>CM068305.1:50135591-50629865 GCA_034768735.1 Schistosoma mekongi | reverse complement strand
TTTTGAATTCGTGGTTCAGAAGTACAACTTACTTATTCCACAGTCGAACCTGGAAAATTTGATGATCCGCAATAGTCAAATGCTACTTCGAAAAACTTGCACGGCTGAACATTAACGCTACACTAACTCCATCCTACCAGGAACCCAAGAATTTAGTTTTCGAATCAAAGCACAATCAAGATTCTGTCGCAAATCTTTGGTGACCAATCATCCTTATTCAACATTCCGCTACCAGTGCCTTAAACTACTCAAAAGCAGGCGATACACCTGGGTGCAACATGCAGGCTTAGTGAATCGTGAGTGTGAACGATTCAAACTATCCAATGACAGAAGACCATTTAAATGTTTGTTTTGTAGCAGCCTGCAATCACCTTGAATAATGCTGACATCAGAACCAGAATTCTGAGTAAAATTGAACAGTGGTCCAAGCATCAATCTCCAAGAAGTTACCAGTGAATGCAGAGGGTGGTGACTTGAACTGATACTTCTATGGTCGAGATTGGTAAGTCCGTCCTCCGACTTCACGATACCTGAGCGCAAAGATTCTAGTGTGGGCAGACAAGCAATGTGGCTTTACCACCTCCTTCCCCATGCTGGTTGATGTGGAGAAATGGCACTATATGTCATCATAAAGTATTTGTATTGATGTTTCAATTTTAATTCAATTATGATCTCTTATGTCAATTACTTTGGTCAATTTCATACTATCGAACGTTTACCTCATTACAAAACAATGAGTTTACAAAGTATAAATATCATTCATTTTGTAAACAATACTATGTGGTGGTCTCTAACAATGAGTACATGTGAACCCAGATAATCATATAATTGAAGTTATAAGAAACCTACAACTAGTGTCACGAGCAGAATTACTTAAAGGAACACGATTACGAGCAAAAGCTATAATTGGATCATCACTTGATTATAACAATACTACATTTTAAGTCGTAAGCAGGATCCACGAGAGGATCACTACTTAATTCTAATAACACTGACAACTGAATAGCAGACAAAATCTATCGATTAATTGAATATTATTGCGTGGATACGATACAACTACAACGTGTTCATGATCATTTTGTTACTCAAATACTAAATTATATAAGTTGGGTTGTGACTGGAAAGTGGAATCCAAGACGCGCGTTTCGTCCTATTTGGGACTCATCGGCTGGACGTACCTGCATCAACGAGAACATAGAAATTCATCCTAATATCAAATACTAACGTTGACGCTATAATTAAGATCATTTAGAATTAATCATTGATTATCTTACAAGGATTTGTCTGTTCAAATTGATTTCTAATTCTACATCCAGAATAGGCCATTTTTCTATTAATTAGATTATCTGTTTCACTGATTAAGATTGTTCGGTACATAGAAATAAAGAGGTAGACGAAAAGAATAAATCTGTTTTCTTTATTCTCTCGATTGAAAGAGGCGGGGAGGGGTGGGTGGGAGAGAGATGGTACTCCATGTCGTAAAATTCATCATTTCCTATTCCATTAATTGGTCATTTTTAATATATCACTCTTTGTAACTGTAAAATATCAAATAGGACTCACTTTAAATGTATATTTGTGTAATTCGTTTTGTCAATTTATCATACACGGGAAATTATTGCCTACTGTCACTGTAAGAAAAAAATTCTTTACCATACATACTTGCATAAAGTATTCTGTATTATATGCATATAATGCCTTACCAGACGATAAATATCTTATAAAAAGTAAACAGAGAACAGATAAGGTGATACAGATATCAACCAACAACTTTAATGTTATCATTTCATTATTAAAACATACAAAACAATTCGATGACTACTAACATACAGACCGTGAATGTAATAAAATGCTTGTTTTATTATCCTTGTTTGACATACTTTAATCTTCGATAGTTTTCTTATAGAAACTATGGCAATTTGTTAGTCCAGTAAAAAACATATTGATTTATATTTTTTCCTTCTTTCTTGTCAATTGATAATAATTAATGAAATAACCTGAATATAACTATAGTTACCATGGTAATCAATGTTGAAACAATCAGGCGGTTGATAAAGAAACAAATACGAATAAACAATGTAAATGAAATAAATGAACAATACATTAGCACGATAACGTATAGGTACTTCAAACTACACTTCGGTAACAAGTATCATTATTATATAATTCAAACGATAATATAACGGTATTTATTTCAAAAGCCTGCAATAACCAATCCTTGAAATTATCAACTATTGTTGGTCCCATCGCTCTATTCTAATATTTTGTACTGAATGAAATATGTTCATCATTAAATGCAGATTAGTGATAACGTCTTATTATAGTTCTGTTTATTAAAGTGGCATGTAGAGATGATTTCATCGTGAATTGGTGCTAATTAAAGAATTGTTGAAAATCAAAAGAATGATCGCAATACTAACAAGTGACATCAACTCTTAATCTTTAGATCCAATCAAAAGTTAGTTTACGAAGTTGTCATTAAACAGCAGACAATTATTGTTTAACTGGGGGAATCTTCTGGTAATTACCTTACCCTAAGTATAATGTTAATCACCAGAGAAATCAATAAAAGTCAGAGGATATGTGGGAGATTTTGTTCAAACAGTTATATGAAGGATATAATATTCTGTTAGTTAATATTCAGTAGTCGATCGGCATAAACTATGTGGAACTACATAATCAAGAAACACTGTTTATTAAAAGTAGTCAAGTGACTATCTGTATCTAGTAAGTCAGTAAAAAATGTATTAGTGTTTGGACTTAATTGCATCATCCTTAAATCACATTGTGGCGGTCAGGAACTCTCTTAGTTTACACATCAATACAAATAGTCAAAAAATAAGTATATCTATGTAAAGTTAGTGTAAATGCATTAAGCAAATTGTATTCATGCCGACAGTTTATTTGGAAATGAAGTGTGCTTGAATTTTAAGAAATAGAATTCCATAAATGCTATTACACATTGTAATCCATGAATATGACATTTAAATCCGAAATAACGAGACAAACCTAGCTTCCAGCCTGCACGTAAGATATTCATTATGAATGGAACTATATCCAAAGTCACTTATTATTCCACAATATTGACGACTGAGGTACAACTTGGAACAAGAAGTGTAAAAGAAAAGTATAATTTTCCAGTAACTAGTGAAGTGTGACAAACAGTCCACAATGAATTATAAAATATACATAGGAACATAATTATTATTTAAATGTCTGAAGAAATTAACCAAATATACACTACTAAGAGTACTAAGGGAAATTTAGTCGATGAATAATATTAATAAGCTTTGTATCATAATCACATTACTATATAATGAACCTGTACAATAGTACATCTAAATAATTGAAAAAAAAACTAGCACTTTGGATTCAACTACTCACTATGATGTAATTTTACTAAAATAAATTATATTCATGAAAAAGTGATTTCACTGAATTTCACTTCATTATAGGCATTATATTATATCACTAATCGACAATGTAAAACGTCACTTCTTAAAGTATACATTTGCAATATCAACATTGAATTTTGTTAATATCATTTCTTTTTGTGTAATATTACAAACAGCTGATAATGTAATGTACAAAATTTTTAGGTACTTTATGTATCCATAACAATGACTGTATACATATTAACGTAATGAATGTAATTGTATCACCTATATGACAAGAAAAGCAGAAATTTATTACAAAATATTGTTTTCACTGTTATGGTAATAGTTTAGCATAGAAACACTAGTAAAATATTCTATATTTAATATGTTTAATTTGTTTCAATATATGACCCCACCTTGTCTCCGCCCTCTCCACCGAATAATGGATCTTTGAAATATGTTTTGTGTATGTTCTTTTTTGTATTAGGCTTGTTAAATGTCAAATGCATTTATTGATTTTTTCCTCATTTAAATGAACTTTGTAAGGAGAAAAGAAACTTTAGGCGGGGAAACGTCATTCATTTAAATATTCACTAAGACTATATTGTATAAGTATTTTCATATGTAGTTTTGTGAAGAATTCGTATAATTTGTTTTACTAACAGATAATAAATAGTTCAAAGAATGTTTGAAAATCAGGAACATTTAAATGGTTATTCAACTTTAGTTAGGAATTTCTTAGTACTTTATGATGACAACGCGACTGAAAATGAACTCAGACTTCAGATTTTACAATAACCCTATGATTACGTATCTAGTGACTGAAAGTTCACTATCCTATATTTCCAACATCTTTTAATTTGGTTTATGTCTACATGAAACCGAAACATATCCTATCTTACCTTAAATTTTTTAGGTGTGACTATCAATTCACTTGCTCCTGTAGGATAAGATATATTGATCGTTTGATGTGAACGCTGTCTAAGAGAGTTACTGGAAGGCGGCAGCGGCAGCATTAGCAGTGCAATTATGGAGCATCATGTGGCTACTGGTCACCTAATCAACTTGGATTACTCATCCAAAGTTATCTACAGGGTCAGCAGGTATCCACCAAAATTAGTAGGTCACCGCCTACTATGTATTACTGAAGCTGTTACGGAAAATGTTGGGGATTCAAAATCCCCAAAAATACAATCGTTCATTTAATCAAAAGAAAGGCGTTGTATCGATTTTTTGTAAGATTAATTTGTAAACTTTCATCAATTAATTCAATTTCAAGTGTGATTTATATAAACAATGTTTGCTAGTCTCGTATGATATAGATATAATTCGCTCCACAATATAATCTTCGTACAAGTCTAGTCTTTTGGAGTAGCTATGGGTTGGGAAGGAACAAATCGTGGTATCCGATTGAAGTGCAAGTACCAGAGATAACAATTTGCACTAACCGTACAGACTGTCGAGACATAGGATCGGACTACCCTAGATAATTTAGTTGTATCGTATCGCGAACCGTACTAAGCCAATAAGAACCCACGCGTTTGTTTCATTTGAGGAAAAACATAATGCATGCACACAGAGAAACCAGATCTATGTGTAAATAAGATGCTGTTTCAACCATTTGGTCTTACCATGGGCTTAACCTGAAGTCCTTTTATGTTATCCCTCAGATAATGAGTTTATCCTACTTTGTTTCAACTTTCTTCGTCTTATAAAATTCTTACATGTTATCTATCCCTTCTGTCTGTCTTTCTCGTTGGTGACAATCCAATTTTGGGTTTGTAATTATTTGCCTTTCAGGTAAGTTCCATTTATCCTCCAATTTATTTTATTACATAACCCAACTTTAATAATATTACTTTCAATTCGCATACCTTAATATCCTTATTTATTTAGAAATTTCCTTTATTACTGTTTATTTAATCTGATGTTGAGGATTTCTCGCCTTACTTAAACAGTCTAAATGAGAATAGCATTATGTGTTTTTCTATTTTTGTTACCATGTTCAATTATTAATGGTTATCACTTTAGCTAACACCTCATTCGTTTTGTTGTAATGTTTGACCAGTTGTTATTGTATTTTGAAATATATATATATATATATATATATATATATATATATATATATATATATATATATGCCGATTAAATCAACCATAAAACGTCGATGAAAGAATAAAACTACTTCATTCGTTAGGAAAGTTTAATGTTGATTTACACGTAAAGGTGTAGAAAATGGTCCATAATTATTAAAATTAATTCAAAAGTGTTGAATCGTATATTGTTTTGACAATACTAAAGAATGAATACGAACGAAAGAATTCTGTAAATGATTTGGTGGCGGGGTTGGATCTAGACTTAATTCAGTCATCCAGAAAGCAGATTATAAAAGAAACTGTTTCTTGACTATCTACTCATGAAGATGACTTCTTAACCTAGACCACATTGCATCGTTTATAATTTACAGTCAATGTAACAATTATGTTTCCGTCCGCCTTTTCTCTTTTATGTCTTTCAATTAATCATCTACTGGGGTAATTAGGTATAGAACAGTTTCCATTCAGCTTCTACTCTAAATTATAAATTCTCATCGTTAAAGACTATCATCACTTTTGTGTACTCATTGTAGAAATTTCAAAATCGTTATGTTGCCTCCCTTTTATAATATAAAATGACAGTTTATAGGTGAATGAAATTGTTATCGATGATTTCCATCATTTCTCTGTATGCTCTATTTGTTAGTTATCTTATCAACTGTCGTCTATAAGATCTAGTAAGAAGAAACAAATAACGTTGCTTTTCCATCATTCTTGTAATTATTCTTAGATATACACGAGTAGATAATCAGGTTAAGTAACCATCTGGATCCAGTAGCTCAGTGAAAGTGTTGGCAGCTGAAGTAATAGATACTGGGTTAGAGCCTTAATGTGAACATAATATAGAGGTGCTCGTAATTGATAGCTCAGTTTATGTGGTCGTCGACGATCACCTGGCAGTAAGTAACGAGAAATAATTATTTATATATTCAGTATCACTGACTATATATTTTCACCTAGCTCACCTTGATATTATTTATATATACGAATAATTCACTTAGACTTTATCATAAAACTATTTAGGCATTTTTAGTCCTCCCACTTTTGTTTATCTGTTTGGGTCAAGCAGGTAGGTAGTGGATAAATCCTGAGTGAATTGAATCCCCAGACTACAACAGTACCTCTAGGGAACGAGTGACAAGAAGAATAAAAGGGTCATAATCGATATTACTATAAGTCCTAATTATTTATCGTTTTCTGTAGAAATATGGGTAATAATTGAAACCTTTCCGTTCCATACATTTTATTTTAGAAAAAATTCATATTCTTAAGTTTTTAATCATGCATTTTGTTAAATAACAAACCTGTTGATATCATATGGATTGTAAGTTGTATTATTGCATATATTTTAGTGAAATTCTAGAATTTTTAGAAAATACTCTCAAGTAATAACTCTAAATCACCTGTTTTTAATATACACTTCGTGTTACTTAATACCATTGATTAATAATACTAATCAACAGATATCTAACAAATGAAGCTCGTTTTACTAGTGACAGCTGTAAATGACATTTTTCTAAAGTGTACTGAGAATATATGCTTTCTATTTAATAATTATGTTTATAAGAAGATAAATGTTATAACAACGTATGCCTAGACTACAATTATGAAATTACTATGTTTAAACTCTTGAATAGTTTATCGTATGTTAAAATCGATGTGTATAAGTAAATGCCACTGTTTCGGTGAAGTTGGTTACTCTAAGAATACTGTTACTTCCTTAATATTGGCCAATACAAAAACGATATAGTCAGGAAAAACGATACGTAAACAAGGAAATCAAGAACTGATAATCCATACCTGGAAGGTGGACAGATACTAAATAGCTCCAAATGGACTAACACTCAGTCACTCTGGACTCAGTAGCCTAATGGTGAGCGTGGCGGCATGAAACAAACTGAGTTCGAGTACCGGTGTCAACATCAACATTGGGATGTAGGTACACCCAGTTGACGAGCCCAAATAGGACAAAACGCACGTCCTGGATTCCGCTATCAGTCATAATCGACTCTACACAATATTTGTGAAATATTACCTTGTCGATGCAATGCACTCAGGTTGAATATATGGCAAACGAGACTAATCAATTTCAGTTCATTACAAATCAATGGGAAGATCCAAATACGTTCAATCGCTGATTTCTATTTTATTGTTTTATAGTATAAATGATTTTTTTCTTTTCAAATGGTAATTTCAGTGACTAATCCATTATCAAAAAATTAATTATGTCTTACAATCAATTGAATACATTACTAAGAATTTCTCACATTCTTGACCATAAAATGTTCCCTTTCTAAACTTTATTTGTGGTACATGTTGATATTTTAATGAAAATACACATATATGAAAAAGAGTGTAATTCATCAACTGTAGATGCATGAACTTTCAACGGGTTTTTCTGCCTGGAAATCGAAATACATAGGCACTGAAGTGCACCCGATATATGACCAAGTTACTTCTACGGTATTATCAGGGCAACTTCTAACGTTTGGACCCACTCTTACGAATGAGAATAAATCAGAAGGCAATAAAGGATGGAAAGAAAGTTATATTTGCTCGTGAATATGGTGGCAGTGGAATAGCAACGTCTAGGCTGGCAAACTAGAGAGAGGGTTGCTTTCCACGATGCGGCGTGACGTGATCTGGTGGTGATGCGTGACCGAGCGCCTTCAACTTAGTAGTGTCCGCTGAAACAAACATGGTCAGCATCAATGTCGAAACCTATGTAACTATTTATTTTGGGGATTATTTACCGCTACAGCTCACTCCCCCCCTAATGGGTTCGTGAGGACCCTATGACGTACCAGCCAAAAGATAAAACCCAATGCGTTAAACATTGGTAAACGTTCCTTTGATAGCTTGGATGTTGTGCAGCTTCTGGCCGTCAGTGCCTATGCTATAGTATCGTTACATAAGAAAAGTTGTACAAAATGTAATCGTTCTCTTCCGTTTTTTTTCTGGTCGTTTCCAGGCATCCTGGAGATCCAAAAAGGAAAATTTTTAAATATGTGCCTTTCATTTATATATATATATACATATTTAAAAACAATTTGGCGGCTAAATACATCTACAAAAACGCATAAAATGTTGACAACGCTAACATGAATAAAAAAAGGTTTTTTGATATTTTTTTAAACAAACGAAAAAGTGTGAAATGCATACCGTAAAGTTTAAAAAAAAGGTATTTTTATTCATTTTTTTAATTTTATATATATAAACTTCACAATGCACACAGTGGAAAATTAGAAAAAAATTGATAGACGTAATATTTATTTGAGTGTTCTGGAAATCGTACATTTCTACCAGAACGTGTAGCTCTCGGAGTTACGGAGCTCTTCTGAATTTCCACTTGCATGTTGGTTGTTGCTTGAGGCATGGCGACTTCGCTCATGTCGAGTTTCGGCTGTGTTGTGGCGAGTTAAACATCGAAGGGTTTACCTTCTAGGTAAGCTGCCTTGAGGCGGTCAATGCTGACGTTCTCCTCGCGGCCACTTTTGTCGATCGTATAGTACTTTGTCTCTCGTTTTAAGACCTTGTATGGTCCTTCGTAAGTCGCGTCAAGAGGTCAGCGTAGAGCGTCACGACGTACAAAAACGTGTGTTCTATATTTTAATGTGGGTTGTATGAAGGTGTCTGTCGATTGTTGTCGAGTCTGGACTGGCTTAACTGGACGCCTAGCATTTTTAAGCCGGTTCATGTAAGAATTGAGATCCAGGTTTGTCGAGGTTGAAGCGGTTTCCACAAACTCACATGGTAATCGAAGAGTCGTTCCGTAAACTAATTCAGACACACTGCACCCGACATCTTTTACCATGCTTCGAATTCCGAGTAAGACTAGTGGCAAAGCCTTTGTACACTGCGGGATGTTCGTAGCTGAAAGTGATGCTTTCAGCTGTCGATGAAATCTTTTTACCAAACCGTTAGATTATGGGTGGAAGCAGTTGTTCGGAAGCGGGTTGCTCCAAGAAGTTTTGTCAGAGAGTGAAACAATCCAGATTCAAACTGACATCCACGGTCTGTCGTTATAGTAGATGGACAACCAAAATTCGCTATCGTCGGGAGTTGGGAAAGTTCCAAGAGGACATTTATTGTGCTGAATATTTTTGTTCTTTTGGCAAGCCACCCTGAAGGGAATGACAATATTTTCAATACGCGACTTGGTAAAGGCGTACAACCAAATACCGATGTCTGAAAATGATATCGCGAAAACCGGTATCGTAACTCCATTTTTCATTTACGAATTCCTCCGAATGTCTTTTGGGTTGAGGAACGCAGCACAAACATGCCAACGTTTCACCGATGACGTGTTCCGCGGGCATGACTATGTCCATGCATAGCATGCATGCTACAAAATTTTTAGATCAACCATGTAGTCACAAAACATTAGTATTTTGAAATATTTTGTTGAAAGAAAGGTCTTTTATGCATCTTTAAATTGATTTTGTCTGGTATTCATAGCCATGCCTATTCTGAAGTCTAGAATGGACTAGATTTATGGTTAATTTAGTCTTTGTGTTACTTTGAATCAATTGATTTAGTTTGGGTTGAGTTATGCATTGTATATCATATCTCCAACACGACAAGCTGTTAAGGTAACCCAAGACTGAGGGGGGGGGGCAGTTAGCAGGTGCTTTTGTGTTGGAGACCGTCTAGTCTCATTTTAAAGAAATTGTTGAAGCAAAATTATTTATAGCAAATACCAAGCAAACGCTATCAAAGGCCAGTTTTTGGATAGTCGGGTTTTTCAATAACAGCGCAGTGTTAGGAAGCATTAAAAGGCAAGACTATTGATTGACGATAAGGGGTTTGCCTATACATTCGTTACCAATGGAGCGTATCTTAGGGTTGGGATAGAACATAATTGGGGAGACGACCAGTATTTTGACCGGCTAAACTAACATACTAATGACTCGTAGAAGTATATTATCAAGTATTTCTTCATTATCAGGCTCTTTGGGGGGTTTATGGCACCATTCATACGTTTCACTTTAAACCTGATAACTATAGATGGAAACGTTCGTGTGAGTGGACGCTTGAACTAGTGTTTGCTACTCGAATTTTTTCGTTTAATATAATATGCGAAGCGATTACATAATTTTGACATTACTAAGCACTTATTTTTGTTGACAATATATATATTTATCATTTTTCAGGTGTGCACATGGTAGAGTAACTAGTTGCGACACTATATGCTGAAAATTCGTATTACACTAAACATATTATCGAATAATCTGTTATTATTGTTATTAAGATACCCATTTGTTTATTGGAACGACCATCCGATCGTACATCAGGCATCATCATAGTATTAAGAATCACTTCGGAACCACCGAAGTCCTAGCAAGTGGTTAAACTAACTACTGGATCCTCAAAGGTGGGACGACGGCGGGGAGGGTGATAGGGTCTTGAATGAAGTATAGAAAGAGGAACACCCATCTAGAACAACAAATAACTCCTCCAATCCCAGGTTGGAAAGTGAGAATTGGGAGGTTACCTCTTTGAATATGTCGGAATCTGTTTTTTCGGACCATCTGTTAAAAAGACGTAGAGAGACATGAAAGATATATGACTACTTATTTGCTTGTCTTAAAATAAGTGGAGCATATCTAGAAATAGTCTACCTCTTGTCAACTGGTGCTTTCCTCTTAACACTTATTAGCCTTATCCACCGTATAAAATTACTAAAGACGATATTTAGTAATAGAAGCATCAAATTAGTAAGTATCCTTACAGTAATACAGAAGTATTTGAAAGGCTTCAAAATAAAGACTAGAGAAATTGATAAAAATGAACACTGAATAGAATTTTAATTCATCATATGCTTCTCATCCAGGCGGCCTTTCAAGAAGACTGATAAAATTATAGGACGAGCTCTACATGCAATTATCAATCGACAGAACTTGAGTGGTAAAATTCCCAAGCTATGCGCAGACAGTTTTAAATGACTTTTACAACAAGTTACTGATGACGTTAGGGATTTTGATTATTACAACCACTCACTCACCCATCCAATAAGGCATTTCTGTTTAGGTGAAACAATAGCTTCCGTGTAGCTTGTAGCAGCAAATAATCCCCAAAATAAATAGTTGCATAAGTTCTAGACATTGATGCTGACTATGTTTGTTCTAGCGGACACTACTAGTTGAAGTCGCGAGAAATGGTTTGTATGCGAGAGATGTAAGACATCTGTGCTTAATAAAAGGCTGCAAAGAAAAGTATCTCAGGGACCAGGATGTGAAAGATTTTCCAATTCAATAAGTCCATTGTTGTTGTGAATGAGGCACATCAACATAGATTGGAATAATAAGTGAATGTAGATTTGTTAATTGTTCTTAACTCTCTCTAACCTAATTGACCTGTTTGCTGCATACAGTTTTGTGCTTCGTTCGCTTATCTCTGCTTCCGCCATTGTTTTGGGCTACTTGACCATTTGTTTTAGACTGGGTGCTATTGAAGAGCATTATTTGAACTTCTTTTGTTTTTTGGCTCATCTGGACCTTATTTGGAAACCTGTCCATTTGTACCTTCAGAACCTGGCGTTTGAAATTTTGGTTAACAGTTACAGTTCTTTAATAAGGTTCTCGTAGTATTTGACCTAGTGTTTAAAGTTTGGAAATTGTTAAGTGCTGTACTGGTTTCGTTGAACTTGGTGACTAATTAGTCATTCTCTCATATTTCGCTATTATGAAACACACTATGGCCCACGACGACGTCATGAAGTTAAGATATCCAAAAGAAACGAGTAGCAATGAGCGGATGCCACCTGATGCAGAACGTAATGTTGATAACACTGGTTGTGGTGTGCTTGATGTAAGTAATATTGATAGACTTGATAACGTTAGTGCTAGTATTTCAAGTTTTTGTTGCTAAGTTTAAGTCAAATAAAGGTTTAATTAAAAAGAGACAGACAAAAAACGACTAGGGTTGGAAGTGAAATGAAATCCAAGGTCGAAGTCTATTTAGAATCTAGTATTTACAAAGAGTGTTCCGATAGATAGCCCGATCACCTGGGTAATGATCTAATTCGTAGTATAAACGAAGCTCTAGGCCTTGCTGTCAATAGTACTGGTTTGCCTCGGATTGACATTAAGTGTTTCGAAGGACAGCCAAGTCAAGTATCATAGTTTTATTGATCAGTTTCAAAGTGTAATAGAGACCAAGCTGACTAGTGAAGATCAAATGTTTTCTTATCTAATATATTATTGTAAAGGACGGGCGGGGTCAGATATTGAAGCTTGTATGTCATTTTCTTCTGAGCTTGGATACGACATGGCTAGGCAGATCATGCGTGGTTTATTTGGTCAAAACACTTGGTTGCACGTGCTCTGATAGATGACTTATTCATAAGACAAAGAGATACTGTTCTGAAGATTTAACAGACTTTGCGATTAAACTACTTAGTATCCACCTGACATTGTCACAAATTGGGTATTAGTCTGATGTCAATTCAACAGCTAGTCTAGAATCCATTGTAACGCGCCTACCGTTAGAATTGCAAGGGCTTTAGACTGATATAGCTGACAGAATCACAGTTGAGTGTAGAGAACTGTGCTTTGGCTATTTGGTGTTGTTTGTAGAGGAAAGAGTAAGAGTTTCACGAACGCGTTATGGAATAATTTGAGGGTAAATAATTCTAAAGGGTCTTAGAGACACCCTAACAAAAGGGTTGGCTTCAATGCGGTTACACGTAGAGCCTATCAACAAGACTACATGATATTAACTACCTGTGTCATTTGCGCAAGGAAACACTTCGTACTCGACTGTCCAGAGTTCTTGAAGATAAACATTAATAGCAGAAGGTTAGGGGCACGAAAACTTGGTTTGTGTTATTTATGCCTAATATCTAGCTATGTTGCACGGAAGAGTGGCTCATGTTTGGAGTGTTCAGTAAAGGGTTGCACAACTAAGCACCATTCGCTTCTGCACGTTGTTGGTAATGGTAGTTCTGTTTATTTGCTCTGGAGATAAATGCTTCGCACGTTCATTTCGGCACTGTTCCTATTAGGGTATGTGGTCCTTAAGGAAGTATGGAAACAAATGCCTTTCTAGATAATGGTTTTGATACATCCCTTATATGCGAAAACATTGTTAAACGCCTGTGTTCGGAAAGTAAGGTTTCGGCGATAAATATGACTACTAAGAATACTATAATCTTCCGGAAGTAATTCATAAATGAAAGCCAACGGATCTCCTTTACGCAAATCAAAATCTACATATATAGACTGGTTATTGTTTGTAGGTGGTTGGCTCCAGGGAATCGCGTGGTCTCAGACTAGGGAATATCCTATTATACTCTCATCAAAGCACCTAGTTACAGATTTGATTTTACAACACTATCATAAGTTCGGAGGGAACGTGAGTTCCACCCAGGTGATGGTAGCTGTATGCGAAAGGTTTTTGGTGTTAAGAGGTAGTGCAGCCGTGAGAAGAGTAGTTGGAAATTACATCCATTGTCTGACACTCGACCGGCATAACAATTAATGGTACCCTTGCTAGTGCTCAGGATAGGTGATTATGACTTTCAAGTTTTGCCAGTGGGTGTCGACTTTATTGGACCCCTCAAGGTGAAGCAAGTCAGGAGTTTTCAGAAACGGTACGGATGTGTATTCACATGTTTGAAAATGGGGGCTGTACACTTAGAAGTGGCAACCGCTACAGATTTGTTTATCATGGCGTTGATGAGGTTCATAGGTAGGAGAGGATACTCGAGAGAGATATTCAGTGACGATGGAACTAAATTGGTTGGGGTTAGGCGTGAATTATCTCCAGAACTAGAAACAGGATGGTGTTCACGTAAAACTGCTTGTGAAGGGCATTGATTGATATTTCAAAACCCCTGCTGCCAGTCACTGGGATGGAGTTTGGGAACGTATGATTAGATCGGCTTGTAAAGTGCACGAACGGACATTGACAGATGAGTATCTTATAGCTTTTGAAGTGCTAACTCCTACAAAGTTATTACGCCTGAGAGAAAACGTCAGCAAATAAAACCAAGCTTGTTGTGGTGTTTCGTTTCAGTGACTAGACTCTAGAACTATTCGATACTACCCAGGACTGTATACTAAAACAGAACATCATGTCCCTACACTTTAAGCAGCATATTGCCATTGTGAAACTGTTTTAGGAAGAGCATTCTAAATGTTATTCGAAGTAATAAGTTTACCTTAGTTCGTTTTGTGGAGTTAAACTATCATCCAGTGAAGCATAAGTAGACTAGAGAGATTACAGTCATGATGTGTCACATGGCCTGCAACCAACGTCAATCTAACGGACCACTTATAAGATTTGGCACCAAAGCAAACCTAAGAAGCCGTCATTTTAAGAAAAAATGCGGAATACGTCCTACAATATGGCCTACTGACTGTTATATAGTCGCAGGTTTTATCTGAAGAGATAGTAATAGCACCTCACTCTATATCTTTTAGAGGAAATTTTGTTGACTATTTAATTTAAGCAAGTACTGAGAGGCATAGTTATACTAGCTACTCCTTTATCACTGTTCCCACTATTAATTAGTCTTCATACTATGCATTCCGAGTGAAGAAACAGCAATTATTATACCTTTTCATGGTAAATAACACTTCTCTATCACCAAGACGCAGAGCTCAATAGATAATAAATTTGCTATTTATGCCAAACAAAGTTTGAGGTTTGAAGATGTTCATCTGTTTGTTTACATCTGTTTGGAACCCATACTGTTGGCAGTAAGTGGAAGTGCGCTTCATTTAATAATGGTTCTGAGGCGAGAAGATTCAACCGGTAGGGATTGGCGCTCAAAGAGCAATCATCGGTGTTGCTTCAACTCGCGGTTCCGAAACAAAGAAACTAGATATGCGTCAGATTCTGTTTGTTCTTCTTCTTCCTCATCAGCTGGTCAACGAAAACGGTCCAGCTCATCTGAAAAAGGGTCATCTGGTTATGGCTGTTCCGATCCTAAAAGACCTCGTGTTTCACAACATACCAAAAGGTACATATATAAACTTTTGATTTTTGAATAGCCTTGTTTTTATTTCTTGCGTGTCACTGAGTCTGTGATTGTTTTTATCCCCGTTGGTTCAGGCGGAATCATAGTTCCCATGTATCACTTCCTAATTGCAATCACACAACGAGCACCTGTAAGGCAGTACGTATCTCTGGTGATAAGGGCCGTCTTCGGGACCGTTCTAACAGTTCCTCCCGCAGTGGTATCCCTCGTAGCCATGCTACCAAACCGTCTGACCACCCAACTAAGCGAGAACGCCAGCGTAGTCCAAGTGTCGAAATCCTTGATGGACATTCAAGACGTGTTCATTTACGTAACGGGCAAGTTCCTGGCTCTCCAAGACTCCCTGAAAGAGATGACAAGCAGTTAGCACGTCGGAAGAGAGAAGAGAAGCGTCGCGATGAGAAGGCACGAAGGAAGGCTAGTCATGAGCATCACAAACGCAAGCCGTCTGCTATTGTACCAGTTGGTGAAATTATCAAGCGACGCTTTCGAGTGGAGAAGATACTAGGAGAGGGTAGCTATGGGCAAGTTTTTGAATGTTTTGACCTATACACAAATTCGTTGACTGCTTTAAAGGCTTTAAAACCACAGAGTGATTATAGTGATGCTGCACGTCATGAGGTTAATGTTCTAGAAACCCTTAAAAGATTAGATACTAAAGATCGATCCCACTGCATATCATCTATAGATTTCTTTGAATGGCGCGAACACTTCTATATTATATTTCCTCTACTTGGTCCAAGTGTCTTCACATTTCTCGAGAAAAATGACTATGAACCCTATACCATTGAACAGTGTGCAATAATTATCAGGCAGTTATGTGAGGCAGTCGCCTTTTTGCACCGAAATAAGCTCACACACACAGATTTAAAACCTGAGAACATTTTATTTGTTGATGGTACTTACGACGAGGTGTATGTTAGTCATCGAGGCAGAACAGTACGACGAATCCGCAATCCATCCATCAAACTTATCGACTTCGGATCAGCAACCTTCGATGAAGATCATCACTCGACTACTATACAAACACGACACTACCGTGCTCCTGAAGTTGTTATGGAGCTTGGATGGAGTCGGTCTGCTGATGTATGGTCGGTAGGATGCATTTTGTATGAATTAGTAACTGGACAGTGTCTTTTCATGACCCATGATAATCTTGAGCACCTAGCTATGATGGAACGTTTACTAGGGTCACTTCCTAAGTGTATGACAAAAGCATCTCGCAGAAGACGATATTTCCGCCATGGTCGGTTAGATTGGTCTCCTGCTTCGTCAGAGTCTCGTTACGTTAAAAGAGTTTTAAAACCTCTCGGCGATTACTGGTTTTCTAGTTCGGATCTTTACAAGCGCCTGGCCTTTGATCTTGTGAAAGAAATGTTGGTGTATATTCCGTCTGAACGAATAACCTGTTCAAGAGCACTAGAGCATCCTTTTATTCTTTCATTTCATAGCTGAGATTATTGATTACCCCTGTACAATATTCCTCCCCTGATTATTATTACCATTGATATTTTTGTGAATACTTGTTTTCTATTCAATGGATGGACATTTCGTTTCTTTGCTATTGTAAAGTTCCATACTTCGTCAGGGTTCTCGGGATTTATTTCGTTTCTTATCTCAAACGCGGTGCATTGAAAGGTTAAGAACAACTATGTGGTTTACAATATTATTTTTATTTGTTTAGTACTTGACATCCATTTCTATTGCAGGCTAGACTTTCTAGAAGTTAGTGGAGATTTGAGTTAAAGACTTTTCTTAGTATCATCTCACTACTACTTATGTCTGTTTGAAGAAGTAGCCTCAGCGCTTCTTTTACCCTAAAAAAATAAGGTAAACTATGCAAAGATATACTTCTTAGTTTTGGTCTTCATGCGCGTGGTAGGCATTGTACCGGAAAAACCCTTCAGAGCGATTGCTCTGTCAATAATTTTCCTTGGTAGTCCTGTAGCATTCGCTGTGCTGATAGCTTCGCTCCTTAAGTTTAGGCCGTTGATTGCTTCATACAGGCATAGCATTCTTCCTTCATGAGGAATCGTCTTCATTGTCTAATTTGTCAAACAGAAGAATGTTAACCAGTTGATTAACTTACTAAGTATTGCACCCGGGGTCCATACATTTGGAGTCGTCTTAATATTTCGTTGTTGTGGGTAGCTATGATCGTATACGGAGATTCGTCTTTCTTAATTAAAAATTCTGCCATCGCGATTGTAAGCGCATCTAGTTCCAACTGAAAATCGGATATTTTATTTAGTCACACAAAGTTCTAAGAATGCGATTGTCATTATTCAATCGTCCTAATTAAAATGACCTGTTATTAAGTTGGGTATTTATACTATATATAGCTTACATGTTGGTTTGTGTGCTCTTATCAAATGCTCATCACTGCACCACACCAATATCGTAAATATAGTACATTAAAATGTGTTCTTACCCTGTTTTTCTTATGGATGATTGGTTAAGTCGATTTTCTTAATTTGTGGAACTTGGCTGATGTTTATTTTGTGAGTTTACATCACTAGGTAGTATCATACACATCGTAAACGGAATACATAAACCTGTGCTGGTACATATTCTGTATAGTCAAATTTGTGTAGCCTTATACCACTTTAGCTGAATCATTTTTATAGTAATGAAGCTTTAGCGTGGTAAACTCACTTTGTTAACAGAATTCGCGAATTCATCCATTACTATTAAGGTTCTTCCTGTGGAGTTTCTTAAGGCAACTGAGGCCATATGAAGAGCCGTCATATACGTCGAGCAGTTTTCTCTCCTAAATAAGTTCGTACCTGTAAGTATGTGTATAGCGTCGAACACAGAAATTGCCGCCTCTTCAGCTGGAATATAGCTCCCTATATGGGTTAAGTATATTACTAAGGCAATCTAAAATTAAAGACAGACAGACAGTTACAACGTAGA
Organism: Schistosoma mekongi; assembly: GCA_034768735.1. Taxonomy (NCBI): domain Eukaryota; kingdom Metazoa; phylum Platyhelminthes; class Trematoda; order Strigeidida; family Schistosomatidae; genus Schistosoma; species Schistosoma mekongi. The sequence goes on along the minus strand of CM068305.1, from coordinate 50,611,491 downwards.
GCTTGGTACATGCGTGCGTCAGTTCAAGTTGCCATACCTTCTAAAATTAAACAAAGAATAAGTAACTTAAATTAAGCATAGCCGTTTTCACATATATCTCTGTTCATTTGTTAGTGATGTATTTCCTCTAAGTAGATAAGTGAATGAATGTTTAATAAGATATGCTAAGGCATTTGGGGTATAAAATCCTGAATTACCAATCGTACATTACATCAGATGGAAAACCAACTTTTGTTTCCGTTTGCAGGAGTCCCGGTCGACACATCGTTATGCACTACAACTAATTTCCTTAAGTTTGTGATATTTTGGCTTAGCGGTCCAAGTTTTGGCATCTCATGGTGAATTGTAATATAACTGTGCCAACATTTAGAAAAGTCATTTCCAGAAGTAATTCATTTTTGAGCTATGTTCTGCATATTTCTGTAACCTTAAGGAGCCCCTAAGTGTTTTGATCCTGTAAAGTTATTGTCAGCTTTGCTTCAAGTCACCACCCAATGTAATGGTTAACAATAACAACAGCTTATCGCATAAATGGCATTCGCGTCTACACCGTCCATTTCGCGTGTATGGGTTTGTCTTATTCTGTGTGTGTATTGCTAGGCAAAATACAACTACAATAAGTCGGAAATGGAAACTATTACTATGTCATGCATGCTATTTTTAGTGATTCTATCCCAAAAACCTAGTCTAAGTTCATGGTTGCTTTGACCAATCTACTCACCTGTTTCATGTAAATGCTTTTTCCGCTACCATTCGGTCCGGTTAGCAATGTAATCCTATGCTCCGATGTGTTGGCGTAAAATGAATTTTTGATTATGCTTGTACATACCGTTTGCTGTATAGGATGTCGTCCATTACGAATGTGTATGCAGTTTTCGTTCTCTAACTTTGGTCGAGTCCATTCCATATGCTTTGCAGCTGTAGCGAAGGCACATAAACTGAAACAACAATATAATGTAAATGCAGTACTCTATGTGCCGTTTTTCTGTGACACCAAAATGTTAGTATAACTTCAGGCATTTAGGTAAGTTCATCTGTTCACCTGGATTACTTGTTATGTTCTAGAACAATAAAATCTTTGAATATGATATCACTAACTGACTTTAGCTGGACAAACCTTGAAACTCAGGGGGCATTGGGCAACTGCACCACCCTGTACGAGATTTCTCAGAGGTGCTCGTCCACGATCTCGTCGGATCGGTAACTGAGCCCGGCACCTCCAGGTTAGACCACTAAGCTGACATTGGCATTTCTAACATCAGTCTATGCACGATATATGGCAATACCTCATCCATTCCAATATGTACGTAGATGCGCACCAACTTTGATTAGGAAGACTTATACCATAGTAGCTAAAGCATTTGAAACAATGGAATCACATCTGATAATATATTCTTACGCTTAACACTATAACTTTAGTAATTCACTAAACTGAATAGGAATAAGATAACTAGCTTAGGCCCCAAAACGAAGTATATGACCTGTAACTGTATTGTTTATGGTGCTCGTGGTAGTTGATTGTGTTCACAAGTATCGATGTGCTGGATAAGGTATTAGTCCACTTCCATATTAATAAACTTCGTGATCACTTATGTTTGTCGTAAATTGACTAACCCTTAAGTTCATTTTAGCTTTCTCCCGTAATCTTCGTTGTGTCGTAATCTAAATCTGGTAATAATTCCCTGCGTAAATTAATCACTTAGCTGGGAAGTCATTCTGATTGTATAGATATTTTGAAACGTGTTTACATGAAGTAGTAAGTGAGTCAGACACACCCTTTGTGCTCATTACTGAATTAACCACTTACCAATCCATCTTCGCAACAAATTTGGTTGCCCGCAGTATATTTTGGGTGTGAATTAGTAAGCGATCTTGAAGGTGATGCATGATCGTAGTTTCCGCGTCTGAAAATTTTCATAAATCGGAGTGGTTGAAAATTTAACAGAGTAAGTACTTAGCTAAAGGATTTAAATACTTATAGAATTGTTATTTTGATTAACTGCATAGTATGCGCACAATGTTATTAGAAAGTCATGGTCAATTTGCTTTTGAATGGTTGGTACTGATAGCTTAAGAACTAACATGTGCTTGGAGACTCATCTTGGATTCTGAAAGCTATTGGGGTCAACTTTGATCTAGTTTGGCAAAATAACTACGCAAGAAGTAAGGTTTGGTGAGTAACAAACGAAAAAGAACGATGGAATAAATAATGATATTAGGTGCAGTCAACTGACCAAGCATATGAGAGTATTGAGCCTGCGAGCTTGACAGTGAGGCCCAGTAGGTTATTATCCCTATTATATTAGTTGGAGCTAAGACTTGACTCAGTAGGCTACCGATAGCTAGGGTCGGATTGGTAGTATTACTCAAGGCTTTAGACCTCTAGATGTTTCGTGGATTTCTGGGTTTAAAAAGTTGGCTGAAATCATTTGCCATCACGTCAAGGCATGCGATAAACATTTTTGCTTGTGCTTCATCCAAAGAGTTTTCAAATTTACAGGGACAGTATTTCCTCGGAGTTTATGACTCCAATTGTACTTATACAGTCACAAGGATTTCAAGATTCTTCTACAACGTAGCTGATTAGGTTCACTGACATCCTTGGTGTTAAGATGATAAGCTGTCTTGTTGGTTGGAAATAAGTTGAACATTAGTTCAAATTGTTTTTGGTGCTTCGTATATTTTTAAAATATGAATATGTAGTGGCTTAGTTCCTGGCTTTTCGCTGCTTTAAGTTCACTGAATAAGCGATCCAAATTAACATGAGTCTAAATGTTAGAGAGAAGCAAATAAGACACTAATTATGATCGATCTGGTTACGCAAATGTTACGGATGTAGCGGATCCCTGTGAATAAATGTGAGTAGCAAAGTAGAATGGTTAGTGCAGCAAGAAGATGAATTTTATCAGGGCTATGTGACGTTTGCGTAATACATTCCGGACAGTCTGGTCACGCATACACTTGTTAAGGCATTTATATATGGAAAATAAGGGTCACTAGACAATTAAGAGTATAAACTAAGTAGGCAAAGATAATCAGTAGATCAACGTAAGTCACACTCTACGAAGGTAGGTAGGTATAACAAGTGTATGTGTGATCAGATTGTTCAAAATGTATTGCGCAAATATATCACAGCTCTGATAAAATTCGTCTTACTGCATCATCTGAGTTTATAGTCTGGGAGTATGTGGGTTAGCATGTGTTAATGGTTTCTTGACTTTGGAATGGGTTAAGCGTGAAGCTGTTTTTAAAAAAGTCCAATTTGAATGAGTTATAATGCTTTTTTTCTACTTAGCGCAGTCGGGTTGTGTTCGTAGTCGTAGAGGCACTTTAGGATTATCCCAGTGTTTATAGTATTAATTTGATAGTTATGAGAAACAGCACTGTGCTAAATAGGAAAGAATGCTTTATGGTTCATATAAGTTGGACAATATTTCTCGGAATTATGCGTCTAACCCACGCCTAGTTGACTCCTCTAATATTTAGACTCATTAATTTGATTCAGCTGTCTATCCCTTAGAGAAGCCACTTAGATTACACCTGCTAGAGTCTCCACATTCAGATTTAACAAACATATTACTCATGGTCCATAGTTGTAATGGCGTTCTGCACAAAAGCCTGAAATTGTAGCAGCAGTAAGCGAATAAACTTGAGTAAGGGGGGCATGATTATTGTTTCTGTTAGCTTATCATTTGGCTACATGTTTTAAACGAATTATAAGACTCAAAATTCTCTGACGGTTTGAAGTGTGTGTACGTCTCTTCGAAAGTGTTTAGTTGCATTTGGCCTGCTACAAATTGAGCTTTATAGTCAGTCTGTAGACGTTTACTATGCTTCAACAATGAATTTAGGGGGGCATATCATACCCTTTGGAAAGTTGATACAAGGTCATTAGTCACTTTATTACTATACTACACAATCGTCAAATATCTCTAGAATCTCAGCTTATATCTCATCGTACATCGTTATACCAATTTTATTGCAAGATATGTCGAGGGTTTTAATTGTGTTTATTCTTACACAGGAGCTATGCATTCTCACAGAGCCAACACACGTTCTACTTCCTAATCAGTTGTCAAGGAGTGATCACCACTGTTTGAAATGCAAACCCAAATTACTGAACTTAAAGTTATGCTTACCAACAATAGCGTACATTACGTCTCCGTAGCGCTGATCAAGTGCTGAAAGGTCAATTATTTTATAAAAGGAAAGATACCGCGTGTGGTTTCGTTCCGGTAGTATGCCATCTCGTTATCTGTAAACTGATAGAAACATTTAAAATTGTTTTCAACGGGTATACAGAAGTTTTACTTAGTAATAATGTTACATGTCCTCAGAGCTTACATTGTACGTCTTAAGTAAACTGCTCAGGTGGTTCGTGGTGTTATATCTTGTCTACATTAAGTATTCTGAATATGTTCCCAGTGTATCTGATTCTCGTAAAATATTGTTGCTCCTCTGTTATGAAGATATTTTGACAGTGGCACCAGTAAAGTGTAGAGATACAGAATGTATTTGGCAGTGTATGAATTCTTAAAAATAGCTTGTCAACTCCAGGTATCAATTAAGCCGTTTGTAAGGACTACATTTATATATATACTATATTTAACTGCAAAACCTGCTAGCTTTCAAAATCACGTACATAAATCAATTTGTCATTTAAATTTTCAATCTTTGTTGTTAACTCAAAAGTTAGGAGGATGCTAACGTATGAGACATTTTTGTACTTTAAGTTTTCATATCAAGTTCTAAACTTACTGCGAATTCTAACCCACTTAACTGTATGTCAGGTGTTTCCACTTCTCTCTTTGGAATTTTCAGCAAATAACCTACCTTGTAAAATCAAAGAAAAGGTTGAACATATTAGGCTGCGCTTGTTTTATCAAAATATTTTATCAGCAAGGCTGATTACTTACCAAAGGAAAGTAAATTAACCCGCAAGTTTGTATGTTTTCTCGCAATTTTACTAGTTCATCCTCTGCCAGTTGTGACAATAGATCTGGTAGACAAGTGTATGTTTCATTCCCTAAATATTAAGTAAAGTGTAACATCATTGAGTTTTATTTTAAATTTGATTAAGCCTCGGTTACTGACTTATGTTACTTTGATTGCATGTTCTATTTAAACGTTTAAAAATATTTCGTAAACTAATGTAATATGTCCCAATTTACCGATTTGTCCGCGTCTAATGGTAAGTTCACTTTGTCGATTAAAAATGCTTTCGACTCATTTGATGTAGAGTAGCAGTTATTAATATTTACTTCTATAAATTGAGTAATAGTTCATTTTTAGTTTCACATTGCACTGACGTGCATGCCATACTATACTATCTCAAGCTGTGCAATATTGTTTACATGTGACATTTACTGTCTAGAATATCCTTATAATGACTCCATTAGGATTATAATCACCAGTTCATATTTCTACTGAAAATAGGTTTTTGGTTGAATTTGTTTACAGTTCATCATCAGTAAGTACTTGTGCTACTAAATCTTGTATTTTTATGCTACAAATTGCAAGATTTTGTGTTATGAGTTCAGATAAAAACATCATTTGTCCCTATACTCACAGCTAGCAAATTATATTTCTTAGCGATATTTCTCAGTTTAGTATTCCTTCCTAATGTTCATATCTCTGAAACTAAGTTTTATGATAATTGCTTGAATCAACACTTTATCTGTGTACAATCATCATCGCTACGTTTGACTTTAAGAAAGACAGAGTGCTACTTACATGTGTCCAGTGTACTGTCGACTCCACGTCGAATCACAAATCTTTGTTCCTTCTCCGTCTTATCTATGTCAACTACCTGTATTAGCCATGATTTAATGCTTCCAAGAATGGTTTTGTCAAAGTTTTCTGAGAATAATTCTCGAATGGGGTAAAGTTTCTCGTAATATGGTGTACACATGTTAATAAGTACTTCGATTGCATTAAATGTCTGTCGTGGTTCATGATTATTCGCCATAAGTTGTCTTACTTGTATTACTATTTTCCAATCGCTTGACAGAGCAGAAGATGTTTGCATTCGGAGGATGATTTTCTAAAAATAAAGTTTACTTTATAGGACGTAGTACTCAAAATACTTTTTAACTGAGCACAAGCTAAGCTATGTATTTGTATCTGTTTGGTACTGTGTAGCCTTTTTATGAATGTTTCAGAATATGAACTTAATAAGTACTAGATCTCGTTATAAAATATTGGTAGAGATACCGATAAATTTAGCAACTATAAATTTACACTTCTATGCATTATCTATGTATGGACATATTTTATGCAACATAATGGGTTGAAACAAGAGTATCGCTCATTAGTTTTAAGAGTAACTTCCTGATAAAGCAATATGGATCTAAAACTCATATTTTGGATTTACCTCATCGCATGAATCGCAATAATATTGTACGAGCAAGAAAACGTGGACTAGTTAGTGCTGTCGAGATTGGGGGGGGGTGTTAAATCGCGTTTTCTGATCTTTAGATATGTAGCATAGTAAATGTGTGGGTTTTCTGCTAAGATTCTTATCTATAGAATAAAGTTTCTTTAAGTAATGCACCATTAATTAAATAAGCGAATGCTACCGAAACTTCAATTGTGATTACTTCTAACCGCTTAATAAGTCTCTACAGTTGGAAGGTTACTATTACACTTTGAAATATTTAGTGCACATGACTCCCAAGCTGCCAAAGGAAACTTGTTGCAGTTGCAATTATCGTACGTATTTTGTGAAATTTAAGTTCTATAACAACTAAGCCACTAGTGAATGATCGCACTCTGTAACTGTTACTAGGCCTCATAACTTGTATGAAAATATCGGGTGCGACATTCTGAAATAGTATCATAAAACCATGAAGTTTGTATTATGTTTACTCACTGGCTATTTTGAAAAATAAATATATGTTGTATCATAATTAGTAAAGATATACAGAGGTATGATTAGCATTTTCATACTGAGAAGTACCTGTACATTTCCGACTTTCTTAAGGAGTGTTCTAATTTCTACTAATAATTGTGCACCGTTTCTTCCTAGAAGAAATTCTACAGCATCCAACCTTCGTGTAATTAGCTCCATACTACTGAGCGGGTTGCACATCCAGTTCTGTAGTTCTATGGAACCTTGACTGGTCAAACATTGATTTATAATTTCTAGCACTAGTTAAATTTCAGCTTACTGAATAGTGTTGGATTTAGGTTTGTTTCAGAGGAAAGCGACCATCCATTTATTTTAGATATTTCGTGAGAATCGATAATCTGCAGATACTTCATCGTAGGCCTGTCAACGAAAAGCAAGTCTTGTCTATGCATAACTACTATAAATATGAATATGACTTGCCTTTGTAATAACTCGACATCCACTACATGAAATATATTCTGATCTGAAGTAATGCGTAGACTATCTGTGTACCGAGACATTCTGTACAACAAACCGCCTAAAGCTTTAAACTGTATTGATTTTAATTATATTTTCATGACTTACGGCCACATGCGAATCAGCTGGGAATAGAGATGTAATGAAGACCTTCCTGCCAATATCATCAAGTGTGTTTGGCATATAAGAGATGCTGATCATGTGATGTAAGTCTGATAAACATCGTTCGTCTAAAAGAGATTCGTATTTTAGTTTTATAATTACTAAAATAGGACTGCGGAGTTATTTCAATTTGCATTCCTGAAGAAATTTGGTCCGAATCTGATATATTTAGGCGTTAGGATTCTTCTTACCTAAAACCGGTAGTAAGAGCTTCAAACTGGCCTCTGTTAGGAGGATAATCGCTAATTCATATTGACAGAACACTAAAAGTTAGGACCTCTGACAGTATTACTTTGTTTCAACCATTTATCTTCTGGGGTAAATGGTGAGTCAGGAAGGCATTGCAAAATATGCGTAGATGTGTTCCAAATAACTGCTCCCATCTTCCCTTGTATAATGCACACTGACAAATATACCTAGTAGAGTTTTTAACCCATGCAAGTGATATACTTGTGGTTCACAATCGGACATCGTGATCTAATAGATACTTCGGAAGCTCCGCTGTTTCATTAGGTTCAAGCAGTTCAATTTGGATATGTTCAATCGGGCTACATTGTAACAATTATTGTAATTTTTGGTTAACGTGTCGAAAAAATATTTAAGAGCATTTACAAACAATATGTGTGTGCTAATGGTCACCATAATTGATGTGATATACTAGTTGTGCATTAGAATGGATCAAATAGCTGTGAAAAGAAAGGAATATTACCCCACGTAAAGAGACTACGACGATTTAGGTGCATCAATTACTAAGTAACTGGATGATGTGGCTTCGGCCGTAATCCACCTAAGTTAGGCAGTTACACCAATCGGATCGAGCAGATTTAGACTATTATTTAGTGCTAATATATCAACTCCGGATTCTTGGAAATAATAAGTTTGTGGCGGTAAGTAATCCTCTAAATAGATAGTTTTATACTCTATCCTCATTGATGCTGACCATGTTTGTTTTAGCAGATACGAATAGTTGAAATTGCTCGGTCAAGCATCATTATCAGATCACGACACGATGTGGGAAGTAACTCGCTCTCTAGTCATCCAGCCTAGACGTTGCTATCCCATTATCGCTCTACTTACGATCAAATATAAATTCTCTTCCATGCCTAACTGCCTTCTGATTTATACTTACTGATACGTGTGGCTCCAATCGTTAAAAGTGGTTCTGGCTATATGACTAACGTAACTTGGTCACTTACCAGGTGCACTTCTAGTTAAGAGATTATAAGACGATTACTGCAACTGAGGTGCCAGTGTAGTCCAATCAACCTAGTTGCACTTACAGTTTCCTAGTATGTACACATCCATGTCAAATATTACTAAAGCTTATGCATTATTATATGGTCGCCTTGTAAGTTGTTCCGATTATGATGAGCAGGTTTTGAATTTCCGTAAGCGAACCAGCCCTGTAAGTTTTCTGGAATGTGATATTGCATTGTCTGTGGTCCAGATCGGTGCATTTGTGTATAAGCCAAATTTACATAGTTCAAATTAGGCTAGTAAAATTTAATGTCGGTTCCGTCAAAAAATCATAATAATACAAGAATTGCTCTTAAATTGTACTTTCTAACAAACTGTGTGGAAGGGTACCATAATTGCTAAGTATCAGAAGTCCAGTTGCATTACATCGACTATACCATTTCGACCGAAAATGCACGTTATATTGTCCTCTGAAAAATAACTGGCTAATATTGATGTCACTGACTGTCCTGAAACAGTGACGTTAAATTGAGGATTATTTGTAAGATACCAGGGAGACACAGCAGTCTATCTGAGTGAAGTGACTGAAAGTTCTCAATAAAAAGCGTCAGAATTTAGTAGACGTAGGATCCTGCTGCCTCTAGTAAGCTCAAAGTTGAAGCGAAAATAGCAACATAGATTCCAGCAAGTAGTACTATTGTAAATACTAAAGTAAAGTGAAATCTGTGTCATGCTACCCAGTGTCTCTGACCGAACGTATATACGGGCACATCTGGGACTAACATTCTATGGCTATAGGTCCCCGGAATCGTCTTTTTTCCCTAATACTTTCACATCAATTAGAATCCAGTTTTAGGGTGAACGGAGTCAAAGCACACATTCCGACCACCTTAGTTACTCTACAACTACATTAATCAATCCACCATTTTCATCAAGTATCTTCCATCATACCTCATCACTGCTTAATTGATAGTATGAACAAACACAAGTGTGGTTTTAATAAAATATGTTGCTGAACACTGTCCGACGTCAGATGGGAAATTAAGGCTTTCTCCGTTACAATTTTTATTTACAACAGATTAACGTTTACCTGTGAACACTATGTTATGACTTCCTCGATAAACACAGAGTATCATGGCATTGTATCTACTACATTAGGTCGTAATGCCGATTATAAAAGCTAATCCACCCCGTAATTTTCAGGGTCGTCAATGTTGAGTGAAATAACGTAATCTGTCAAGGTTGATATTAGTTAACCACCAGCATAAACGACACGTCTCGCATGAACATAGCAATTTTGTGACACTACACAAATGAGAATGCAGAAAATTCTGTGGTTCGATAAAACACTAGCATGCTATAGGCAGCTTTGTTATATATTATAGCCACCATAACCTTTGTTACGCAGGAGATAATTAACTAGAACCTCCAACTATCCTACACTCATTAACTAGAATTATTTTGAGCATTGTTATATCGCTGACCCCCATAATAATATTTTACAGTCTAGCAGTCCACAATCTCCATAAACATATGACACAGGTAGCGATCCTATTAACTTTTTTACAACTTGTTCGTCATTTACCAAAGTTTAAGTATCTGATGCCCGCTTGCTCAATAAAAATCCGACCCTGAGAACTACAGCACTATGACCTGAACCTTCTTATACACTTATCACAATAACATGTTCCTCACGAACAGATTTAGAATCAGTCACTAACAACTATAAATTATATCCCCGTAACAACGAATATAAATTTAGTGATGGTTGTTGAGTATATGCTAATACTCGTTTTTCAACTGATGATATATATCGCCGGTGGGGGGTGTCAGTCACTCTGGATCTCATTTAATACCTCCAGACAGCTTATTTTTAGTATACGTAGAAAGAACCTATGACACCTCAACTACTGCTGACAATCTTATTATTAGTCCTTTAATATGTTATCCAGCACAAAAATTATAATCTATCAGTTGTCACAGGTAACTTTAGTTTCCATGAGATGGACTGGAATGTCGACACAGGCTAATCGTATGACGAGAAAAATTCTTATCACTTTAGACACTGTTCACACTCCCCTCCCAGAGATATAAAAGTATCCTAAACACAGTTTTTTCATGTCACCATTCAATCATCAGCAGTAAATGCGGAATGATTCTGTGTGCACTCTCTTTTACTTCAAACAACTCCAATAGTCTTATATCACAGAAACCCAACAATATGGAACTAATCAGATATGATCTCCAACCTACTACAAGCCTTTCTCAGATACTTTGACTGGGACAATTTATTGTTCAATAGACGCATTAAACACATTTCGTCACATTAATACTTCAACTCCGTTGTCCCTATGGAACTAAGCAACATAATTAGGTTTATTGCTGTATACAGATCACTTAATTATTACAAGAAATAGAAGCGTCCATAGAAGTACTATTTTAAGTCGAATGACCTTATTGTATTTGTGTAAATTACTAAGACTTTTGGTCAGATAAAAGTATCAGACAAATTGGAGGCTTCTAATCGGGAGCTAGAAGTAAACATGGTGTCTCCAAGATACAGGACGTGGTGTTTGTTCAACAAGCACCTTGAATTTTCTAAAAATTATAATATTTTTTGCATCCCATTTAGTGGGTTAATTACAAACCACTGGACGTCATTGAAGTAAACACCATGTACATAGCTACTAACCAGATGGAGTCTGTTTCCGTCTAATACGACCATGCTTATAGAGCCGTAAACTCACTAAGGGCTACAAGTAACTACGGAGTGGATAACATGACATTAGTTTACATAGTGTTTGGTCGGCCCGGTATCCCATTACTCCAAATGAAAATGTTTATCCTCTTCTTAGAAACATGTGTTTATCTCTATAGATGAAAAACTTAAGGCAAGAAACCCTCAAATCAAATCATGGGATAGGATTAACTTGCTATATGCCCTTAAATACCACTTTGGTTATTACTAAAATGGTATGCGACGAATATCTATTCTGTGAAGAAGCCGATCTCCAATTCCCAATATAGTTTTTCTCAATATTAGATGTTGTATGACCTGTCACTCTACATTTTTTGACATAGTGTTTACTAAACTCAGCCTTGGGTGCCTGATATTAGTATTGTACTCTGACATCCCAAAGCTTCCAATATAGCCAACCACAAGCTTCTTATAGGCAAACTTTCATCTCATGAAATTAGAGGTTCAAAACGTAGCTAGTTAAATTCTTTTCTCAGTGATTGATATGTTGAAGTTAACTCGATTGCTGGACTGCTTACGAGTGTTTATACGATGTGGTTTTAGACCCACTGCTTTCCATACTTATATAAGCGATATATATAAATACCTAAGCTTTTCCATACCATAATGGTCTTCAAATTATGTTTTCACATTCACCTCAGGAAGTTACCCATATACTCAGTAGAGTCAACATTGTTCTCAATAATGTTTTTCGAGATGGAAATCAGAACATAGTGCTTCTAAGGGTAGTTGGATGCTTTGGAGTTACACAACTCAACTTAGATTTCACCATAAACGCCATTATGTTATTAGGATTTCGTTCAGTGGCTAAATAACGACTCAATATTCTTAGAACCTTGAAGAGCACCTTTTATATGACTTTGTTACGACTGTTGTTAACACAGAGTAACTTCCAACGTTTAGATTTACACGTACGGCTAGACATGATTTAAAACGCAGTAAAGAGTGGAAAGAATATATTTGGCTGTAAATAAAAAGCGAACAAGGTTGCAAGGACTATATTGGTTGACTATAGGAGCGGTTGCTCTCAACGGTGTCGTTTGACTGATATCCTCTCCCTCGGCTAGGAGTGTGCATTAAAACAAACATACTCATCACCAATGGTAAGCCTATGCAACTAAATGTTTTGGGAATTATTCAACGTCATAGCTTACACCCACCTAATGGATTTGTAAGGATCATAAGGCATACAGCCAAATGATAATGGATCCGGCATTAGCAAACACAATAGATAGATAAATAAAACGCTTATCGGACTCTTTAGATTGATGTGTTTCCTGTGGGATTATTAGGATACATACTGTTAAAACAATCGGCGAGGTCCCCATGCAATCCCTACTACTATAAAATTTACTTTGATTTATTCTACTAAATTGCCTCTATTTCATTGTCAAAGAAATCACATTTCCCGCAGAGTTTATAACCACAAAAGGTCAGAAGTTTCTCCAATATGGGTAAAGAAATAACGATTTACTCCATGCATGCATGTAGTGTGATTTGGAAGGACCTTTATTCCACTGTTCTTCATTATAGATACCTGGCTAACCTCCTCAAAAGCGTGAACCACAGTAGTATAAAATGGAATCCGGTTTGGACAGCTAAGTTCAAATTGTCTAAGAAAGAAAATCTAGATGTCTTACAGTATTACGTATACTTCCAGTTAGTTCAAATACATTCGAACGATGCCGAACCTGCCATCCCACATTACTAATGAAATGTATAAAGGAATTCCTAAGACTGTACAACATTATCGATCAAACCAAATACAATTGCATAATACTCATAACCTAAGATATCAGATATTAAATCCATCCCTTTAAATGCGTTGGACCGAACGCTTCTTATTGAAAATTTAATCATTCATCAGATACGCTGAACAGTTTGTGGAGCTAAATGAGCAAAAACCGAATACGTTAGACAAAAAAATTTATATTCAAATGTTATTTAGCATAAAATTTACAAAGATTAGTGAATATATATATATATATAGGTGTAGTGATCGAAAGTATATTGTGAAATAATGCTCATTATATGTTATGTACATTGCGTTTGTTTAAAATATGAACTGTTTTCTTATCGACCATGCCGTTCTCTTCGTTCTTGGTTAGCTCGTGGCTCCAAACCGAATGGTAATAATGGACTGAAATAGAAGTATGAGCAAAAATCTTTAAATAATGCATGAGTTGGGAGTTATATTAATAAATATATGACCATTTACAAAGTAATGTAAGACAAAGAATAAAAGGTCTTGTTCAACATAATTATCTAGACAGTGTATACTCTCCGACTGCTAACTTCTAAATGAAATTCAGAAGTTCCCATGCATAACAGTGATCAATTAAGCTCAACCACGTCAGAAGAATGAAAAAGATGTCATGGATTACACTGGATAATGAGTGTTCAATATAGCGATAGAATAAAATTGGAAATATAGCCCAGTGATATAGAAAATAAGGCATTCGTAGCGGGATTTGCAAATCCTCGGAAGAGGAGCAATCTCAAGATCGGATGTAACAATTGTCGAGTGCTCCCTGGTTTCCAACAGTTACCGTAAATAATAACGACGAAAGCTGTATCAAAATAACATTAATCTGTATAACCAACTCTAGAAACGAAATAAGCGTATATCAAAAGAGTAAATATTAGGAATGAAAAAAAAACTTGAAATTGGTCACTAAGATGACATTGGAACCATATAACAAACAGAGGTTAATATGCAGTAGTTAGAAATATTTACTACAAAATCTACATACATGGATCTAGCACCAATAGACCAATTCGGTAACAATGATGTAGTATGAAATGGACTAATAGTTGGAATTTTCATACCAAATGGTGTATTTGATATATTAGGCAGATTTACTGTATTATGACCAGAGAAATCACTACGCACAGTACCAAATCTTGCTCCACGACCTGTATTAAAATAAAATAGTAGAATCTGAAGTATGCAACCGATTGACAGATATTTGGAAGATAAAAATGGACTAATTGGATATGTAAGCTCGATTTGAATTGTCATGAAATCTCTATCAAATTAGCATACAATACAATAAAGAATACATGTTAATACACTGAAAATAACTTTTATTTATCATTTCGAGAAATAAAGAAAACAACGAAATTCTTACCTCGTGTAGATCGATTATCACGATATTGTCTAAGATGAGTTGTTTCCTAAAATAAAATTTTTTTTAAATTACACCAATCATAGACAGTAAATTGGCAGCTTAACTATAATATTGGGATTTAAGAATTCTTTAAATGATCATGAAGAATTTAGAGAACCAAATAAATTCCGAAAATCAGTGAATTCAAGACGTATGAGAGAACTAAAGCAACTTCACCCAATCAAACTAGTCATGTACAAAGTAAAACTTGTTAAATATATGCGCCGATTCAAGTATATGAACATAAAAAAATATATAAGTACTAACACCAATATTAGTAAAAGGCAATGAACACAATTCGAGAAGAGAGAACTAACTCCTAAATAAAAACCAGAGATGAAGATCTGACGAAACACAGACAGTGTATACATTTGAACCACTGAAAACGATTCTGAGTTACGTAATTAGGAGTCTCCAATCATTGGTAACAACAATCTAACAGACACCAACCAATCAGTAGGGATCTACCAGAATTGCTGAGATAAAAATTTAACCACTTAATGTTTTTATCACACCATGTTTTTGTTCAAACACCTTTTGATTTATTCTATTTATTTATCCACTAATCACCCTTCCGCATCAAGGTAAATAGTGGTTGGGAATACATAAAATGCATGTCCAGGCGTCCTCAGTTACTAAAATTTCACAAGAGCTTCAGCTGACTGAAGTTAGCGGAAGTCAAACGAGCGTTTTGAGTCCGTGATGAGATTTTGACAGACACTAATCCAACAGGACTAATCACACTTCCAAGAGAAATGAAGTGTTTGGCGCACTCGTAGTATGAGACCAATCACTGGAAATTCAGAGGATGAAAGAGTTATTTCTAATAGAAAATCTATGAAGAGAGTAAACAAAATTGGAATAGTGGGTAGCCTTGACAGACATCACATGTTTCTGCAAGTTCAGATGATAGTTCGCCACAACCTCCGACTCGACCAATACTGTTCAAATAGAGTTTATGTACTTCTGAGGTAAGACTTTCAATGACAGGCACCGGTATGAAACTTCTGGAATGAGATGGTGATTACGAGTGAAGTAACTACCATTACTGAGCTTTGACAAGTATGTCTATGTTAAAGGAAACTGACAAGTGGTACATAGTCGATGCAGCCACAATTACTGAATGTGATACATTACGTCCAACTAGTAATCAACACATCAGGAAAACTTTAAGTCTCTGGGTCGTGGTTAGTACAGTATTATACTTTTATTTATTTACAAGACTTATAATATTTTACAGCTAATAAAGAAATGGTCGTAAAAGAAATTAATATGCCACTTCATGTGACATTGTTATTAAAATTGAATTCTCAACAAATTCAACAGTCATGTAAACAATCCAGTACCCAGTTACATAACGGAGCTAGAATTAACCTTAAGTTTTCCGATACTTCAAAACACATGAAAAAATTTGATTAGTGTAAATACACCATGAACTTTGCTATAAGCTGGAAATCAAAGATAGACAGTATTTGTAATGCTAAACATCCCAACAGGAAAATGGCTGAATAAAAGCATTTTACATATGGTATACAGAAAATTTAAAATTTGACTTCTAGAATGAGTTGAATGTGATGGTGGAAAAGTTGAGTTCTATAAATTTAAGGAGGTAAACTTCATAATCTTTACATTTGACTAGTAATAATAATAATAATAATCGTTTGCTATAAATAAAAAGAACTAGTACTTCGATAATGCTTTCTTCCTTTTCTAGTTTTGTAAAATCGTCAACATGTAGACTAGGAGGACGACTTGTGTTAAGTGGTCTTGAACGGAATGGATCGCCTCGAACGCCTGTTATGTTCAAATTAAGTTGTCCAATAGTAGACCCCGAAGCAGCAGGAGCAGTATTACTGGATGCAGGATTAGGAGCTGTGTTACGCAAGATAAAACCTCGACCACGCATAGGTGCCACTGAAATAAAAAAATAATAGTGATAGCTGCTTTACTACATGCAATACTTTGGTTCTAAGTAAAGAATTCTTAGTACAGAAAAGACAATATTACAACAAATTCCTTTAATATATATATATATATATACATATATATATATATATATATATATATATATATATATATATATATAAACAATCGTTTACTGGAATCTACTCGATAAGTGCTTGTTTTGACCAAAAAACGTAGTTCTGTGCCTACATCAGCAAGGCGACGAAAACTTGGTATTGGGTCCGTCTTCCCCGAGAAGAATGAAGAGTAAATCGTGTTGTATCTCCTTATTGACTTAATAAAATCAAGTGAATGACCACGTTAGAGTCCAGTATATGTGTTTCGGAAAAACAGCATACACCAATCGTGAGAGATTCTAAGGTTTTAGCTAACCTGGCTTGTTATCTAATGTAACACAATGTTCGCACATTAAAAGTTTCAGCATGAAGTTTAGAGCAGTTTGAGGAAACCTGGTATAGCCATCACGAGAACTCGGATAACTAATACTAGTGGCACGTATAACAAAGGTGACGAAAGAGAGCTAGGGGGGAGGTAAGAAGTGAAAGTAATGGAAACATAAAGAGGAGATTAGGTTTGATCATCAACAAGGTGATCACAAGTGCTGTTAGAGGTATGAGGGTGGTTATCATTTTCCAGTTAAACACAACGTGAAAGTGTTAATAATAGAGTTTGGTGAATTTCAGAACACAACGACAACAGTAAGACATAAACACATTCAAATTATATAACCAATGCAATATTTATGCTCAAACATTCTCAACTAAAAACAATAACAACAAACCCGTACCAAATTTTTTGAAAGTTGTTCCAGTTTGTATGATTGAAGACTGACCACGTCTACGTTTCTGATGTCTAATGGCTACTTCACCTAAATCTTGTAGATGCCCATATTTAGCTAACTCATCACGAATTTTCATTTTATTACAATTATTTGTTGCGATATCATTCAGATCACAATGAACTAAATCATTTTGATATGAAATTGATACAGGCATCTATAAAATGAAAGTTGATAGAAATAAAAAGATGTAATGGTTTACAGCATAGAAACAGATACAGACGAGGAATTCACGCATTCCAAAATAATTCAGAAGTTGGGATTACTTATGGAGATCGGGTTTTTATTGTTCCATTTGCATTTATCCGAAAATTCGGTTGGGGACCATTGAAAACAAGAGAGCACTGGATCGTTGTTTTGTCACAATATAGAACTCATGAGTGGCGTGTGCACATAGCCATACCAGGGATTGATCGTAGGATTGACCAATAATACCGATACACAACCAGCTTAAAAGACAATTTACTAAGACTGAGCTTGTTGAGAGCATGAAATTGCTTACTCTCTGTTATGGAACTATGTAGAAAGGTTTTTTATTAAAGAACATCTCCCGAGGCATAACAAGACATATTTCAGCATGCTTTAATAAAAGACTTCAATAATCAAGAATCTTAACGTAATCGAACCGAATTTACGGAAAAACGTACACACATATATCTCAGTTGTATTAAAGAAGTATCGTTGTAGCGCAATAAAAAGCACTACCTATTAGTGTAAAAGCAGTTTGAGTAATTGCTTTCCTTATCATGACTTTATTTTCTATTACAGGTGGTAGTGGATTAGCATACTCTACATTACTGTATTTAATTATGTGGATATAATATTAGTAAAATCAATGGTTCGAATTCCCGGATAACACGTTTAGAAAGTAAGAAACTCATGGAGTGCATTTTCAATGGGAATGAATACAAAAGTTATTTAAAAATGTGCCATGTAATATGTAGAGCTCTTAGGATGGACTTTGAGTGCAATAACTGAGATGAATTAAACTGACAAGAAACAAACGTCTAATGTAAAGATTTTGTTGGAGAAACTTATTCCAAGCGGCCTCAGTAATCCGTTTATGGTCTCAAAAATCTTGATGCAGTGTAGGACTATCGGCTTGTTGATTTGTATCGAGAGACGGCTATGACGAATATTTGTTGATGAATTTATGTAGGTAGCAGTTTTTAGAAACGAATACACTAGACATTCTATTTTACTTTTTCGTCTAATGGCGATAAGTCAATGCCTTTGATCTATGGAAAAGAGTTATCAGACAGTTGGATTAATACTATTAGATTGTAGTTGTTATATGGGAAGATCTGAGCAGTGTAGACCAGCTTTTGGATTACTTGAGTAAAAGTTTTCTCGTACTGATTCTGTTTACTAACAAATCCAGGGGAATGGTAGTTTGTCATTTGCTTTTTTTTCTAGTGTGAATTTAATGCCATCGAAGACGCTGTTGGTATCCAGTTAGAAGAGATTACAATCAATATAAATATGCAGACAATGACAGTGTAGTTATGAAGAACAATCGATCAAAATCCAAGTCAAGAAAACAAGATGTTGAAGTATGCTCCAATAACGTTGTTGAGAAAGACACTAAAAGCACCACAATCAAAAAGTCCAGCTCACAAAACATAATACCTCCAAAAAGCAATTCACATGCACAGATTATATACACAGTAGGTTGAAACTACAAGGTATGACAAAAAAAACTATCATTTACCTGATTACCAATAAATTTCAAGCCACTTAAAGGTAATTCCATATCAATATCTTCTGAAATTTTATCATGTGCAACCGAAAGATTCTCAAATAGTTGTTTTGATTCATTGTGCGTTTTTTCAAAATTATCATTTAAAGATAATTTAACAAATTTTTGATGATCACGTACTATTACACTCAATGGTCGAGCATTCGGTAATTTTGATCTTAATTTGTACAAATTTAACTCATCTGATGAATTTTCACTTATTGCACTCACTGTACTACAAGTAGTAGTAGTGGTAAACTCTTTTAATTCAGGTATATCGTATTCATGAGATAATAAAGACAGAAGATTTTTCATACCGCTTCTTAAATATTCCAATGACGGTTCATCATCAGCTAACATCTGCATAAAAATAAAAGGTGGATACTTTAACCTACAATCATCATTATACATACTGTTATGAGTACTAAACTATGATTGAATTGTATGAGTGATATATTCGGAATCGAAGTAACGTGATCGGCAAAGGACTGCAAACAGGCATATCTGGATGTCACATAAATGTAGACTAAATTATGTCCTAAATTCATTTCACATATGATTCCACTAGTAACTGACACCTGTTTATTTAAGTGTCAGATTTACAATTCCATATAGTCCGCTTGTTCGAATATCGTGATTTATCAGAGAAGCTTAATGACGATCACGTTGTTACAACAACCTAACTGCATGATTAATACCAGAAAGGTACCTATTAAAAGTTCAATTAAAGTACAGATGAGCTAAAAAACTAATCGTAGAAAATTTACTATAACTCAATGGCAACGTTCGTAAGAACAGCTTGCAGCCATTTTTATCAAAATGTGACAGTGTGCTCAATCCAGGTTATTGTGTGACAGTTATTCACCGTGGTCTGATCTAATGTAATTAAACTGGTCTCACGATTCTCCATTAAAACCTCCATGAATTCTTTCTAGGCAGTTATTAAATAGCTCATGGATCTTGTAGATTACGTCACTATCAACAAACACTCTGTTCTTTTATTTAATTTTCGCTCGAATAAAAAACAAAAGAAAACAGCAACAACACTGTCGCAATCACTGATTCTGAAGTATATTCCTCTCCAGAAAGTAATATTACCTTGTTGCACAGAAATTTTCATACTGTAATACACTAAAAATGCACTAATTATTACTGTATCATTGAAAAACAAAGGACATAGCCTCTCAACATAACATCAGGAATCCGTGCTAGTAAGTCAAATGAGTATGCTATTAGAAATAAAGTTCATGTAATAACATTACAAAGAACAAGAATGACGATCTAAAACATTATGAAGCTGGGTGATAAAGTTCAGTCAGTTACATACCGAATCACTCAAAACAAAATGCAAATTTCAACATAACAGAAATAGATGTGAAAAATCGGCACCAAAAGTTAAACACTGAAACCTATGAGAGTGAAATAGTGATCCATAACTGAATTATGCAGACATATAACGAAATGTAATGCAATGTTAATTAGGGCTAGGAAGTTTAACAATAAGCAATATGTTACTAACCTCTAGTAACGCATGAAGATCCCGTACAGGCTTGCCTTGATCTCCATTTCCAGACCAGCCTAATAACTCACGAACACGTTCACCGGAAATATGAAGTTGTCTACTGAATAAATTACCTGCTTCATTGACAGATTGAATATCTGTCTGGACATTTGATAATGTGCCTTCGAATTCTTCACATTCGTTCCAATTAGTATATTTTGACGTAAAAGTTAATGGTAATGTACTATGGTCTGTTACTAATGATTGAATCAATCGAAGACAACCAGTAAGTGTAGCTTGACAATCTGGATTATCTGCACTGAAGCAGTCATTAACCCGTTGAACTAAATTAGCAAATAAATGCTGACCATTATTAAAAGCTGTAGGACTATCCAATGATCTATAAAAAAAGGATTGTTTAACAATCAATGCAAAATCAAACATATAAATTGAGCATAACCAAACATAATGATTTGCACACAGAAAATAATCCATTAATGATTTAATGAATCCCAAGTGTTGACAAATCATAGTTTAGTGCTCAGCTACCGGCTGTAAGTGCACATAAAATCCGATTAATGTATATCCGCTGCATAAAAATCAAATGATAAATGCGTCGAATAAAGGAGACAATTAAAAACGCATTTTTAGTATGTACGGCTTTCATTTCCAGTTTATGAATATTTATTTATAGTTCAATTAGAATGGTTATTTTTGTGAATACCGGTATTTTTAGTTGATTGAACATGGATGATTATCGCGATATATACATCACAAATTGATGGAAGTGGGAATTCTACCATTGGATTCCGACCTAGCGATGCAGTGGGTTGGTCGTTCGCCGTCAACCTGGAGCCTCTAGTGAGGAATCTATGGTGCGCACTACTGAGAAGTTCCATACTAAGACGAAACAGCTGTCCAGTGCTCTCTGGTTTACAATAGTACCCTGCCAATATCAATCTGTGATATATTCAATCAACAGAAAATACTTATTTACTTAACAAGTATAAATTCTGACAGCACGGTAACAAAAAAAAGCAACACAAGTAACATGATGATACTGAGGGATTTCCTTCAAGAACAATTATTAAATATGTGATCTGGGAAACAGACCAGATGTCAGTGGTTTACTTAGAGGACAACTCTTCGAGTCTTTCAACATAGTGACCAGATTCACAAAGAAGTGAAGTAGGTTTAGTTAGTGCAGTACCATGATTTTCGGTGACCCCCAATAGATTCGAATATCATTCGCTTCCTCAAAACCTTGGAGTCGATGTATTTTAGTTCACAAAATAAACGTGATTCACCATTCCTCGACACGATAGGGGAGAAAATAAATAGAGTACGTGTGAAGAATTTACGTTTTGCAAATATTAATATACCAGTAAATCATACAGTTTTAAATTCTAATACTAGCCGATAAATAAATTATCTTACTCTTTAACAATAACAAAACCTGGATCATGTTCAGTGATAATGATCAAAGGATCCAAAGCAGATGGTAAAGTGGTCATATCTCTATCTGGATGATTTATATGTTTGATAAGGATAAGAACTAATTCTTTGAGTAAATTTAAATCTGGCAAATTATCCGCGATAAATTGTGCTTCATCTTCATCAACAGAATCACATGAGCTTTTAACAACATTATTAATATACTTTGAATTACTTGTTGATAATTTCACATCAACAAGAAGACTGAGACATTGCTAAAAAAAAATCAAAAAAAACAAGTACTAACGTAAAATTTAAATATTTTTCGAGATTTGTGTTAAAACATTCATTATTAAATAAAACAAGTTCTAAATGTCAATCCACAATTTAATGACGACATATTTGAAGGTTCCAAGTTCAATGATAACTAAATTTTGTACAAACGTAAATTACGGACGAAATGTTAGGATCCGTAAAATGTTCACGATGAATTAAACAAATAGCCGATCAGCGCCAAGCAAGGAAATTTGAAACTAGGCAACCAGAAATCAACTACGCTAGAATATTTGTCTAATCTAGAAAAGTACTAACATTTTGAAGGGGAACTACTTTTAAGAGAGAAATACTAGTAATTAGTGTTAAACCTATTACATACTAGTTTTTGCTAAGAAAGATGAACGCAAAATGTAAAGCAGCCTCATGCATAACTCCAAACTTTATCCCTAAACGTAAGACTTAATTTGACCCTAACCTGTAGATTTACCTGTAAACGATTAAGGTACGCCAATTAGGAAACAGCCATTAAAAAAATGAATACCTTATCTAAAAATACCCAACAGATAAACATTATTGTAAGCAAAAAGAAACGATGGTTAATAGAATAAGTAAAACGATGGCTATATCGTTGTGTATTATCCGGCTTGTTGAACTTTATGAGAACGAATCAAGGCTTGTAGATGTGTCTAAAGTCCTTTAATAATATTTGTGTGAGGCACTTATAAGTCAAGCTCCAGCTACAAGTATAGATAATACTCACGGGTTGTACAATCTTCTCAATAAATGGAAATTCTAGTCCTTTCGAATCAATACTTCGCTTTCTAAATGTGGGATTTTCTGAATGATTTATCTCACATACCAAAGACAATGATTAATTTCGATGTATCGCCCAACGACTGTTCGGTATGTTTTCCTATGGTTTTCAGTAGTAAAACGATTGATTTATGTTTTAGAGACAGATACATTATAACTGTTATGACTATAGTTAAACGCAAACGATGAATTAACAGTTTTGGAAAAAATTTCTGAAAGGCCACTAAGAAACAAAATAAGTTCCACGAAGTTTTGAACAGTAGTGGTGGGAAATGTATCAAAATGAATCTGTATAGAAAGTAGTTATTTCTATGAAAGCGTACAAATCCGTGATTAGCCTTTAACTTTGGTCAATTTGATTATGTACATAATGAAAACAAACATCTAATTGACTGTCTGTACGGCAAATTTCGTGCGAACACGTCAAAATCCCTCTTGAACTAATATAGTTCTATGAAATAATTAATATAATAAAGTTCATAAAAGGATAG
Source organism: Schistosoma mekongi (assembly GCA_034768735.1). Lineage (NCBI taxonomy): Eukaryota > Metazoa > Platyhelminthes > Trematoda > Strigeidida > Schistosomatidae > Schistosoma > Schistosoma mekongi. The sequence goes on along the minus strand of CM068305.1, from coordinate 50,587,782 downwards.
TTCATAGTTCATTAAACATACAAGAAGTTTAATCTGAACAGAGATATGTGAAGTTTTATCTGAGTAGTCAGATAAAACAGAGTCGATAACACTCAAAAAATTTTGTCGGAGAACTTTTCCAGATGATGAAGATTCTGAATTAGAGAGCTCCTCTCCTGGATTCTCAGAATGATGATTGATACTAATGTGAAAAAAAAGAAACGTCGTAAAAAATGGAATATCACACCAATAACAAAAACATTAAAGAGAAAATAATAAAATGATAACTATTATAAAATACTATTACTTACACTGAATGGCCAATAAGTTTGTGAGTAATTATGCTGGTCAACATAGAGACATACAATTTAACAAGTAGATTGAAGTATTACTAGGTTGTATTCACTTTCAGTTTCAACTCAGATAGTGACACATGATTACCATATATTTTGATGATGCTATTAAAGTTCAAGTCTTGTTACACAATATTCGGTAACAGAATAATTACATTTACACACACGTAGAAAGTGAATAAAAAATGTACAGTAGATATTCATAAGCTACTGCTTGATATATATCAAAGCAATTTGGTGTATATAACCGATTTATTAAACTTAATGAATGTGCATTTAAATTGAGGTAATTTTGTGGAGATAGGTACTTATTTTAGTTATTACTGTGAGTCACTGAAAACTAGATAGCAATGGACAGCTGTTCCGTTCTGGTATGGAACTTCTAAGCAGTGCACACCTTTGATTCCGCAAGAGAATCAAACCATCTAGATCAGAGAACGCAACTGTAACATAACTAGATAAATACAAACATATGTCAATGTAGTTATATTACATTTAAGTAGTTTGAAAATAATATACACTGTTACACATTTTCATACATCGAATCTAGGTGTTTTCCAACAAAAAAAATGATACGATGAAAGCACTCGCTGAATGGTGGCCAGTGATATTTGTCAAGTCCTGAGTGATGATATAATACTATGGTTGATGCTACTCACAAAATCGTCTATAAGTACTACTATTATTACTACTCAATCCTTAAGGAACTGTTCACAGTGACCACGGACGCGAATGATTATAGCATAGGTACATTACTTCGATTGGATGAGAGTTGTGGAGTGTGCCACCCACGTTTTAACGTCTACAGAGCAGCAGAGCTCAATCATCGAAAAAGAATGTTTAGCCTTCGCTTGGAAGCTAGGTAAATAGAGACCTCACCTGTTTGGTCAGCCATTCCACACTGGGACTGATCACAAACCGCTGCAGTGATTTAAGACAGAAAGGAATCCCTGAGGAAAATTGTCACGATGAAAGTTGCGCCAGGAAGAATAGGATTTTACGATTGATCACATACCGGGAAATGAGAGTATAGTAACAGATTATCTGTCACGACCAAATAACGACGGCGACTTAGCCAAAGTAGTATTTGAAATCAACACAGAAAAACAAGAACCTGGAAGGCTAGTTCCCTGTCAGGAATCCGATTCAACAACTATGGTAGTGAGACGAGCACTAATCGAAGGAATTGATGGTCAAACACTACGGTCAGACGAAATGGATGAAATTCTACACCGAAAGGACAGAATAAGACTGAATGCGGCTACAGAACTAACTTGAAAAATGATGGGAGCTGGATAGCAGTAATTCCGAAACCATTAGAACAAAAGGCGATCCATGAATGTCACCAACGGGCAGATATAGACGTTACAAGAACAACTGACGTCGTATGACAAAGTACGTACGGGTCAGGGATGAAAGAGGATGTGATGAAATATGTTCACACCTACCCATAGTGCCAGGCGTATACGCACTCCATTGCAGCCTTTCCTAGTAATAACAGTGGATGATATGTGAACAGTAAACATGATGGGGCCGTTTTACCAGATATCGAGTAGCAAACAATAACTGTTGGTGATTACAAAACACGCTAAGCGTTGGGTGGATGCCGTCATGATTCTGGACCAACGAGGAAAGACGGTGACCGAAGCAGTGATGCGAAACATTGTTCCGGACCACGACGTCTAGAGGATGATATTGACCAATCAAGGTCCATGTTTCGCGAGAGAGGAGTTTGCATCCCGCTTAGGGCAGGTGGGCATCAAAAGGATCAGAATAACACTATATTTTCCACAGAACAACGGGCTAAAAGAGAGGAATAGTTGGCAGCAAAGGTAGATAATCGGAAGATGCAACTACCAATGATATTGTTAGTGCATCGTGCCTCAGTTCAAGGGATAACAAGAAAGTCGTGACTGCAACTAATGTATAGAAGGAAGAGAGATAACAAGCAGTGAGCAATTCGCAGCAGAAACAAAGAATGGACGTTAAGAGATCAGAACGACTTCAAGAGAAGTAGTGGAAACCCTTTCCAGAAGATCCAGTGAAATGTAGAGGAAAAAAGAGAATAAGAAGTGGCGGACTAGGCACAAAGAAATTGTTCCCCAAATGGGAAAGGCTATACATAGTCATCGCAAGACACAGACCGGTGTACACCGCCAAGAAAGACAGCGAAGAAAAACGCGTAAACACAAGCCAGCTGCAAAGGTGGACTCAGCGGGATTATGAAAAAGATAGGCCGAGACAGTCTAAGGTCATAGGACTGAGGATATCAGCACAAATACACGTGTAACGACTAGATGAGGAGGCAAGTGTGGTGGGAGCTACTCACAAGGTCATCATCTGTAAGTTGTGTACACAGGAGTGTCGTGTGAAACTTCAAACAGTAGACAACTGATAAGGTGAATTTCAGGGCTGGACGAAACAGAGTTTGTTCAGAATAAGTAAGAGACAACTAAGAGAAGCTAACCTACAACCAACTTAGACCTAGGAACGCTAATGATGACTGAAGGCAATGTACACATTATTTATAACTGTTAGGGTTTCGAAATCCCCAGAAATACAATCGTTCATTTTATCAAGTTATATTGATTACTTGTTAACATGATATGCAAACTTTCATCACTTTTATTTGAGCACATTTGACAACATTTAATTGTATTATTATAAATGTTGATAATTTCAATTTGATGAATATTCACTACGATTATTTTGTATATGTAAGGGGATGTGTGAAATATAATACGAATCTGATTCTGATTCCGACCCTGTCTTGGTTGGTCTTTCGGCTTGTTCTTCTATCTCTGGCTTGGGACCGAGTGGACATAGGGCAGACACGCATTATCAACTAAGCACACTTCAATAGGCGTCCCGCTCAACAGATCAACTTTCATTGCGTTATAACAATAACGTCCTATATTTTGACCGAACAAAGCATTCTGCTGTCTCAAGTTCAAATTCACATAGAGTGCACAGATTTCCACAAAATTGTATATACACCTTACCTCTGAGTGCAAACTAGCACGAAACCCAGATAAGGAAGTGGTTATGGACTCCGAATTTCGACCGTCTTTTATGGATTTTAAAATTATTATTACAACATTAACAAAATGACGAAACAATTAGAAACAACCTACGGTTGATGACGCAATGCATCCAACACAGCATGTCGATAAAAAGGGATTTTGAGAAGAATAAATAGCATAGACAATCCAGCATTCAATTCAGTAGATTCAATTTGTTTTATTGAGAACTTTATTAAATTTGTATTACTACTATTATTAGTCGTATTCTTCACATTATTGTGTTGTGAGTTAGTTGTAATAGTAGAATAAATTTGACGAGAATCAATTCCTGTATCATGATCCAATGTTAGTCGGGAATCTAACATAGGCTGTGGATTTAACAATAATTTTGTACTAGGAGAATTTAATTCAGTAACTGAGTGATTATAAATATTGGTCGATAAATTTTCGCCTGTTTTTGAACTGGATAAAATAATTAAGAATAAGAAAAAACACAAAAGTTAATTAGATGATACTTAAATAATAAAAGCAAGTGTCGACCACAAACAAGAAACAACCTGGAACAAATAAATTACAAGTAGATTGAAGGACGAAAAAACAGTTATTAAATAAACTATCTGTCAGCCTAAGCCACATTAATCTGTTCACAATTCCGAATAGGGATTCTCAGCTACAGGGTAGGTAAACGTAACTAACAAAAAAAACTCTAGAAACAGGTTTAATGATCGTGACGATCTAAGTAGGATAGGAATATCGTTGATGATATAACAATGTAGATCATCCACTAAATAACGAGTTCATTAATATTTCATACTGTCTACTATTCCATCGTTTACGTTTCTTTGAGAATAGGCTACAAAAAGCCTGATTTTTCACTGTAATTTGCATGGTAATTCCACAGTGTTGATTTCCTTGCTCGTAGTACTGATGTGAAGCGTGGAAACTTAGAACTATCCATGTTCATGACAAGTCTAGCATAACGACTGGAACTACACTCTACAACAATCAGACAGTAAATTAACAAGATGAAACCAGAAATTTAACAACACAGGTGGATAATATGCCTAGGTCACCAAACACCTTGTAGAAAGTTCAACGGCATCTTACTAGACTACTAACCCCTGGTCAACCCTATAATGCTAGATGCTGTGCTTGGAAATTAGACCCTTTATGGGTCAGAAGGATTAAACTTAATCTTACTATACTCTATAAAATTCTTCATAAAGAAATTATAACAGATTGTACTACGTTGACATATGCTCAAAAACATAAGTATGACTTGCGGAACCAAAACTCCCTGGTAACAGTGCGGAGAGCCACTAGTAAGCTGAAATCCTCTTTATTTGTTGCACGTTATGCTAAACTCTGGAACCGGTTACCAGAAAGCATACGACAATCTAGCTCCTTGTCACAGTTTAAATTGGCAATAAACCTATACTTAGACAATCCCGGTATCTGTAACTTACTTAACACAACTTATATAGATTATGGTACATTTATCAATGGACCTCCTGGCATTTAGTTTTTCTTATAACACTACTAAAAAAAAAGAAATTACTTGTAGACTTTAAAAGCTCCTTGATTATTCACCTACAGGCAATAGAACGTTTTCCTACCTAGCAGAAAGTGCTTTGGAATCTCGTGATGTCTAAGCATTTCTTAGAGGTGATGCAGTATGCCTTTATTTCCCCATACTTTATCTTATAGGATAAAGTAGATCTAAAATTTACCATAGTTATCTCTAGTATCAATCGACGTTTCCCAGAATAAAAAAGTCGAATAACAAATGAGCTTTAGTTAATCCAATATGTACACTTTAGGTCTCACTGGAATCAGATGTACTTCATTGGTTATGTGTCCTCTCACCCTGCTGCTTGTTCCTTTTCTTTATCTTTCCAGTTCCCAACTATTGTGTCACCCAGAATCCACGCTGAGAAGGAAACTGCACCTTTGTGATCTACTCATGATACCTTAATGTGATACCTCCGATCTCCATCGTCCACCTGCAAGGTGCTGTCCCACACAAGGTCATGTTCGTACTTGACGCCACAATTGACTATTTCAAACAACCGTCTAGTATCTGAATCTTCCTTGTGTCGCGTTTTCGACACTCCTTTTCTTGAATTGATTACATATATTAATAAGTGTTCTCTACTAATGCATCCATGAATACTCAAGTCTGAAAAGTATCTTCCAGCTGTTGGTTGACGGTTTTCTTGTTTACATTTAATCTTCCTGCATATGAATCTAGTGTCCTGTAAATGTTATTATTAGTCAAACACTCATTTCGGAAAAACTTTGTGTTCTATTGTGCAAGAGTTAACCTTTCTGTATCATAATGACCATGCCTGTAAACTGGCGTGAATTCTGTACTAAATTTCAGAATAATAATAATAATAATAATAATAATAATAATAATAATAATAACGTTTGAATGATCTTCAGGTAACTTTTAGTTTTTTCAGAAGAAAGAATTTTAAAGATCAACCAGCCGTATAAGTGTCAACTCTTCTACCTAAGAATTAAACTGATAAAAGCCAGTAAATGTAATTCAAGTGATACCTAACTTGATGTTAGACGAAAGATGAAATGTAAGTGGGTTAAAAGAAACTATTGAGTGACTAAAAAAAAAATATATTTAACAATAAGATTACGTCACTGAATTTAGATTATATTAACCATGAATAGTTTGCATAAAAACTAAACAACAATATGTAAAACTTCTAAGTGATGACTGAACAACTGCAGAACAATACAAAGAAAGAAGTAGGCAATCATACCACATTTTTTCTAGGTTGTTTCCATCATTAAGTATACTTTCAGTTGACTGTTTCTCTTCTTTTTCAGTTTCATTCAATATGTGACTTCTTATCTTAAGTGAATGTTAACAAAGAAAGAAAAATAAACAGATTACAAGCAAAACTGCAGTAATTGAAATAATAATTACTGAATATAGGTTGGAGAATTAAATCAACAGAGTTTATCTTAATTTGATAGATTGATTCTTGTATAAGTAGCATGAATTACTAGATTTAGAAAGTCAACTGATTTAAGTCATCCTAAATAGTCTAACCAGTAACAGATTACCCTTTAAAACTTATCTTGCACTGGGGTAAAGATAACTAAATGGGTAGTAGCTAGTGTAGTTATTTATATAACTAACAAACGTCAGGATTAGTCAAAACACCTTTTACTCGGTAATAAAATTAATTCGGATGTGTTTATTATTTTCTAGTTGCAGACTAGATGGTAGAACGTAAGTAAAATATAACCACAACCTAGGTCATAATTCAATTATGAGTGTGTTTAAAGATCATTATAATACTGAATAAGTAGTTGAGACTGTAAATATCAAGAAAATTATCGTTAGTATATCTTCAAAATGTAGTTGTTAAGTTGGAGCATTTTTTTAAATTTCTGCTTACAATCGTCACACATTCAATTAAATTGAATACAAATAGTAACCAGAGAGCACCGGACAGCTGTGTCGTCCTAGTGTGAGACTCCTCGATAGAGTGTACTTACTACCGCAACAGAGATTGGAGTCAAGATCTTCAGGTCTCGCAGTGAATGCTTAATCATTAAGACCACTGAGCTGACCGGTGTTTGATCGTGACACCACTACTTCAATTAATTTGACGAATACAAACAACAAATTAAAAAGCCTATGCTAGGGATTTCGCGAATCAAGGAAAACACCTCGATACCTGCTAGTGAACGCATGAACAGCAACACAACAACAGGTAAGCTAAGCGATTTCAAAGCGCCCCAGCCCAGCTAACTAGAGGAAGAAGTCCAACGCCAGCAAGAAGCATTTGATTCCACGGGCAGCCTGGCGAACGGGGCAGCAACCACACATCTCATGCGTATATATACAAAAAAGAGGGTCCTTGGGATTTCACAAATAGCGTACTAAAATAAACAACGAACCAATCAGATTCAGCGTCTCACTAAGTGGGAAACACAAACTTAAGGTGAAAAAAAACTTTTTGGCGCGAAAACGAGAAATTTAAATTTGCACAAATAAATCACAAAAATAACAGGTTTGCCAAGAGAATTCTGGAGATCTGACATCCCCAACAGCCTATCCCCAAAATATCACCTCAACTCAGCTATAATGTAAAAACATGCTAACAGTAACATTCCTTAAAGTGAAAAAATATGGTTATCATGACGCCGATATGACACATACTTTACCTTGTAAGGTAGCAATTATCTGAGTTATTTTTATCACCGAGGTACATTTACTGAGAAAAATATAAAATAATTTAAAATGCTCACATCGCTAATGGTATGTAAACATGCATTCGCTAGTAAACTTGCTAATGGTAGACGACATATATCTGCTAAACGTTCAACAAATTTGAATAGATTACAAAACAGAAGATTGTTTGGTGATGAAATAGTTGCACTTAATAGCTGTATCATTCCTGTCAATTCGGATGATATGGCAAGGAGATGTGCGGCCCATATATCTCGAGAACTGTTTATCTAAATATACATGAAAAAAATGGGAAGAAATGATATTAATTTGTTCATAAAAATTAGTAAAACATGAATGTGAATCTGGAGAGTGTAGAAGATGGGAACAAAAATACACCTATGAATCAAGATGTTCATTAGCATGTAGTGTTGGGAGTCGAAACATATGCATAACTTGTAGTATTTAACTTAAGATAAATGTTTAAATTCACAACTAAGTTGTGTACGGAATGGTTCTAATTCACTGGTCACATTCGTCACAGATTGATCTCGGTTTAATACCACTGAGAACCAGACAGCACTAGACAACTATTTCGCTCCAGTATAGGACTCCTGAAGAGATTATTCACCCAACGTTCACACAGCCATATTAATTAAACTATAACAATCAGTTCACATATGCTCCATTTCAAGAATCCCTCTCTAAATTCGATTGACAAATCGTAACTGCTGGAGTTCAGATAAGCCGAAAGCTAGATAGTTATTATAATAGCATTGCATAATTGTCCAGCCACGTTGCAAATTGATTGGAGAGTGAATCGTACGATTGAACAATGGCCGAACCAGTAGTGTCGACGGTTAAGCGTCCGCCGCAAGACCTGAAGGTTTAGGATTCGACTCTTGGCAAAATTGTGGGTATTTACTTTTGGGAAGCTGCATAACAGAGTGGAACAATTAATCAGTACTATCTGATTTGAAAAAAACACTCAACCAAGACGAATACAAACAACAAATGAAGAGATAAAACTTCTCTGCAAAAAGCCTCCAACACTGTACATGAGATCAAACACATTGTTATTCAGGTCTCGTAGAGAGCACGACACTGTTGAGTTATTGTTTGGATTTACTGATTTGCATTTTAAACATCAGTTCACATCCGATATAACAGAATACTCATTTAATCCCATCAATAAATTATCACTTTAAAAAGAATTTCGACTGGCTAGTATGATTTAACCCAGGATGAAACCAAGAAGGAACAGCATTTTATCAGACTTCCCTACCTCGTTAACTGATATAGGACCATGATCAAAACTAGTGTCCTATCAGGCAATCTTACCATAATTCCAAATTCGATATTAACTTAGATGATTGATTCAATTTCACATGCACTATATTTGGGTGATAGGTATGGATAGAATTTAAAATTGTAAAACTAAGTGACTCGGATTCGAAATCCATAAGGAACATCGATTCTTTCAATCATAAAGGTAAATCATATCAAAATGTCTTAAGCAGTAAGAAATCTTAGGTCCAAGGATCTAATATTTATTCAATGGAAGCCTTTTTAATCAATAATCTGGAGTTTGTCATTAGGTCATATAAATCGTATTACAACAAGCAATTGACAGCTTCATAGTTCATCTAGTCACTCTATTAAATAACGAGTCGTCTTTATTTAACCAGAAAATAACGTTTTAACTCACTTTAGATTCATCATTAGCATTGAATGATGCTTGGACAGTAACTATTGGCAACGGTAAAGGTAATAAATCTAAGAATATCAATAAACCCGGTAAATAGAAACAAGGTGATGATATAGTGAAATGGATCAATTCTTTCAGCATTAAAACCCAAAGTGATTTATTGATCTCTGAAAGAAATAATAAGAAATAACAATTAAAATAAGTATTTAATGTTACGAACGAACTGTAGCTAGACACCTGCTCATGATCAGAAAGGATATGATATTATTTAAATCTTCCGTGTACTGGAATTTTCACTCTAAATTTCAACGTTATTATTGTTCGCAATTTTTGTTGGCATGTATTATGCATTAATATGCATACCTGGATCTAATTTCATAAAGGACGATCAAATTTGTGTACGTATCATGCATCACACGTAGCGGACAAGTATTGTAATTAGGCTAATTTTCGCTGTTATATTATAACCTCATCAAACTCTCGAAAGTCAATAGTGTTGTGTTAGGTTTTGTTTTGATCAATTAAATAGTCAAACACTAATCAGATAAAACTTAAGAAATAAATGGCAACAAATACTCACTTCAGTTACAAACAATAGTTGCTATAAAAGAACCTGCTGTGACGCTATCGATAATCAAGGGGTGAAATCTGATAAAGGTAGGTCGATTAAACAATAGAGCGAACTCACCATAACTCATTTATCGAGTACAGATTCATATATTCGACTCTGAGCTAAACCCTGAGCGTGAAGACAGGTCATACTACCCAGGTATCTGAAAAAGGGTTTCAACCGGAGATTCAGTAGTTAAAAGTCGAGCACTTTGACAAGTGAGCCATCGCTTCATAATATATTACAACTCAACTATATTTACAATGTATGCTAATTATGTGAACTGATCAAATAATTAATACATCAAAAATAGTATTGACACTTATTTCACACAATAAGGTCAAAGAAACATAAAATTACTATAATTATCAAGCTATACCTTGAACATTTAGTACTCTATTTAACTCGGAATGTGTATAAGCCAATAAACCAATGATTATGCTATCACGGATCTACAAGAAAGAAAACACACGGATTACATGAATGGAAGTGTAGAGCAAATTTTATAACTTGTATATCTTAAAGTAAAAACGTTGAGAAAAAACGAAATTCGTCCTTACATTAGAAAAATTAATTAGATGATGGGGAAATTGAAAGCTGTACACGTTGACTATGGTCGAACATTAAGTTGATTCATATCAAAGTCCAATCAAATATACTGTTAGTTGGTTACTCCTATATTCAAATTTGTTGTAAGTAGCTCCACGCCTTTAAGAGTCTATAAACTAAGTGGTATATACAATGATTTCAACGCTCACTAAAAGCATTGTATTTAGAGTCTTCAATCATTTAGTCTGTTTATTAAGTGCATTCCGTAAAGTAAACATACCAAGTTCTAATTTTCACCATATTTATGTTCATCGTCTGACATGTTAGCTGTCCACGGATATGTTCACGGAAGACAGTTGTGGATGACTGAAGCCGATTAAAATGAACGTTTCATTGAAGACCACACTTTACTATTCGGTACCGAATAATTTCAGACGCCTCAAAAGAAAGTCATTGTTGAAAATTACTCTCTAATATTCAGTAATGATTCACCGAATAAAAAGAAAACAACATACTTAGCTGATAACCTAAACTGCATTTCCCTCCAAAAATAAACATTTTTTTGTGTAATATATTTACAAAAATACACGGTGATAGATATAATTTACCAATAGTTAGCAAATGATAAAGTCTCTAAGATAACATGACCAACCTACAGGGGTTGACGTTATAAGATGATGATATTCACTAAGTTGTCACTGCTTCCGAACAAACATTCCTGAACCTCAGTACTAACAACTAAGTTTTGCCACCGGATATCGACAATCCTTCAGAGACCGTGATGATTGGAGATAGAAAGCCGTTGAATATTTCTAGGTCGATGAGACCAGGTTTCACAAGTAATGGGCAAAACTGCTTTCATCGAGGGATTGCAGAACTCACGTCACGACGGAGCTAAAGACACCTCAAATTGGCCCCGAAAGATTATGGGCTAGATCCCTAGATAAGTAATGGATATACACTGCTGACACTAGGACGATGTTAATGGTTGTCTAATTCAGACCAATTTGTGATACAAAATTAAAATCCAACAATCACCACAACACCCAATTACAAGAAACATCATTATACGCAGATTGAACGCAATTGTTAATACTACCACCAGCTCTCATATAACTACAGAAATACTTTGTAAGCAACATCACTTCCGTGTTTAGGCAATGAGTAAGACCTTGCTGTCAAAGGATATAAACTCGTGTTAATATGATAGTCTTGCGAGAGGTAAAGTGGATTTTCTGTACCCTCTGAAATTTAGGGGCAAGACGGGTGATATATAATTTAACTATCATTCAAAACGTGAATGACAAGCTATCACAAAGAAGCGAACTTCGTAACTAGGTTACAGACATTATAACAAAAATAACACTTTTTTATAGTTTAGAAGACGCGATAAACTTTCAAAAGAAAATAAGAATTAAATACACTTACCCTTTCCAGTTGTACAGCTTTAGGACCAGGCGGGCAATAAGCGAAAATTGTACATGCATAAGCATGGAATAACGGAGTAAGAATCCTAGTATCTTGAAAATCAACACCCTGGATCGGTATAATAGTACGCAAAACGGCAGAAACAATTTGTGTTGATGAATCGAACATGGAGAATATTAAGTTAATATTAGAATTACAAGTACTGATATCAATTAAATCAATTGTATTATTTGCTTGAGATAATGTGGCTTGTAACTGAAGTACGAAGAAATCGGATAATTTCTAAATAGAAAAAAATCGGGAAAACAAATAGAATTTATTTGGTGGTTATCACTAGGATATGAAGTGTAAATGTGATTATAGGCAAATTAGTACTAATTCTTAGATAGTACAAAAAGAACTTCGTCATATATCATTTTATTAGTGAGAGGAGCTTCAACTGTATTCAGATATCAAACCGAGTTTGGTAGGTTAGGTACTAGTTCACTAGAGCATAAATGAGCATTAACCGCATTTGAATGTCGCCATAAGAATGGTGGGTCACAGCTCATGCAGTGTTGTGGAAAGGCTTGCCTATAGGCACTCGGTTTATGCAGGCTCCTTACAACTCCTTGAGTCATGTCAGTTCAATCTGATGATTCGTTTGGCAACACACTTAGATACTTATGTCAGAAAATAGCATAAAGCTTGCATGACGATCGAGAAGTCTGTTGGTCAAAGAGTGCTAAATATATTAAAACCCACCCCGCAGGAAATTATTTCAAATAACTCGAGCCACTGGCAGCAAGAAGTCTAGTGTTCATAACACAATCTGTGAAGATGATGGCATACCAGCCACTAACATCTATAGTCGTCTCAGACAATGGAAAAAGTTTATAAAGGATAAGTTTAACTAGTCTATTGACACACCAACTTCAGTCACATCGTTCTCCATTTTACGGTATACCGGACCGGTAATAATTATATAGTAACTTTAAATTTCTGAGTGTATGACAAATTCAGAAAAGATTTACAGACTAACATACAACCAAGATGTTTAAGTATTACGATACTATATATTTGTCATGCCTTTGATGAACATATTTAACAGTGATAAGATGTATTTAATCTGCAACTGCTAAACTCAAGGTTTGGACCTAGCTTAACCAACTTCTGATCAAAATATTATGTAACATCATTGTTCATTAGACCAAAAGTGAATTAAACTCTAGTATCTATTCTTTATTACTTAATAATATTTCTCGAAACAATAATTGTCATAAAAGTATACGAACTGAAGCTACTTAAGATTCTAGAACTTACTTGGATTAATGTAATGAAAGTATTCAATCCATTCATACTAAAGATTTCAATTAGCAATTGAGTGCGAGAAAGAATGATTTGCTGTTCCGAATAAGAATTATCTGATAACCGGTCAAAAACTGACAGTGAATTGTTTGAGCCTAATATATTTGTACGCAATAAACGTAATATTAATAGGATGCTGGGTGGTATAAATCTACCAGCTGAAAGTTGAGAAGTTGGCTGTCGGCGACTAGAATAACTCATTTGTGATGCGGAAGTAGCAGTGTTTGGAGCCACTAAAAGATCATCAGCAACTTCAAGACCTAGAATTGTATCTAACGCATCACTCAGTTCGCCAGTCATTGTTTGTAATTGACTAATTAACCAAGAACATGATTCAGGTGAAAAGGGGGAATCTGGTGGTATATTTAAAATACCAGCCACATGAGAACGAGATGATCCATCACGAAGCCAATTGATATAACTAGCGATTGTTCGTGTAAATGAAGTCATCTGAGATAATACATCAATAGGTGTAATATCTTGTACAATATCGGCTTGTTGGGAAGCTAAAAGTAAAAGAGACAGAAAGCATTTTGAAAGGTAGGTAGACTACAATACACATAAAACATGAGAAACTTGGATAAATAAAGAATGTGGATGATATTCAAAATGAGCGCGAAGAAGAACAAGATTATAATTAATCAATTGAAATAGCCAGTTGTTGCAACAGTAGCTAAAAAACATCTAGGCAGTATTGTTGGTATTTAAATTTTATCATTTGTTTCTGAATTATGTATCTGTTAATATGAGACTGATTTCTAAAAATTCCATCCTTATATAGTGTCGGTAGTTTACTTGAAGTTGGAAGAATAAACACTAGCATATAGTTGTCGGAGATGCTCGGTCCCCCAAAACAACTTGCTAAATGCACATTTTGCCATAATTTATTTGTAGGTATTGCGATTAATTAGTTAATTATCTTGCCTACTGATGAAATTATACTTTATACACAAATTTGACTTTACTATTCTAAGATAGCTTATCAGTGACCCTGAGGAATAACAAAAGTCTATTTTGAGGTATTTATTTAATGAATAAGCGGTGTTGAAATATTTCGTTCGAACGTTAACCTAAAAGTAGTTACCATTTTGCAATATTCCCTCCCACCAGCTTCAAAACAAATCTACAAAAATTATAAAGTTCAATTACTACTGAATGCATTATGGATCACAATTACAGGAATAGAGAATCATTTCGAAGAATTAAACATGATTACATTGAGAAATATAGACAAATAATACCTATTTACGATCAATATAGCTTCTTAAATCTTTAAACTGAATAAATCGTCCGATGTCAGTTCGTAAATATTCAGACTAAGTTAATATTACTCCAAGCAAATGTCTAACTATAATTTGGATTTCAAACAATCTTAATAATTTCCATGTGATGAGAAATTTGGAAGTTCTTCAACACTGATTTGAAGAATTCTGATGCAGAAACGACGTGATCGATTATTCATGGGTATTTGACATGAACAACAACAAGTAACTTCTTATTTCTAACAAATTTAGAACTAATCACATTGATTTATGTCAAAGCTTAGAATGATAAAGTAACTAATGTTACATGGAAGCTAATCAAGGTTTACATCAATTAGGTGTAAATGAAATTATTGTCCTTTGATACTATAAAAGTAAAATATGAGTGAAGGAAGTTGAGGTTATTCATAGAAATTCCGATGTTAACTGCGTGTATTTTTGCAGTTTTCTATCACTATTTCAGTTCATCTAGTGAATGAATGTAACATATTAGAGTGCAACTGAAAGTAAAGATTTCATTTAAAACATTTGAAATTATTCGCAATTCTCGATATGCCGAATGAAAAACACAAATATAGTAAAGATTAAGCCTTGAAATGAATTCTTTAATAAAAATAATACTCAAATATACAGACTAATTCAATAAATGAACGGAAAAACCATCAAATATGATAAGGACGACAGTGAAAATAGGAAGCGTTGCGGATAACCACAGTGGAGGTTAAAAAGAGAGAATAATTATAAATGACAATAAGAGAGGAAACTTCCAGTGAAAAGCAAAACTCGAATACCAGAAAAGTACAAATTGGTGGGTTATATATAAAACATTACATTCACCGAAATACAGTTCTTTGTGTAAATTTGATTATATATCTCGAATATAAAAGAAACCTTTCGAAGAGTACTAGAAGAACGAGTTCAATGAGACCTAGTAATCAGCTAACTCGGTATAGTGACAAAACAGCAATTCATAGGTCAATGAGTTGGAAACAGTTATGATCTAGGTTTCATTTAAATCTGACGTATGATAACGCTAATGACATTGTAAAAATATACAAGTATAACCATGTACTGACTTGTATATTAAGCTATGTTCCAAATTAGCTAAAAAGCCATTTTGAACCTGAATATGACACACGGCTCATTATCTCTTCACTTCCTAATGAGAATAAACCAGATAGAAGCCTTATATCATAACTGTGGGAACTTTAAAAAGCTTTCACATAGGAACAACTCGATACATAAGACAATCAAAATGACAGACTTTTCAAAAAGCCCCAAAATAGTAAGCAATACAGCAAGCATACATCCAAAAATAAACACAAAAACGACAACAGCTTACGAGAGATTAGCTGTGCTAAACGAGGTCCATAACGGTCTAAGTAAGATACATTTTCACTATGACGCAATAAGGTGATAGTTAATGTGTTCACTAAACTGCTCAATTGTATTGGTCCAGATAACAGATTACGAATTGTTGCCTTTGAGCTTAATACATTTATCGTTTCAACTGGATCATTTGTTGTAGACTGTTCAGTATTCGATTGCGCTAGTAGTAACAGAAAATCAAATGCAACAGTATAAACTTATGAAAATAAAAAGACTGTATTAGACATGACTTATATTAAAATATGAATGAAAAGACACGTTGTTAAAATATTTGTTCTTCAAAGATTTACATTGGAGTAAAGAATACTTACTTCCATTCTGGAGGTTGCAGGGCCTTCAAAATACACTCATAGACACGCGCTTAGCTTCTATCAACGAAGTCCTATTTATTGCCTTCTCACATTTTAGGTGTTGTCTACTAACATGAAATGACGAAAGCGAATGTCCAGCGCTTAAGCCGAGTTACTAGACATGGAGAGTAATGGTGAGATATAGTAACGTGTGTTCAAGCGCAGTAATAACAACCTTATCAGAGTCACCATCTTGAAACATCCGGTTAGGTGGCTTGGTCAAATATTACGAATGTTATCTTAGTGGCTTCCATACCCCCTATTACATGTCAATGCTGCGGCCGGTTGGAAAAGTGGTCAGCTCATAACACGGTGTCGTAGAACGGAAGTAGGCTACATAGGACTGGCCTTTGTCAATTCAATTCCAATTTCCTGGTTGGGGTCATAAAGATGATGAAACCCCATGGTTTGAGACCACATAAAATATGACCCAAAACAGATGACAGTGCTGATTCAGAAAAAGTGGTGACTTTCTCAATGAAATTAAGCCTTTCTTGAAAGTATTTCTGTCCTAACTGTATTTTCTACCTTGTAACTTTATTCTTGTCTTACTAAACTGTACTTTTTTGCTGTGCATTTTTTTTTCAAAATATTGTCTCTAATTGCATGACGCAAATATTTTGGTGCTTATTTGTACGAAATTTAATGTTGAAATAATAATATTACAAAGAAGTATTAGAATCAAGCACATGCCGAAGGGGGTAAAATAATTTTTACAGTTAAAAAGTGAGGACGATAAGTGAATACCGTAACTTGTAAACAGGTATCAGACACAAACTACGTTTTAGACAATGTAGTGAATAAGCGAAGTACTCAAAGTTAATGTTACCAGAAACTATATCAATGTTTACTATGTATTCTGAAGACAGAATTTTTGGTTATTCTTCCATCTATTTACTGAATAAGTCTTGATTATGACAGTGTAACTTTCAATGTAGTCTTTATTTCGAGAGTCTAGAGAAATAGACATAATGACTTCTATGAAAACATCAGTGTAGTGCAGCCTGATATAAAAATTTAAATTGAAATCTTTAATGAACATTACATTCAAATAGGTACCACTCGCTTACTAAATGAACAGCCAAATATTCTGAATACAATACACTTAATAAACATTGAAAACGTTGTGTATAACCACTTACTTCATAAACTTTCAAGAGATTTGACATGACTTAAGACAAATTTAAATGCAGAAATAACCAACTAACAACAAATTAGATTGGATTTTGATATGCAACGATTGAAAATAATTGAAAATAAAAAAGTGATTTCAACGCAAACAAAAATAGTAGAAACGATTAAGACAAAATTATTATAAGGATTCATCAGTGAGATATTATGCACATGCATAATAATAGGAATCATCCGCTGGGATCAATAAGGACATCAGTAAAGGGTGATGTATAAGAAATTGAATCATTTTTTAACTATCAACCAACTTAATACTACATGTAAACAACTTCGAACTAATTTGTACATCTGGCAATAATCATATGATCTATGGTTAATTGAAGAAAGCAACTAACAGGAATACAGAAAAATAGAACCTATGAAGACAGTCAGTTGGAAATAATGACATCAGAACATATTGACATGACAGTTGCATAATAATTAGAATATTCACTTCCAATTAAAGTAAGTCCCGATAGAGTTGTCCACAGTAGCAATGAAAGCTTTTCAATTAAATCATTCATCTCTAAAAAATCAGAAAACATAACAAAACAACACCCACTTGAACTAGTAATTATCTTCATCATTTCACTTCGTAGGTACAAAGACCATGACATACCGAGTTCAATAAATGAATTGAGATGAAACGAAGTTCGAATTAGTGAATGATTACTTTCATAATAAAAGTGATGTACTCTACCAAATTTAATAAATCTTGCATAGTTATTTGAGAAGCAATTTAACATTCAAGTCATCCAATAAAATTTCCATGATGAACATGTCAAATAACTTACCATTAGACTTGAGATCATCACCGGAACTTTTCAACTTTTCACATTTTATCATCGAATTAATTGCATTGTTTCCGCCTACACACTTTGTATCTAAATCATATTCAGAAAATGCTTCAATTAACATTAATAATGGAGCAAAATAATCATCCATAGCGATTACATCAGCAATCCATATAGGTGCTGCGGTAGAAAGTGTTGTAAATACATATTCTTTAACATTTTCCACATTAAACAATTGATTATCATTCATCGAACAATTGACTGAATCCATTTCCACAAAATTAGAAAATTGTCCAATAGAATTTAATGTTAATCTAGTTAACCCAAATAAAGCATCACGAATATTTGCTTCATTGACTCGTAGTAAATCAACAGTAATATTAGTGTCTGATTGAAGTTGTGTAATAAAAGAATAAACACCTGTCATACCTCAATAAGAAATTAAGTTGATAATAAAATTGATATTAGTAAAATGCAAACGAAAAAAACATCATATAAGTAATAAACTCGATTATCAACTACATTTTAGTACATATACCATAAGCCACACTTTATGCGTGATGGCTAGTGATACTCAGCTGTCTCTTGGTAGAAAAATAGATATCTCCGCTGTACCACAAGTGAGGCAAGTTGACAAAATCCAAGCAAGCATTTTGAATCCGTTTCGAGCTCTTTTCCGATACTAATTCATCAGGGTTAATGAAACGCCCAAGACAGGTGAAGTGTTTAAACATGCAACTTAATAATTTTCAGATGATAAAATTCGCAAAGTAGAGTCAATACTCCATACAGACACTTCATACACACTTCAAATGGATATTTAAACGAAATAAGTACATAAAATTTAATGATCAAGACATTGAAAGAATTAAAATAAACCTAACACGAACACACCTTTTCTTCTTGACCAATCGATAAGTAAGTCTAAGTACCGCAAAGCCTCAATTTTATAAATCAACTCCAAACCAAGTATGAAAGCATTTGAAGCAAGTGTTTTGCTGCTACCCATAGTTTCTTTTAACATGATATTGGCGAACGTCTGTAAACAGGCTTTAATTAGAAAACTAGTTGATTCTGGTCGAAAAGCCAAAAACAATAGACCAGAAGAATGAGAACACAGGGTACTCAGTAATTCGTGAATAGATACTTGAATCTGACTAGTTAAACATGATAGATTTATTTCATACTGATTATATAACTCATTTTCTCGTAGGAAATCTTCATTAATACTGGTAAGCTGATTGATCAGTGTGGTCAAAGAATTGATCAAGTTACTAAGGATCAAGAACGTGGAAAATATAAAAAAATCAGAGGAAATCTGTATAAATGTATTTTTCATAATGTCTAGTTATTAGAACATAAGACTTTTAACTGACATGCCTCAGATCCATACTATATTCTACCTACTTCACTTTAGGCAATCTGCTAATATTGCTAACCTCTATACATTAAAAGTATGGGTTAAGACAAAGTGCAAATCTGTACTGATTAAATGACTTAAGTATATGCATTCAAGATAGATAATAAACAGTCTTTAGGATGACGAATTATCCTCCGCTGTGAGATTCAGAATCAAGATGTAAACACGTAAATGATCCAAAATAAAAGTATTCACTTACTCAGAACCACCACCCCCCGCTGAGCTTCGCATATCATCTACGTTGTTAGGAGCAAATGAGTGACTTTAGAAAGCTCACGGGTTTATATCCAAACCTATTCAAAGGCTATGCATATGTTATTGCAGCGTTGTCATTCCACAAGATGTCCTGTCATGATTCAAGTATAATTATTTACATACACTAACTTCACTAATCAATTAATTCATCTCATATCTTACCAACCTTCCCCAAAACCTGATTACCTCAACAACTTCATCGAAGAGGGCCTGGTAACAACCTAACAGCGGAAAATCAACCACAGATTAATTTGAAAAGCGTCAAAAAACCCACCAGAATTTTTTAAATAATTTGAGATTGAAAATCCTCACAAATAAACAATCCCTTCATTTTATTGCATGCAGACTCAAAGACAACAGCAGAAAAAAACAAACATCATTTACAACAACCTCAAAAAACACTACGCTGGTTGTCCTATCCGTCTATGTATACACAAACACAGGCAAGTAATGAAGTGATGCGATATACTGTCTCTGTCATCAACGCATATGGAAAACCGTAGACATGAATTTGACTGAGAAGAATTCTAAATCTTAGGATCAAGGCGAACCTAAAAATACCAGAGTTCCCAGAAGTATGACGCTTAAGTCAATTGGTAGTCAGCTGAACATCGATACATATTCTATCTACAAAACTATACAGGACAGGCCAGTTAACCGCTCGATCCGAGGTCGAATAAATGAAAAAGCGAATAAAAACATAAAACAATGAACACAATGAAAACTACGATGACAACCAATTACAAAATAGACCCCCAGGAAGAATTGATTTACTGCTCGTACAATAAAGCCTCACTTCAGAACAAAGTAGGCCCTGATGATGTTGTTCAGAACGAGAATGAAAGCACTATCAGTAAGATATTTAGCTCAGAGAAGTCAACAACACCAAGATCATCCACCTGGGCTGTGAATTTACATCACGTCAGTTCACTCGTTCATTTAACAAAGATATGTGTAACTGGCTCAGAAACACACTCTAAGTATGAGAGTCAATGATGTTAGCCGGGTGTTAAAAATAAAGTATGAAGTAGTGGGTTCAGTGATTAAAGTGTTCTGTAGATTCAAGTCCCAGCTCACTTGCCATGGTTCAGGTCACTAACCAACATGCATAAAACGTAGCTCAAAGTTCAGTATAATAATCCTTACTTCGTAAATAAAATACATAACCACTTATGTAAGTAAACGGAAAAACAAAAGCATTCATACAAAGCAGCAAACTTACCAGGAGTCTAACATGGTACATAAATCTGCATATGGATTGTGAGAGATACGTTTACTATCATTTAATAACAGTGGGCATGGAAGAGACGATCGTGGGTTCGCCTGCAATCAAAAATAGTGGATTCTGATGACACTACCATTCGAACAAAGACAAAGGGACTACGTATTATCATGACTCAGAAAAACGTATAGCAGAGTATGAAAATAAATCAAAATAGTGATGCATTATGTAACTTGAACGTATCACAAGGATAACATTTACTGCTGTTTACTCTACAGTTGAGAAAATATAACAATGGAAAACCGCATAAACAAACAAAAGATTTGCCTCGCGCTCGCCCGAATCAAGGACCTAAATATACCAGTTGATTTGTTAAAAAATTCATACACATTGTTCCCTTTATCATTTTCAAAAGAGCAAGAAAGAATATTTGTGCAGAATAAAATAAATTCATTTTACTTCGTTGGTTCCTCATCAGCTGCTTACAACCTAGAATAACATTTTATAAAATTAATATTTGAAACAAAGTTTAACATACTCATGAGAATGGTTGTACTTGATTGAAATCAGAATCATGTAGGCATACTAGATATGTAATGATAACTAATATGTTGGAGAAAATGCTGTAACCGCATATATCCGATACAAAAGAAAATACCAGAAGGCAATATAAAGATTAGAGCTCAAATGATTACACAATAAGAAAATTAAGAGACAGCTGGAAACATTTGAGAATGATGTGAATAAAGCTCAGTTATTAAACTTGAAATGTGATATAATGGCCTAATTAAATAAGTTAAACTTAACAATCTGAAAACAGTGACGTAACGAACAGGTTAAATCTGATCTGATGAGTAGAGATGTTGACATAATAATTCAAATTTAGAGAAAGAATAATAAGCTGCCAAGGTAAAGAGAGGATTATAACTGCTTCCTTTTGGACACACACGTTTGGTTTCAATTGTTTAATGACAATTGCTTCAGTATATTTTAGAAGATTTGAAGTTTTTTGTCTGTTGAACACTTTAAAGGATTCATTGATATCAATCTGGTGTCATGTGCCAATCAAATGTTTGGCGATTGCGCTGTTAAGTGTTTTTGATCCTTTGAATCGTAGATTTTTGGGAACATGTTCATTAAAACGTAGGTAGACTGTTCTTTCTGTTCTGCCAATATAACTGATTCTGCAGGTACACTTAAATTTATACAAACGTGTGCGGTAACAAGAAGGGTACCTGTCGATTTTCGGTTGTTTCAGTGAGCATGTTGTTACGTACAATATCATTAATTTTACAGCACAATAAGTTCTCTTTAATGATGAACTGGGTCTTCTTCTGATTGTTTCTACAGTATCATCTCTTTTAAAATCGAGTTGAATGGAAACATGCTTCTTTTCAACTGTGGTTTCGTTTAATTTATCGGTTTTATATTCACCGTATTTGTCGATGAATTTTTCTGGATAGCCATTATCCTTTAGATACTATTTGATGTTAGTGAATTCTGAATCTATTGTACATGAAGTACATATCATTTTGGCTATGAGAAACAACGTTTTTAATAATCCTATTTCATAATGGATTGGGCAGAAGCTATTAAAATTTAAGAACAATAAATTCCATGTCGTTTTTCTGTAGATCGACCGTTGCACTGAGCCATCTTCTCGCTGTTGCATGGCAATATCCAGAAAATGATTTGTTTAATACCAGTCAGATAAACGCACACAAACTAGGTCAGTTAAAGTTGTTATACTACAGCGGCACAGTGATGGGAAATAAACAGGATGATAAGTAAGGCAATATAATGATGATACTGAAGGAACATGCAACATAAGTATGATTCAAAACAAAAGGATGAAACCAGTAAGAGAAATATGAAACAACACATTATGATTTCAAAATTTAGAGGAAGTTAATAAGTGAACGCATACTAGGACTGACTTTCAACCGTACAATCTAGAATTAATTGCTTCTAATTATTTAAGCTATTTATGTTGCTTCATAACATTTATATCTCCAGAACAAATGACTACTTTAAAACTACTCAGAAGTGATTGAACTCATAAATGATCATCTTAGGCCTCCGTCTAATCAGAAGAACTTGTTTTGGATGATATGTACTTACATATACAGTCATTACTCAAAGTGTAGATTTTAGAACACTTTAAATGAGGTTTAAGGTATGTCGAAAAGATAAAATGTTGCTCAATTTAGTTAAAATGCATTTAAGCTACTCGTTGCAACAATATAACGCCAAAAGAAGTAATGAAATAAGACCTTATAAATACATTTGATTAATTGTTAGACTAAAATATTTACGAGTGTTACAGTATTTCAATGACTTCATTAGAAAACTGCAATACGATATTACGTAGGACAAATAGTGAACACATAAACCTGATTCTATACCACTTGGCTTATTATGCGTGCATAAACTGTCGGAAGCAACTAATAATTTAAAGTTTGACATCACGGATTGACATTGGCTAGACAATAATTGTAAAGCAGGAAGCATTGGACAACTTCTGTATGAGACTCTAACGCGACGAGTATTTGATGTGGAAGAAATATCACCGATTGTAGATGATAGTGACACAACATTGGGGGCCGATCGTAGCTAAAAACGTCCACTAATCAATATCATCTCAGTGGACTGAAACGCAAGCGCTCACACAGTAGTGTGAATAATGTTTCGTCCCCAGGCCAATTGGTAATATTAAATTCAACATTCTCTACATAACCCGATTACAGTCAATACTAATTCACTAGTGACTAATTTCAGGAGGTAATTAGTGAAGATCTGGTAAGAAGCCGTGACCAGTGAAGCTCAGATCTATCGTGTATGAAGCTTTTATCTGCCAATGGAAATGAATAAGTTCGCACTATGTACTGTGAAATGACCGAAGTTAAAAATATGGAAGGTTGGATGCCCTTTATTTGGCTAATAATTGAGTGTTAGCTGCAAAACCTGAAAATCCTGAGCTGGATTCTCTGGTAGGGTCGTGAATACGCACTTTTCAGGCGTCTCGTACCAGAACGGTACAACCTACTGGTACTTCCTGGTTTTCACTGGCTGTGTAACCCAGCCAATTCATGATATTCAATTCAAATGATGATCATACTACTGACTTTTATCCTAATGGTTAATTGGGAAATGACCACCTATCCACTGGTAGTAAAACTGGCGTTTGTTCGGCTATAGTGAGACGATTACCATCTGTTTGTGCATAATGTCTTCATCACTTCGAATATAAATACATCATTTTAACCCATTCTTTACTAAATATAGAACTATATATCCAAAACTATTAATTACAAGAAATGGAGACACCAGGACACTATCCGACATCAAGTGTGCCTATTTGAATTGGGCTGACCACACATACTTTTTGTTCACGAACATTTAATTAATTATCCCTGTAGTTTCTAGAAGTATTATAATATATAGTTTGCAGAAAGAGTTAAGTTTACCTGTTGAAAAACTTACAACAAATGCGTAAAAACTAAGAAGACAAACAGATGAGATTATCAACAGTGAAAATAAATTAACAATACAAAAAACAGAAGCAAAATGATGCATAATAAAAGTCATTTTCTATGGAAAAACATGTAAATCACAAATTGTACACTACATGAAGTCATTTGGTCGATGGCATAGGCACCGATAGGAATAAAATAGATGAAATCTACAAGAACATTGTCCACAAAGGTAAGGAGATGAAATTCATGGCTCTAGTTACCTGGTATGTTGTTAAGTAATTTAAATATAATTAAAATACACAAAAACCAGAATTCAGACATTCTCAACTCCATATACCTTGCCTCCACGTTAGCTGATAAAATATTGTAGTAAGAAATTGACACAATATAATAATATAAAATAATAACTGACTTACTAAGATTTGCTCAGCATTCTGAAAAATATCTTTAAGTTTTTTTAAATGATTGACCAAAATTTGTTCTAATTCCAGAATTTTAATTAAACTGCCATTTTCACTGGATGAATGTTGTTCAATGATTATCTGAAAACTGAAAGCAGTTAAAAATGTGTTAAGCAACCTTTATTAAAATGACAATATTTTGACTAGAACGTTACAAATTTTTAAGAGCTTGATAAGAAAATCTTTACAATACTTCCTTACTAAATAATAAAACGCAGAGCACAGTCCATATCACTGAACAAGTTCAAATAAGAATTCGTAGTCTGTATGATCAAACATTTCTATAGTAAAGTAGTAAATCACTAATGACTTAAGAAAAAGATCACGTTTTAACGTTACTTAACGGTGTTATAACGGAGGAATATTATACAAATGTGTGAATGCATGACAGATTACCTGAAATGGGACGTCAAACCAAGGAAAATAACTTAATATCACGAATCAGTCCAAATTAGACAACCAGGAAGCACTGGAACTTTTTAATAGTGTGCATCCACGACCCCATCGGGAATTGAGCCTAAGACCTTCAGGCTTCGAGGCGAACTTCTAACTACTGGACCATTGAGCCGGCTGCCAACAACTAATATTTCCAACTTCAGCCAACAATCTCCATAACACACAATTACAAAAAACACACTAAAATATTGATACATACCCGTTTTAATGATTGGATATAAAATGTGAAAACAAATGGCTAAAGCTATCGTGGCCATTACATTTTTTTGAAAATAGATACATATATACGAGATCGTTCAAACGAAAATAATTATCAAGTCATTTAAAAGTTAAATTAACATAGGATATTACATTTTTAAGGCTACTTATCAGACAATGAAGGTAGAGTCTATTAGGTTGACTTATCGCCCATCATATCAGATTGACATTATAAAACGAAGATCATTCAACCCTATATCAATGACTATATTGCACCATTCTCATTCTGTTTGATGACATGAGAATACATTAAATATGAATTTCAAGCTATGAGAAAACAACTGTTCAGTGATTCTTGACTTCCAAAGATTATATGGCCAATTACAGCCGATGGAGAAAAATTATCTTTCATTAGAACAAAAATTTGCACATGCCTGAATAATTTCTAAATATGCTTTCTGATATATAACGTAAATCGAGTCTTAGTACTCCATTTTATCTACATATTCATAAATAATCAAATTATCATTGAAGAACACGCTGTAGAAGACTTACCGTTTAACCAATTTTGGAAATTCCAGTAAGAGTTCATAAGTATGTACTTTATTTAATAATCTTTCATACGCTGCAGTAACACGAGAGTTCTAAAAAAGGGAAATAAATATATAGGTTAGAAGGATAAAATTTATAGAAAGGCAATACAGTCTAAACAGTTATTGAAAAATAAATATTGCTTGACTTATGAACAGTATCTTCTAATGAAAGTTATAATCTCGATGAAAGACTTGTTGCTAAAGTTAATCAAAAATCTTCTATTTATGTACTTGCGGCTTTATGTATAAAAGCTAACGATACTACCCAGAAATAGATGCAGCCAGGATCAAGCGTATAAAATAGTGGTTAATAGTGGAACGCCCTTAACACTGAGCAAATAATCTACGTACATAAACGTCACTTAAAATACATTAGAGTAAAAGGTTTGAGTATAATTGAAGTGAAACAAAGAAAATAATATATAACAACTAGGATTGTAGTATTAGTCAGTGATAAATCTGGAAAACAACCATACATTACTAATGATGATAAATTGAAATTGGCACAAATATGTTTGCCTTACTTTACTACAGCTAACGATAAAAATGAAACGTTGATAAGGTGACTGAATTTTATTAGATGGTATATCCCTTCCAAACAATTGAACATCATTATTATTGTCATTATTATTGATCTGCTCTCCTTTTTTAGTACAATCATCCCATTTCATTTCGCCATTACAACGTTCATTGTCTTTTTCATTTATTTTAATTGCAGATGAGCAATCGATTTCATCAGAACCGGCATTGTCTTTAAAAGATTTGAACTGGGAACTATCTAAATTTTCAATAGCTTCATCTTTTTGACCAGGATCTATTTGTGTTATGCCTAAAAAGGCATTTAACCCAATTGGTAATCGAGTAGTCTGATCCAAAGCACGACAAATGGTGAGTCTTAACGGTGTCGTAATTAAAGGAGATTCCAATAGATTTAAAAGTAAGTGTTGAACCTGAAATTATGATATATACTTGATTATTTCAATAAATTAACAGAAAAATGAAATGGTGCAGAAATATTTTTCGAATACTGCTTGGTAAACCGTTGCTACCTCCATATTACACTAAATACAAAGCCAATGGAAATCACAGTTCAGAGTGCCAGCGTTTCCCGATAATAATTTGGTTTATACATTTACAATCTGATTGGCTGGAGGCTAGGAATATAGTGGTCTCTGCAAGGTTAGGGACTATACAGCTATTTCAAGATCAAAGCAGTGGGCGACAAATAAAAAAAAGCATGCTATCTCAGAAAGTGGATTATGATCTCAACAAGATCAAACGTTAATGTTGTTATCTGAGTAATATAAATAAGTATATAAGCACCCATTGATTTGAACACCTAACATTTCATTTTGGCAATAAAATCTTTTTAGTCACTTCGGGTTTATCACTTACATAGTGACTGCGTCTATAGCAGGAAATATAACTTTTAATTAAGTCAGACTTCGTGATTGTAAAAGGCTAAGTATATATTAAATTCAATACTGAGTATATAATCAGAACGAGAAAAACTACCGAGCCACATAGCTCAAGATGTTTACAGTCTACTGAAAGTAATTATATCACAGAACTAAAAAATAAGTAAGAAACAAATTTGCCACCCAGTAGACATTTGATAAGAATACACATATTGATATAAAAGAGCAACAACGGAAATAACAGACAGGACAATTAGATGGCATCAACGTGAGATTATTTGCTTGCACGAAAAATTGCCAATAATTTGTAAAAAGGACCCGGATTTACTTAAATCAGAAAGCAATTGAAATTTAATAACATGTTTTAACTTACCAGGTATCGATTTATGCACTGGGCCAAATACTATGAAGACTAGCAATACTACTTGGTTCCCTTAACCCGAATAAGAGGTCTAAAATAAGATCCAGTGATTGAAAATTAAGCGTACTAAACACTACCCCAATTTCTAAATTATTCAGGCTTCCTGACGTAGACAGACATCACAAACAGTGATATGTCCACATATCGGTCACACCAACATTTGAAACCCACAAACTCATTTATTTACCACTGATCAATGAAAATCATTTGTGCATGGAAATGGAAATATAAACAAAAGCAGCAGCTTCGTGTTTAAATAAAAATTACTAACCTGTAAATCTTCTGTTTGTGTAAAATTTATGTCGTTACTACCATCAACTGAGGTTGGATAAAGCAGTGCACTTGCTATTTCTGAATTAACTGTACTAGTTAAAAGACCAGCTAGATTTACACCAGCCATAATGTGTTTAACAATGTATGAAGGATTCGGTTGACTTAATGCCAAATTCATATTTAAACCTGTAAAAACCCATAGTTGAAGTGTTTCAGTAACACCTAGAAGGATAGAAGATAGGTAAGGATTTGGAAAGGAAAATATTTCTTTAGTTTTAAGATAAATTAGCAAAGTCAAGAAACGTTTCTATTTTCACAAACAATAGCTGATCCACCTTATTACTCCAAGGCTCTTAATAATCATCGTATAACTTTCTCTTAGATAAGTGTAAAGAACAACTACTTTCTGAAGTAACGGTTCATTTCGTGAAAGTACAGAACGTGATAAACTGTGTACCTTGTCTTTATTCATCTATTTGCTCATCTATGTCTTCTTCATACTTTCCCGCCCACCCCCCAGCTCTGTGCTATACTGTCCCCCTTTGTACATCTTTTTATTCCTAACACATTTCACATATACCTTGCTTCTCTTCTCTCCAACTGTCCACTGTTGTCACTTTACACGACGTTTCGCCACACACTACCTGTGTGAAACCTTACAAATAGTAACCACTGCACAGTAAGGTGTGCAAAAACCAAGATATGATAGCAGTACATGCAATCACCGACTATACGTCTAAGATATGTTGTCAGACACTGACTACCCGGTTGAAGTTTGTGCTATAACTGCCGTTAGTGGTTCGAGTGGTTGGGCATCAAAACTTAAAGTTGATAACACTGGAGAAGACGGATTCATTTGTTATTTTCTTCCAGATCTCAAGTTTAAGCATTCCTCCAAATAAACATCTTTATTCTATCCCCTTGAACTATATTCTCATTAATATTGCTCATATATTATTTCGATTCCTTTGTTTTCATCTTGTCATGCAAATTAAGCTAACGCACTGATGTGCCATATATGGATTATGATTGGATCAATTTGTCACGCCACCATTTTACCGTTTCAAGCTTTCTTAAATTCCTGACTGCTCAATAATGTGTCATGTTAATTTACACTAAATGAGTCTTATAAACTAGGAGTAACCGGATCATCACGTGCTTAAAGCACGCAAAAAGCATGTAACAACTCGACTGGAAGTACAATCATAGGATGTCGCAAGTTAGCATTTATCGCTTGCGTCTATTAGTGAGAATTAAAGGATAAATTTGAATACCTCCAAACAGTTAAAACTCAATAGTTTTTTTTCAAGGTTACTTTAGAAAATAAAACGTACTCTGATACAGACTCCGATCTGTGCAATGCAAGAAAGCCAAGCCTTGAGCCAGGTGACTACCAACAGTATCCAACGCTTCAACCCACCTAAAGTGAAACACTTATTAATGCAATATTTGTTCTTATTTGACACTGCATACCACAACAAACCACCAAAATGTCAAAGAAAACAAAAACTATCGGTATAACTGGCACAGACAAATAAATAACTAGATCAGTTACTTACTTACCGAAAGTAAGAGCTAATTTAGATACATCAGAAAATATAACTAAGAATAAGTGATTCAGTTAAATTTACTCCAATTCACTTACATTTCTACTAAGTTTATAGCTGTTTATAATGAAATCGATTGAGCTAATTTATAGAACCCCTACATTAAGACCGTAGATTAAAAAACAATTTGAAAAACACTATTCTGGGAGTAGTTCATGTCAAAAAATTTAGAAAAAGTGAAACGAGTGATAAATAAACACGAGTAAAATGAATGATATTTGAGTCGAGAAACTAAGTTTTATCACTGAAGAAAGAAATGAGGCAAATTAGGAGACTGTAGCATCTCTTATGAGACAACGGACGAATCCTTCACTTTATTCACATGCAGCTGTTGAGCCATGTAGTTTTATTCGTAAAGTTTGAAACGGTAATAAAAATCAGGAGGGACAGTTATAAGTCCTTTAGGACTAATTTAGGATCGATATTATTATACAAGTGTAGCATAAAATCTAACGTGAAATTAATATCAAGTGTCAACAGTCTACTGTCATACTGAATCTGTACGCTCTTGACACAAGATAGTACATTATAAAATACTGCGGAGACAAGTACATAATACGATAAGCAAGTAATCTTTTAAAAGTATACAATAACTGAAAACGTACAAATATAATACAACAAAAAGTAAGAAATTAGATTGGTAAAATATCACCTACTCTTCATGAAAACCTGCAGTTGATCTTGAACAATATTTTTTCGTCATAGCAACTAAAACGTCAGCAGATTGACTTGAATCAGCCCAATCATTTGGAGGGGGTAATAAATTTATATTTGACTCAACTTCATTTTCGTTAGAATTCTGATTAAATATCTCCTCGTTTTCTAAAAATACTTGATCTTTACTTGGTGATGCACGTTCTAGCAACCAACGATGTAGCTAGTGAAAATAGGTATAAAAAATCACCCACACAAACTGATTTTCTAGCAACACGTTATGATCAATAATCTACTCTTAAACAGAAGTATATAAGAATTTTTGAGAAATCAAAGATGTGATTGCGCGGTGCAACTTCCAAATTACCCTAGGTCTATTAAGCAGTACTGCCAGATCAAAATATAATCTAAACAACTAAAAGTCATTCTGCCCATTTGTGGACAGGATTTGGTTGACTTAACTAAATAATGAGTCCATCTTATTATGAGTCATTTATACTATGTAAATCAAGAGATAACCGAGTGGTCGTAATCGATGCAATTACGGTGAACTGAGTTCATAAGTTGATAGTAAGTATAGTGTCTAGGTTAGTAAGTCGTCGTTCAAAAATAATGAAATAATATTAGACGACAGCATGAACACTACAAATCACCTGGAATAAAGTTAGCGTTGGATCTGCGATCCTATGGAATTCACATGAAAAGCCAGTAGTATACTGGTTGATTAAATCAAATGGATTGAAACGCCAATGACAAGACAAAATTTGAGATTCAAATTCATTGACCTCCTCAATATCTGATTGTTGATCACCAATCTGAAAAAATTTTGCAAACAAAAGTGAATGACTCCAAGGTAATAGAACAAAAGTAAAAATATATTTAAGTACTTTATTCTTCCTGTCATTTTTCAGGTATAATAAATCGCGTAGTCACCTCTAATTTTGGTACAAAACTGTGTAGCTGACAAAAGTAAGATGTCACCTATGGTATACTAACAACTTCATCGAAACTGGATTGGATTGTCCAGAAAAACTTAGAAGAGGTTATTCTTAAAAGTAATGAATGCTCTTGACAAACTATAGATGCTGACTCCAGGAATTTCAGAGTCTAGTATTTCTTATTTCCACCAAATTCTGCACGTTACACTTCTCACATTTGCCCACACATTCCCACATTTACCTTCCGAAATAGATTTTCGGAAACACAATGCCAAACATTTTAATAAATCTAAGTTTGTAAGAGGAATGCACAAAATACTGAAAAGCAATTCATCAGAACGATCCTTTCTGCCAAATATATTTTGCCTATTTTAAAGAATTTATACAGCAAAATATAAGGAATGATATCTAGATAGTAACACTAATATCAAATTAGAGAAAAACATGAATAAAGAATGATAATGGAACACATTACTACCTCTAAATTTTCACCATCGTCAATCTCTGAGAACAGTTCTTCATTTGATGATATTTCTTCGTAGTCAACATCCTATAAACAGAGTAAACAAAAGAGCACATCTTAATCATTGTAAACAAAACTTAGTGACAGCATATCCTAGAAAACAAATGTATATAAAAACATAAAACCATTCTGAATCTGTAAAGAATATTTGTATTGAGACTAAAATATAGTAATTAAGCTTGATTTACTTATTTTGATCAGGAAGTTGTGGGACATAAAATAAAGTAAGCTTAAAGTATAATTGATAAACCTTGCTAGGTTACTCAATCTCCATTGCATACATATATTTCCCATTATTAACCTAGTTCTTTTAAAGGAACTTCAACTTTATAGATTACTTGGCCCTTGTCATGGATGACAGTGAATTTCCACCAAGTGAATACACTGAACTAACTGAAACAATAAATTAAGAACGTTATCAAAACTGTAAGTGACAAAACTTCGTAAGATCTTTAGCTACTCTAAACGTTTGAGTAGAATTTATGCATTAAGTACCCTCCTAAAAATTAGGTAATACCATAGGAATTATGAAATGATAAAACCAAATGCCAGCTTCATATAAAAAGGTAAAAATGTTGGTCAGTATTCTTGCATTTCAGGAGCCGAAGGATAATTATTTGGCATGTGTATCCATAGACTTCAAATATATGTAACATTCACGTATTTTGCGTTCTTGAGGTCAGGTTATGAGTTAAATGAGCCAGCCTTGAGTAACAATGTAGGCATATTCGGAATGTTTCTCTTCATGTAAATGAAAAATGTTACAACAGGACTAGTCAGTTTCATCGTCTAGATTGGTCATAAGGAGTGAAGTAGTTGAGTGTGTTGACCACTTTATCTATCTCGGAAGTTTCATCACTCTTGACGAAGCCCCAGCTCGAAATCAGGAAGCTCGTCTGGTCTTTACCAACTTACATCACTTATGACGTAGGCGAGATACCCGTCTCTCAACTAAAGGCCGAGTGTAATGAGCAGCAGTCCGCTCTATTTCAACTTACAGAAGTGAAACATGAGAAATGAAAGATATGCGTTGGCTTCAGGTATTTCATGCAAGGATCAAATAAGTAATGTTAATGTTAGGCAGTGTACTAGTAAAATATGCCAAGTCAGCCGAAATCGCAAACCGTCATAGACAACGATGGTTGGGGCATGTACTACTTACGCCTGACTACCTCTTACCTCACTGTACGATGTTGTCTGGGGTAGAAGTTGGATAGAAGAAGGGTAAGAGCAGCCTAACCAAACATGGCAACAGTGGATGAAGTTTTGACTGTTGGTCTGAGTCGTGTTGGTAGATGTAGACTACTTGTTCGGGCCCTGCGTGATAATTGTAATCAATCGCTAGGGACACTGGATGACATAGCTTAGAACCGGTCATTGTGACCCAAGTGTATTCACTTTTTATCTTCATCCAGATCCTAAGTTTTAATATTTTTTTCATGCACACCTTTATTCATTCCTGTTGTATTCTACTATCGTGTTATTCTCGTAAATTTGATTTCGTCGTGCTAGTAGTAGTAGTACGGCAACTTGAGCTTATAGGCATATATACGTAATGTTCTACGCTGTTAATGGTTGACTGACAGTAGAAGGACGAGATCAATTTAATGAGAATAGTCTCATAATAGTTAAACAAATAATGAAACAAAGGTGCTTATGAGAGAATAATGGAACGTCGGACCTAAAAGACAAAGAGTGAATACCTCTACGCCACTGTCAGTGATTTTGAGTTCTGTTACATAGTGTCTACAGCCACTGGTGGCAGTTATCACGCGGACCCCAACCAAGTAGTCTGTAACTACCAACATGGCTAAAAATAACAGTTACGAACTTTATGAATTGATGCCACGCTTAGCCGTCAAGTATTCTGTAGTATCAACTGATTTGCCGCATTTCCAAAGTACTCTATTTCTAACATCGATATATTGTAGTCTTGCACGGTTGTACACGACTATAAGAGTTTGCATCCTAAATAATAAACACGAAAGCAGTATTATTTATAAGTCATGAATAACCGTGGAAGAAAACGGGTTATCAACACTAACCTGTATCTCACCGTCTTCATAAAGGCCAGCAGCCTCTGTGTTTA
Organism: Schistosoma mekongi; assembly: GCA_034768735.1. Lineage (NCBI taxonomy): Eukaryota > Metazoa > Platyhelminthes > Trematoda > Strigeidida > Schistosomatidae > Schistosoma > Schistosoma mekongi. Next base: position 50,553,615 of record CM068305.1, on the reverse strand, counting down.
ATGTTTTTGAATCATTCATCTTCTCCTCTATTTCCGTTTCAGTGACAGGATGAACAAAAGACTGTTCACTTTCAGATTGCAGTGTACAAATATTCATGGTCTGAGTTTTTCCATAACTTTCAGAAGTTGTTTGAACACTACACTGTTGCCAATTGCCTGAAACATCAGGCTAGATACAGAAAATCAAACAAAGTAAATAAACATGAGTTGAATATGACGATATTTCTTGAGTTTAATACTAATATCACTTACTAAGTACAGAAATAAGAGCAATCTACTAGGCAAAAGTATTACAAAATACAAACAAGATTGAGAAGAAAGTTAAAAGCTTTTATACATTAGACCACAATTAAGTTTCACATCCATACAACAATAAAAATGCTACTATACGTTCCCAAAATTTATACCACGAAGGGCTTAAAGTCGAACTACCATGAATATATTGGGAACTTACAATAATTTAAATCAATGGGTCACTACTTGCCAGTCATTTTAACATACCGCCATCAACTGGTAACAAATAAAAGTACACATACAGTCGCAGAAGAACCAAATATGCTCTGCTAACTGAGATATAAGTCTAAAGTTTAGTCAGTCAATCAATCAAAAGTAAATTAGGATTTGGTATATGAGCCAGTCCGTTAAGTTCCCGTACCACACTAGAACAGCACACAATTGTCATGATGGATACCAAAGTAACAGCAATAATAGCGGCAGCAAAATCGCTTAGATACAAAGAATGACTCACAGAGGAAATGACTGGTGGAATAAAAGGCATATTGAAATTTTGAAACCCAGGATCTAACAGGCAATGTAATAGATAAACAGGTACGAATGTGACTTATTTTGAACCATGCTACGTAACATCTTTAGCCATTTGTCGTTAGAACAGTCTGAACACAAAAAAATTCATGCTTACGAACACAGTCCAAACTAACAGCCGATGACTGTGGAGTGGTATTATGCTGATTTCGTCCAGAGTTAGCTCTTTACAATTTACGATATAAACGAGTTACCACAGAACATACTGTGAATAGTTTCGCTGGAAAGATTAATTATGTACAAAATGATGCAAACGTCGATAAAGACCAAGAAATATAAAGTGGCTAGTGACGCTTCACAACACCTGTTGCAATAGCTAAATAAAAGTTCATATCCAGATACCAACAGGGAGGTTAAGCGATTAGACTAGGACGACCCGAAACCATTTTCAGTCTTAAAATCACTGAAGCTGAAATACCTAAGCAGAGGCAGTTTTATCATGAGCCGTTATTCAATGTGTCAATACTAGAAGTGAAGATAATGAAGTGGAAGATTTTAACAGGATTATATGATTACTAAGTAAAGTTTTACAAATAGTGTACAAACACCATGTACAATACCGGGAACGACGCAAACTATGTAAAGAACCAAGAAAACCGGTTAATAACAAATAAAACTTGTCTTGTGCAAGTGAAAAATTATCAACAATCATTAAGCGAACAAAAGACATACCTTTTGTTCCGCTTGAATTTCAGGAATTTTGTTTGGAGCGTAAAACCCAGAGGTAGCTACATTTTTAAAAGATTATTGTGCCACATACTTGTTTCAACAGTTTCGATTGTTAACCCTATTGCGGGTGGAGGAATCGAAAGGTTTGTGGCTGGAGCTAGTGACTGGACAGATAATGACATAGAAGGTAAACCGAATAGCGCGATCGTTAATGTTGAGTACATGCCACGAAAAAGCATAAAGTTTGACTGAATAGGTTTTTTAAAGTAAATAGTATTAATTCCTGTTTTTTCATTGAAAAAGTATCTAGAAATACAAGGAAACGAACGAAAGAAACAAACTTGGCGACATTTTGCAGGACAATGCAATTAGTTTGACTGTTGCTATACACCGTAATATCAAAGGAGGCAGGATTAGTGGCTCTTGTATTAAAATAGTGGTATATCTAAAAGTGATACGTACCCGAGAAGTGGTTCATCAGATAAGTTACTCTCCACAACCGAACCGAATGGTAATATACAGATTTTCAATAATTCGACACCACTTTTAAAGCGAACGCAATCAACACTTTCCTAGTCACAAATCTTTTTAAAGTCTTATGGAAGATTACTTGGTTCTGTCCGTTATGCGTAAAAGTGTCGAAGAACACTATATATGGGCTTGAAACCATAGTCCGTATGAAATGTGTTCCGTTTACTTTAAACTACCGCGTCGAAAATGAACGGATCAAGTGAACTAAATGGGAGGACTGGAAATATATCGCAGATTGATGACCTTGTTAACATTTGTCGCTACATTTACAGATTTTCGTTCATTCAGTGGTTGTATGACGAATTTTTAGGGATTATTTTCAATAAAGTTTGCGATTTAATCATTGAACCATAAGATATTTGTAATTTTATGTCAAATGTTGGACTACAATACGCAACTCATGTAGTCATTGGCACTGTGGTGTTTTATATAAGTCGTTTACTTTAAGGTTTGCATACATATAAATGAAGAGTATCGCCTGTTAACTGTGCCTTATATGGATTGTAAGCCGTATTTACGAACGAACGAATATATTTGAATGGCTTTAGACAACTACATCAGTACTTAAGCATAGATCCTCGCATAGTTACGAACGAAGACAAAACTAACTAAAATTATATATAAAAAGTACAAAAAACAGTTTTAGATGCGTAATTACATTACGTGTCTACTGCAGTTACTCCAGCAGCATTAAAAATACCATCGTAACTTTAGGCCAAATTTATGTTCGGATGGCTGTCTGTTTATGGGTTAATTTCTTTCTATTTTTAATAATCAATTGTAATTAAGTCCTCCGAACTGCCTACCCTCCTACGCTATATAGACGGTCAGTTTGAAGTTCCCAAGTGAGAAATTCAAGGGATTACATACACAGTGAAACTTATATTGGTATCACTCAGTGGAAATGCATCACTTCACGAAGATCAATACACTAATTTTTATCGTATTGTTTAGATTGCCTAGAATACTTACTGATGCCGTTATGTAATCCACAGATTAAAATCGATATCTCGTTGCGATATTAAAAGGAACTAAATACGATCCCGACCCAGTGTAATAGTAGTATAAATGAACGAAATGCGAAGTAGATCCATTTTATTTAAGTACTCAGATATACGAAAATGTTTTGAGGTAACTGAATAGAAAAACACCAGACAGCTTCAAAAACAACATTTATAACATACAAGTAGCTAGGTAATGTAATCGAAGTTAATAAATGGGCAAATATCGTATAACAAGGATATAAAAATGTGTTTATTTAATAACTTCACAAAATGGAACACTAGAACAAACGAAGATGTGAGCGATGCTTTGTTATTGCTAGTAATTTTAATGTATGACAATTTGAAATAAAAGGGCATAGTAGAAAAATGCAACATAATAGGAAGATTCAAACAGTAAGTGTTAGCATCATAATAAATTTATAAGCACAGCATTCTGATACGATAAGTAATTACAGTGAAACGCTGTAACTTAGGAATCCGAGATTCGATGACAGAAAATGCATTTTATCAACCTCAGTCAATAGAAACCCAAGTACAATGTTGAATCGTGATTTGGTTACGAATCTGACAAAGATCATGAAGTTGTATCAATCAAAATCAACTTGGTTTCGTCTAATATCTAGACGAAATCATTTCTTTTTCAAAATAAAACCAAGCACAAATTATTGGATATCTGAAATCACCGGTATCATTTAAAACTACGAATGACTAGAAATATTACCTTGGTTGGACAGCTTTACTTTCTCTACTTCATCAGTTCTTACTGCTCCAAATAATCTTTAATGTGTTCCCACTTATTTGATTGGACTGAATAGTCTCAAAATCTTTAGTTCGCCGCATCAGATCATCAAACATTTCCAGCAATGTACAACTTCCTAAAACTCTGTCTAAAGCCATAATTCCTCATGACCACTAAAGAATACCGACAGGGACTTCGATAGCCATTTATTGTGACACTTTGCTATAGTTAAAGATAACCCATTGCATAATGTTAGTAAGATTCAATTGACCTGGCTACTTGTACCTCGCTTTTACTAAGTTGTCAAAACCTTGATTAGTCAGTAACTCCGCCTATAGCTCTTCTATTATTACTTCCGGTTCCAAGCCCTGGTAAAGGAGAAAAGTTGGTCATAGGGCCAGCACTCTTCCCGTAAAACACAAGGTTGCTAAAAGAACGCCAACTAGGTTAAAAATCTAAACCATTTAAACGCTGCCCTGGGGACGGAAGGAATGATTAAGATGCCTCGTGTTGAAAGGCGAGATTCTTCGGAAGTCGTTGGACCGATGCTTCTTCTATCAACTAGAGCAAAATGTTTACAGGTACATGGAATGTTCGGACAATGTGGGAGAGCGGGAAGACATCAAGTAGCTGCAGAAATGAAGAGATACAACTTGACAATGCTTGAAATCAGCGAAACCCATTGGACTCAAGCTGGACAGAAAACATTGGCTACATGAGAGATGCTACTATACTCCAATCACGAAGAAGAAAATTCTCCTCACACCCGGAGAGTTGCTCTGATGCTGTCCAAAAAGCACTTAGTGCACTTGTCGGGTGGGAACCACATGGACCAAGGATCATCAAAGCATCATTCAAAACAATGATGGAAGGGATTGCAATGAATATTATCCAATGTTATGCACCAACCAACGACGGCAACGACGAAGACAAGGATCAGTTTTACGGTAGACTGCAATCAATTATAGCAAAGTGTCGAGGAAAGGTTCTGACTATTCTGATGTGGGACCTAAACGCCAAAGTCGGAATGGACAACACTGGATATAAAGAAATCATGGAACTGAGTGAAAGAAATGACAATGGTGAAGATTTACAAATCTATATGCCTTTAACAAATTGGTTATAGGTAGTACAATATTCCCCCATAAACGCATACACAAGGCTACATGGGTCTCACCGGATCATACTACAGAGAATCAAAGCGATCATACATGCATCAACGAAATTTAGAAGATCAATGGAAGATGTGAGAACCAGAAGAGGAGGTGACATAGCCTCAGACCACCACCTGGTGATTGCCAAAATGAAACTGAAGCTAAAGAAGCAATAGACGATCGGAGTAACGGCATTAAAACGGTTCAATACAGCCTTTCTTCGAGATACTGACAAACTCAAAGAATTCAAAATATCTCTCAATAACAGGTTCCAAGCCTTACAAGATCTACTGCAAAAGGAAGAAACTACTATGGAGGACAACTGGAAAGAAGTCAAAGAAGGACTAACTTCAGTATGTCAGAAGGTTATGGGCCGCAAGAAGCACTATTATAAGAAATGGATCTCCACTGAGACCCTGAGCAAAATTCAAGTAAGGGGGGAACAAGAAGACATAAATCAACAACAGCCAAGCGAGAGCAGAGAAAATCAAGACAGAAACTGAATACACAGAAGTAAATAAGCAAGCAAAGAAGAGAATTAGGGCCGACAAACGGAAATACATCGAAGGCCTTGCAACGACAGCGGAGAAGGCTGCAAGAGAAGGAAATATGAAACAGCTATACGACACAACGAAGAAACTGGTAGATAAACATGGTAAACCAGATCGACCGGTCAAGAACAAAGAAGGCAAGACACTCACTGAGATTCAAGAACAAAGGAACAGATGAGTAAAACACTTTGAGGGACTCTTGAACCCATGAGACATCGAAGCAGCACCTACAGATCTTTCTGATATATGTCACTGCACCAATGGCGGAAGAAATCAAGATGGCCATCAAACAAATCAAAAGTGGAAACCTGACAAGATACCACCTGGAGAACTCAAGTCAGATATGGATGTAATGGCGAGGACGCTCCACGTTCTATTCAGAAGGATCTGGGAGGAAGAACAAGTGCCAGCTCACTGGAAAGAAGGACAACCTATCAAGATATCAAAGAAAGGAGATTTGAGGAAATGTGAGAACTACAGAGGGATCACACTATCGTCAGTACCAGGGAAAGTTTCTAACAGGGTGTCGTTGAACAGAATGAAAGATTCAGTAACTGCTCAACTTCGAGATCAATAGGCAGGTTTCCGTGTGAATCAGTCGTGCACAGACCATACCGCAACACTATGGATCATCGTTGAACAACCAAATGAGTGGAAGTCGCTCCTGTATATCAACTTCATTGGGTATGAGGTGTTTGACAGTGTAGGTATGAGAACACTGTGGAAACTTCTTCGACATTACGGTGTACCAGAGAAACTCGTCAACATCATCTGGAATTCGTAAGACGGACTACAGTACAAATGCGTTCCCAGTGAGGACCGGAGTCAGACAAGGCTGCCTACTGTTGCCTTTTCTTTTCCTTCTAATGGTTGACTGGATCATGAAGACCTCCACATCTGAGGGGATGCATGGAATTCAACGGACAAGTAGGATGCAACTCGACGATCTAGCTCTTTTGGCCCATATACACCAGCAAATACAAAAGAAGACAGCCAACGTAGCAGCAACCTCAGCATCAGTAGGCCTGGACATACATAAGAGAAATAGTTAGATCCTCAAATACAACACAGGGAGCACCAAACAAGTTGAACTTGATGGGGAAACTCACGTACATGGGAAGTATCATCGATGAACAAGGAGGGTATGATGCATATATAAAAGCAAGGGCAGCATTTCTGTAGTTGAAGAACATATGGGACTCGAAACAACTGTCGACCAGCCTCAAAGTCAGACTCTTCAATTCGAACGTCAAGACAGTTCTGCTGTATGGAGCTGAAACGCAGAGAACTACTTCAGACATCCTGAGAAGTGCACAAGTATTTACAAACAACTGCCTAAGCAAGATACTGAATGTCCGTTGGCCGGATACCATCAGCAACAGCTTACTATGGGAGAGAACAAAGCAACTCCGAGCCGAAGAGGAAATTAGGAAAAGACGTTGAAAATGTATAGGATATGTATTTCAAAAATTATCAGACTGCATCACGAAACAATCATTAACTTAGAATCCTGTTGGGAAATTGCAAACAGGAAAGTCAAATAACACTGCGTCGAGAGCCGGAAGCAGATATTGAAAGGATGAACAGCAAATGGAAACATCTGGAAGGGATTGTTGAGGACATAGTTCAGTGGAGAACACTGACGAGTGGCCTGCGCTCCTCTGTAAGGAGTAACGGGTCTAAGTGAGTAAGTACATGGTTAGTCAGTTAGCCACAACGTAAAGTCTAGAAAATACGTAGATTCGTCCGAGTTATCATGCTCCAATTAGCACAGTGATTAAATTTTCAAACCAATTCTCAAAGTAGTCGAGGTAGTAACAGTGGTAGTACTAATAGAGGGAACTAGAAGTCGAGCACAATGATTTGCGAAGCTGAAAATCTGTAAAAAACATGGTGAATTCAGGAATTTCGAATTTCACGCAAGACTTACGCTACTGCTAACGATTTTAAGCTGTATCACCTAAAGTCTTAAACCGCTGGTTGAGATTGCCCCACGGACCCCAACTAGTGGGTCTTTACCTAATAACGTGACTGAAACCTGTTGTCAATGATGGACTAGTACAATGTTTCGATTTTACCATTTTCAGAGTATTTATTAGCGTAAGGATAACTATATTACTGTGTACGTACAATGTAAAACCGTTGCCCTGATATCTAAATCTAATCACTGACATACAATCAGTAAACTTCGTTGTGCAACAATTTAATAATAATAGTAATAATAATGGCAGCTTACCTTGTATCCCTAATTGCCTTACGTTCTTAAATTACGTAGAGTGCAGACGACAGCTACGATTATCATCAAAATACAATATCTATAGAAGTTGTAAAGCTTCTTTAACTTCACTCCATATGATTACCGTTTGCGCATACACATTCTTCTTACATGAAGCACTAAAACCAAGTGACATTAATTTAATGGTAGACGTCACAAAAGGGTCCAAGAATGGTATCTTTGGGAGTACTGAATTACATTTTACTACGTAATTTTTTCATCAATTGTAGGTAGCAAAAAAACTTTCACCAGGAACATCCCAACTGAAAAAGGTCACGATTTCACAAAAAAGGAAATTTAACAACCAAAAACGCAAATCTAAATAAACGGACCAAATTTTGCAAAAACGAAAACTTACATTACCATTTATTGCCTAACACTAGTCTGTTTGATTACGACAGACTGTCGGAATGCCCTTGATAGTCATGAGGATTAAAATCTCTTGGTTAATCCAACATTTCGAATGAATCGACCGATGGAGACGCAACGACGTTATGACAGAGGGTCTCACCACTTGACTATTATTTGGGTGAGTTTGTATTCAATTAGCAACTATTTAGTTTTACTCCTACAGATTTTCATGGGTGTCCTCGTAAATTTTCCACGCTAGAAGTCATGAAGAGGGGAAATGTACCAAGACTGAGCATTTTTCAGAAATTATCAAGTGCACAAAACAACCATTTAACAAAATTACGTGCAGACATCAAAATAAGGAATAAGTAAGCATTCGAACCTATGAAACACCTGAAACAACATTAAAAACATTACAATATATTGGGTAGATGACAAGGAAATGATGGCAACCAACGTTTTATAGACGTAGAGGGAAGGTGACGCACATCGAGCCAGAAGGGCACGTCCCTGATTAGTGGCGAAAACCTGTGACATATATGCTATCACTGGATATAAGTAAAAACTGAAAAAGATGAAATCCGACTGTTTTTACGTAAAGCATACAAAAACAAAACTATTCATGATGAGAATGTACTGGGATTCAAAATCCCCAAAAATACAATTGTTCATTTAATAAAGCGAAAGGCGTTGCATCGGTTTTTTTGTAAGATTGGTTTGTAGACTTTCAACAATTAATTCAATTTCAAATGTGCCATATAAACATTGTTTGCTGGTCTCGTCTGATACTGATATAATTTGCCTCACGATGTAGTCTTCTTACGAAGCTAGTTTATTGGAGTGGTTGTGGGTTGTAAGGGAACAAATCGTGGTATTCGACCGAAGTGCAAGTATCAGAGATAACGATTTGCACTAATGGCACAGACTATCGAGAGAATCAGACACGGAATCCGGCTACCCTATAAAATTTGGTTGTATCGTATCTCGAACAGTACTAAGCCAATGAGAACTAACACATTTGTCTCATCTGAGAGAAAACACAACAGTGGTGACGGGGATTGCAACTGAAGACATAACAGCGGCGACGGGGCAAACCAAACAGACTTCAGTGCAACTGAAAACATAACAGTGTAGACGGGGACAGCGACTTCAAACAAGGCAGTGGCGAGGGGGTAAGACAAACAGACTTCATTGCAACTGAAGACAAATAAGTGGCAACGGCTTACCATATGGAAAAATGGATTCGAGTGAATTGAAGATGCTGTTGCAGCAGCAGCTGAAATTAACACAATTATTCGTCGACTCGAAGACTGTATCCGTCGCAACATCATCTGTCCCTGCCATTGGCGCCATACCTTTAGTAGACGCCATTACTAACAATTCAGTGAAATTTATTTATGATTCAGACTTCTGACAACCACTCTGTATGTAACGTAGATTTAGACCACACATCCTCCAATATAGGATCAGGTGACAAAACGTTTACTCTCAAAGTACATGATAAGACTATGGTGTGCCCCCTAAACAATTTAAGTGGGGTAAAAAGCGAAGCGAAAAAATCCCTGAAACTAGGAGCAAGCTCTTAACAAAGTTTCCTGACCTCACCTAAAAAAGAGGGCATGATGTCACTGTGCCTGCCATATCATTATATTGCAAGGCTGGTTACAAGATCTCATCTTCAAAAGATACTCGACTCAGTAGTGTTCAAGGTCGTAAGCACACACAGGCTGCTCGTGACCCATAAAAGCATAACCCATATAAACACCAGTAAAAACCGCTTAGCGAAACTGTACATAACACTTCTTATTGACTTGATGCAGACAACTTTGTAAGTAATTCTATGGCACCAGTGAAACACCAGCATTCTCTAAGCCCTAGTATATCTATATTGTATTCGCCCTACTCAGATCCTGTAAGCAGTTTTTCTCTCCCTCTTAACTATTCTAATCATACTGTCTAATCATGCTCATAATGGACTATAAGGGCATCCCCCATCTTTTGCACACCGTCAACGAGCTGCCATATCGCCTAACTTAAGTTGGTCTGAAAGTCCTGATATCTTTGACCACAATGATACTTTCTTGTTGATCCGGCAGTCATTAGTCCCCCTTACAATACAACTTGGCCGGACATTAGCTCAAATAGTCAAACTGACTTTCCAAACCAACATCTAGTTACATCAAACACTCAGGACCGAGACAAGGATCTTATCCACTTCTTCGTAACTCATTCCCGAACATTATAGTAATTAATGCACTCACTTCTTAATAAAACATCAACCTTAAGAACTATAGCCTCATTAGCTAAATCTTTTATATTTGCCACAGAGACATGGTGTACTTCTTCAGTAACTGACTTAAAATGAGACACTCAGGACTATATCCTACATCACGGCTATAGAAAACATAAACTCAGTGGTGGCTGTTTAATATGTGCAAGTATTGACTTTCCGTCTAAAAGAATCAATGAGATACTCGATAAGGTACCATAGTCGGTTTAGATCTCAGTCAAAACCCCGAACCATGGTTTACTTTTTGGATGCATGTACAGAACTCCTAACACCCCGACTACTGTAGATAATGTTATTTTTAATGCTTCTATACATACCTCTGTCCTAAGTTATAACGCGAAAGTCATCGCAGGTGACCTCAACTTCCCTAAGATAAATTGAAACATTGGCTAAGGTCAATCATCTGATGAAGAAAACTTTCTTACAACATTAGACGTGCACTGTTGGATACTGTGTACACACCACCACAAAATATAATAACATTCTTGATCTAATTTTCTGTCATCATATCACCCCCTCTCTATCACTTTAAGTTAGCAGAGCTCAAAATTAGTGATCACAAAATGGTTCAATGTGTTTTTCCTTTTGATTTCAATTACTTCAATGGTCATATATTGCAAAAATCTATGCAATACCGAATTTACGAAATTTTAGACTGGTATCTCCCACACGCCCTTCTAAGATACTCTGACTAGGACAGTTTTTTCTTATTTAATAGTCTTCCAGGTGCACTAGACATTTTTTATTAAATTAACGAGTCGCTTTTAGAATCCGTTGTACCAATAAAACCAAGCAATATAATTAAGTCTAATAATTTGTACACACCACTTCATTACTGTGGAAAGCCACGACGCCTACAGAAGTGCTATTTGAAGTCAGATGACTTGTCAGCATTCGTGGCAATTACCATGACTTTTAAGGAAGTAAAAGAGTTCCACGGGCTAAAGGTAATTAACGAAGAATTGTCAGCAATACATAGTAGCTCCAAGGTGGAAACTTAGTACGGCTGTTTAATAAACTTCTCGAATCTTCCCGAAATGGTGATATTCCTTGTATTTCACCTGATAGTTAAGTAATTAACGCCTATGATACTATAGCCGGCCTGTTCAGTGATGTCTTCGCCAACAGGGGTGAACCTCTAAATTATATTGAGGTAGACGCTATGTACACGGCTACTACCCACATGGAATCCGTTTCCTTCACTTATGACCATACCTATTAATCCATAAACTCATGTAGTTATGGAGTAGGTGACATGCCATTTATTTACTTCAAACTCGGTGGACCTAATATCCCATCACTTCTGCCGAAACTGTTCGGCCTTTCCTTAGAAACAGGCACTTACACTAACAGGTCAAAAAACTCATAGATATTCCCTCTATTTAAATCAGGTTTCAAGACCGACTTGCATAACTATGGGCCCATAAATATCACCAGTTATCTCTAGAGTAATAAGAAAATAGTGACGAAATGTCTAACTATTTACTCTCTGAAAAACTGATTTCTTATCCCCAACATGGTATTCTCAAGACAAGCTCTCGCATGAATTGTCACTTTGAATTTTTAATTCAGTCTTTACTAAACGAGGTCTTGGTATTAGTATCGTACTTAGACATATCTAAATCTATTGGCATGGTTAACCACAGGCTTCTTATAGGCAAACTCCCCTCTTGTGGGATTGGGGATCTATTACTTGCTTAACTAAACTCTTTCCTTAATCATCGATATCAAATTGTTAAAACTTACTTTGCTCTGTCGAAGGCTAAACCAGGTACAAGTGGCGTTATACAATGGAGTGCTTTAGACCCACTACTATTTGTAGCATACATGTAAATACTTCAGTTTGGATAGTCCTTCTCTATACGCTGATGAAATTAAAACTGTGTACTCATTCCCTCCTCGTGAATTTACCCACACACTCGGTGACACCATTGCTGAACTCAACAAGGTCGCCGTGTGGTACTCGAAATAGAAGATAGATCTTAATACTTCTAAGTGCGGTGGGATGTTTTGGAGACAAGTGCCTCAATTTTCACCTCTCCACAAACAGTAATAAGTTATCTAGGCTTCAATCAGTAGTTGACTTAGGACTCAGGTACTTCTATAATCTATTCTTCACAGAACAGGTCACTATGCAGACATCTAATTAGCATCAACTCCTGGGTTACATACTACGCAACTTTATAGCAATGATTCTCGTGTTGCGCTATATAAATTATGTGTTCAACCACTAGTAGAATACTGCACTTTCTCAGTAATGCCTGCATTAAAGATAAACGCAGACTGGAGTTTGTATAACGTCGACTTACTATTCGTATTCTTGTGGCTGATTGTACTCCGGTGCACTAATTTAGAGCCGGGTACTCTAGTCTACATGACGACCTCCATAATCAACTCAACGCTGGATTCAAATAGACCACATTGCTATCAGCCACTGTTAGAGAGGCTCTATAGAAGACTGCCGCTGATTCTGTAGAACATGATTAGACTGATACCACGCATTAGCACTAGTGCATATTAGTCTGCAACTCACTGGACGTTAAAGATCCACGGCAAGGATCCTCCTCAGAGTTCAACTTAATGATAAGAAAGTCAAAAATACACCTCAGGAGCAACTAGAAAATCAATTAGTCAACTACGAAAGCCGTACCCATTGTAAAATCCAAACTAAAGTTTCAACTGAGGAATAATTGTCAAGGTAGTTTAGATACTCTCTATTGCCCCGTTGAAACCAAAACAAAGTGATTGGGTAAATGATGATTCTAGCATTCATCATAAATACAAATGTACATCATTACCTAAAAAATATTACCATTCAGTTATTCCACCAACAATTGTCCAATTAATCAGATCTAAATTACATCAAATAAACAAGTTGATAAAAAATGTAAGGAAATCACGAATAGCAATAAATAAACGTTATTCTACATAGATCAGAATCGTCCGAAAGATAATATTTGGTTGTTTTATAGCACAGAGTGTTTCCAATTCTGGAAGAGTGCTCCAATTCACAATCGAAATACACGAATCCAGTCAATGCAAGCAACATGATCAAAGAAGGAACAAATCAATATGGTTACTGCTAAGACTAAGTATAAATTAAAAAAACATAAATACAGTTCAGAAAGAAACATGGAAACTTAGAGAATGAGCAAAAGAAAATTAAAAACTATAATAAAATACAATACTATCATCTCAAATCGAATCGAACAGACTAACAAAATATATAACTGAAGGAATCATTAAGAATAAATCATAAATGTACACATAGAGGGATTTTCACAAACAAAACCTTCAAAACGGATCTTATACCCATCCCGAATCAGCTTGGATTGATGTCCAAAAAGCTGTTGAAAAAATAATAATACCTACTAGAAATTATTTTAGTGATATTATGGGTTCATTAGTTGTCTTAAAATCCTATTCACACTGAATCCATGCTGTAATTATCCATTGATTTTCAACACCATATACTTATTCATGTGCACACACACTTCTTTATTTTAGAAATTTCACCCCTCTAGTATCACTTTAGTGAAAATTCACAATTTCATCACACTGTTAATTGCACTGTTTGACCCCTCCATTACTATAATCCTCTATGTATTTTACTTGGTTAATAGTGCATATTTCCATTCTGATCTAATCTACTTTATTATTATTACAATAATTATGACTATTATTATTATTGTCTTCTGTCATCACATATAAACCAATTCACAATTCTGATGACAACTTGACCTTTTAATAATATTGGGTTTATTAGTTGGCTAACAAATCTATTCACACAAAATCTAAACTACAACTATATATTGAACTCTTTAGAATCTCATTTATAATCTATTTCCATAGTGCCATACATATATTTTTGTTTGCACGTTCTACATCACACTGGTGTTTTACTCTTAATACTACTTCGCTCTGAATTATTACACACATCTGATGAAGCCCAAAACGGTTTCTTCACAACGCTTATTGTAAATGAGTTGTATATGATTAAAATAAAATAAAATAAACCAGAAAGTTAAGAGAACTCAGTGGATTTCAGCTGTATCTACTGAATTGATAGACGCTCGGCAACACATCCTGTCTGGACGTAACCCCACCTACCTGGTCTCAAAAAATAATCGTCCCGATCGATAAGAAAGGACAGAAGTCCTCTTATCACAATTAGCAGGGAATCAACTTAACGAATGTAGTGTGTAAAATATTAGCTTCAATAATAATATGGCCAAATATTCACACTTCGGTAGGTTCTGGAACCCAGGCACACTTTTAGACACCCAGCAATAACTATCTTCCTTGATCATAAGGTAGCTTAGAGTACTAGGTAAATACGGTAAGTCTATTGATGAAGTAGTAAATGTTCATCAGCTGAGGTGGTTAGGACATGTGTTACATATACCCAACCACTGCCTACCTCGACGAGCAATGCTATCTGGTGTAGGTGTAGGCTGGAAGAAAGCTAGGGGCGGCCAAATCAAAACATGGCACCAGTCCATGAAGTCATTGACAACTGGGCTGAGCCATGTTAATAGGTGCAGACTACCTGGTTGGGGTCCACGTGATGATCGTAACTAGTGGTTAGAAACTTTGGGTGATATGGCTCAAAATCGTTGGCAACTGCGCAGGTGCACCCACTCCTTGCCTTCCTCAAAATTCTAAGTTTCTGAACTTATCATAATTTTCTTCTTACTGAATCATATTTCCTGAAATCTCATCTCCGATCTCTATTCCTTTCCATTAATACTAACTCTGTTACTACCTCCCCTACTCTGAGATTTGGTCCGACGATTTAATCTGTATCTGCTAATTGGGGCATGGCAACTTGAACGGATGTACGCATGGGCCAAGTTTCACGTTGTAACTAACTGACTGAGACGCTTTAAAGAGACGCAGACTCAAATTAAATCTATTTTTTTTTACAAGACCTTGAATAAGTTAGCTTATTCGTCATCCGACACAATTCACCTAGCGGGATCTTCTTGCTATGGCCTATGTAATTCAGCTTTAGAAACAAAAAGGACACATCCTAAATTACCATTTATATGAATTACTTTTCAGATAAATTATCAAGGATCTGGGACAATCTGCTCCTAACCATTCGAGAAACAAGTCCACTTTTATTTGTACGGTCTGTTGGTAATTTCTTCTTATGTTTCACTTAAAACGTTCACACTAACTATTGTTTCTCACTCCACTAGCGAAATGATAAGGACTCTGAATGCAAAAGAACCACTCAATTTACTCACGAGACCTAGATATATGCTAATATTTCTTTCCTTTCAATCCATTTATAAGCTCATATGGTAAGTGTTGTCTTTCAATACCCATATAAGCACTAACTTTCCACATTCGCTTCGTTAACTCCAGTATACTGGTGGTGTTGACTTGTTCTCTGCTTTCGTCTTCTATCTAGTTGTAGGTGACTACGTATAAAGCAAGTATGAGGCCTACTGGTACAATATTATTCATTTCTCTTTTGAGCATCTTGGCGCGTTGTCCACCTTGAAGAAAAGTCATACTTCGTCCCACGCTTTGCTGTTCAAGCAAAAACTATAGTGATGGTATATGACTGCAACTTCCCTAAATGCAACCATCAACTCACACGATGATGCTGGTTGATTTCGAAGGGAAATGATGTCATTTAAACAACTTAATCCTAACACCGGTTAGTAACATACTTAATGCATCAATAACTCACCGTTCAAAAGAATACACATGGATTCCATCATCACAGTAAAATGTCCATACATACAGGTTTGGTGAAACTAAACTTTTCTGGGGAACTTGCGCAACTTATTCCTATATTCTATTTGCTCTGCTTCTCGACATTTTTCAGCTCTTTCTTCGGCATCCCTAAATACATAGGTGGGAGCTATACCGACCGTAAACCAATATTTCGAAAGAAACCGTATGGAAAGCTAATTGATGACCTAAACCCACTTTCATACCTACCTTGACAAGTTTTAAGCCTTGGTAAACCAGTGTTACTTGTATGTATTTAGTTACCAGAATGACTCTCGTTAGAGATTTAAATTAGAGCTGGAATGAGTTTTGCAAGGCATACAAAACCCAACTTGTAAACTAACCTGTGCTTACTAAAGCAGTATCAAGTTTTGCAGCTTATTCAGCACTTTTAATGAAGCAGAGACCAAAACAACTATTTTTGAGCATGTTGGTCAGTAAGATCTGAAGTCTCACTGTTAAGTATGTGATCTTAAGGTAGTCGGTCTATACAGTAAGCCTTCAAAATCCTAGTTATTCTTGTATCAGGTTCAAAGCAAAAGCGTTCGCAAACATTATTATTCATTATCAACATTAAAAAATCACTTGTGGATGCAACCATTGCAACGTAACATAAGCTTACTTGCTTTGGTAAGATGTAAACTTATTAGCAACAACAAGAAGTAGAGTATGAAAGTATGGGTAGGATAAAAATCTATGTAAGGGAACAGACTAAACAAAGCCACTATGCTTCAAATGCTAAATAACCGCCACAAATCTAACGGTTAAGGCTATTCAAAACTTCAGATGGCGGGATCTGACGTCAACTAAATTATAAGGTATGTGAGCTACTCTATTCATTAGGCTGGATTAAATATTTAGCCACAATAGTCTTTGGTCCTCAAATATATGAAGATGGTCGATTGACGTTGACTAGAAATCCAACTGTATCTGATTTAATTGGTATGGTGTAGCTGCCCACCATAAGTGGAACTGTACCAAAACCTCATCACCCACTAACTCTGTAGCCCTGCATATCTTAACCTTGGTGTCTAGCCTTGCTTTTACCTCCAGTGCTTCCTATGAAAGAGACAGTTTTACGAGGAAAAGTATATTTAGGAAGATGTAGAAGAAAATTTTCAGTAAGTGGATTAAGACATGACGCCCTGAATGCCATGTCTGCTCCAAATGTTAGCTGTTTGCGTGAATAATACTGGCCTTGAGGAGATATAAAGCTGCATTTAGAATTCAGTAGCCGATACGTACCATGTAGCTTATTTAGGGTTTAGTGTAGTCACACTAATCCGACATACATTGTTTTAATTGTGAAACTTTTATAGTGAGTGTCATTTTTATCATGACTTCGAATTTCCACAGAAAGATGGTAGTTTTTTTTATCCTAGTTTGTACAAACAGCAAATCAACAAAAATATAGATAAAATTCACTAAGAGTAATTCACAGCTTTGAATTTGAGAATGAAGTTAACCTGGTATATGACCAAGTTACGTTTGTTGTGCAATCAGAGCAACTTCTAACCGTCAAACCCACACGAGTAAGAATAAGTCGGAAGGCAGTGAGAGATGGACGAGAAGTAATAGTTGATTGTGAGATGAGTGCCTATTGGATAGAAAAGACTAGGCTGGCTGGCTAGAGAGCGAGTTGTTTCCCACATCATATCGTGTCGTAGTCTGGTGGTAATGCTTGACTGGGAGCCTTTACTTAGTCGTGTCCGCTAAAACAAACATGGTCAGCATCAGTGACGAGAGACTATGCAAACATTTATTTAGGAAATTATTTAGTGCTGTAAGGACCACTTTGCGAATGATATTAAATAGTTATATACACTGCGTTTAAAGAAAGCAAGAAAATATAATCCTTGTTACTAGTCCAATCTTACTAGTATAACAAAACACTCTTTATTAATTCGTTCTGTATATATGAACCACAATCACACAACTAAGACAGTGAGCCTTGCAATACAATTTTGTCAAGATGCAAGTATAAATATCTTAACAGATATGTACTATTCCGTCAAATGATAATAGATTTCGTTCTTCTAAGGACTACTATTTCAAGGCTAATCATCCAACAATAATAGAAAAGGTGACTCTTGTAACAACCATGCTTTATGTGTTGCCCTGCGAGGATTTCTTTAACGATTAAACCCGCATAAAGTAAGTTGGCTATAGACATTAGTGAATTAAGAGGAAGGTATACTCAATCAAGAATAGGATACAGGCGGATTCGGAACGTCTATATTAGCTGTCTAAAAAATTAGTTTTTTTCTACGCCGTGAAGTATCGTGACCCACAAATGGCGAGTGACGAAGCACCTGCTAATAGTATTGAAGTGCACCCGATATATGACCAAGTTACGTTTACGGTATTACCAGGGCAACTTCTAACGTTTGAACCCACTCTTACGAATGAGAATAAATCAGAAGGCAATAAAGGATGGAAAGGAAGTTATATTTGCTCGTGAATATGGAGGCAGTGGGATAGCAACGTGTAGGCTGGCAAACTAGAGAGAGGGTTGCTTCCCACGATGCGGCGCGACGTCATCTGGTGGTGATGCGTGACCGAGCGCCTTCAACTTAGTAGTGTCCGCTAAAACAAACATGGTCAGCATCAATGTCGAAATCTATGTAACTATATATTTTGGGGATTATTTACCGCTACAGTATTCATCACAAATACATAATATGGATTAATGATGAGTTACTATGTAACTATTTGCTCTGAGGAATTACTTAATGTTGAAGCAGTATAGGTTACGATCCTTGGCACGTTCAACGCGATATCCTGAAATCTGAATACTGACCATAGTCAGTCACCGCTATCTTCGTTACTGACGCTACCTTAGTAATTTTACTTAAATTTTAAGGCAATCATGGATGGGAAAATTCAGCACAAAATGGAAGTGGATTATTCACTTAGCGTTGACAATCTCCTTGCATCTATCAAGTCTTTATTAACGGTAAGTCCTTAACCAAGTGATGGTTCACAACGGGCTGTAAACATGAATTTTACTAACATATAGGCTGGTAATTTCGATTCCGCTGTCGAACAATGCATTTCCTTGGAAAAACAAACGAGAACAGTAAGCCTTAAACTCTTTTCATTTAGAGCAGGCTTCTGATGCCATATCTACGGGGCGATTGTTAGAGGCAATTGTTGAAATATTAGCTGAGAGTTCTCAGTGGGCACGGCTTAATGAACATCTTATTTTAATGACTAAGAAGCACGGTCAGATGAAACAGGCCGTATCCAAGATGGTCCAGAAAGCTATGGAGTATCTTGAAAAAACACCCAATGAACCGATTAAACTTGAGTTAATAGTGGCTCTTAGAAATGTTACAGAAGGAAAGGTTTGAGTTGTTTTTTAGTCTTATCGCTCTAGATATACGTCGAAACTGAAAGGGCACGCCTTACCAAAGAATTAGCACGGATTAAAGAATCTCATGGGGATATAGAGGGAGCTGCAGCAGTTTTACAGGATCTTCAAGTAGGGTTTGCTTACTTAATTATTAATATCAGGTTGAAACTTTTGGTTCTATGGAAAAAAAAGAAAAGGTTGAGTTCATGTTAGAACAAATGAGACTCTGTCTGGCTAAGAAAGATTTTATACGCACCCAAATCATTAGCAATAAAATATCAACTAAGTTCTTTGCTGATGCAGAGAACGAAGACTTGAAACTCAGGTTCTACAACCTGATGATTGACTTAAATGCTCATGATTCTCTTTACCTAAATATTAGCAAAAACTATTGGGAGATATACAACTCTAAAAGTATACAAGAAGATGAACAAAAGCGATTGCTTGTATGTTGCACTTTATTCTACTAATTAATCTAAAAGGTTCTCAGGCATGTGATCATATATTTGTTGCTTTCTCCTTACGACAATGAGCAGCATGACTTAATGTGTCGTCGAAAGTTGGTGAAGGATATGGAAAAGATACAAACCTACTTGTAAGTTAAACCTTAATTTCTCAGTGATGCGTATTCTTATGGAATACTATTTAAATATAACAATCACGAAACAGCCAATATTTTATTCAAAAACTATCCTCTCCAGCGCCAGTTATTCATCTTCTATTGATCTCATCTTAGTATTCATACGAGGAGTAGATACATCTGAATGTGGCTTTACCCTTAATTTAGGGAATGTATCGTTATGTTCAATCACTCACACTTTAACGTGTATTTTTGTTATCTGTTAATCTGTCTCAACTCCTTGAACACCAATTTTTGCTTTTAAATTGACACTTAAATCATTTTCGGGTTAGTATAACCCGGTTGGATTGTCGTATGATATCTTCACTACAGCGGATTTGTGCAAGTAAAGAGAATGATACAATGCCAACAGGGTAGGTAAGTTCCAATTGTGCTTAATCCCTAATTAGCTGAGTTACTAGCGGTAGATTCACCCAGTTTTTATTTGTCACGTTCTCAGCGGCAATATTCAGCTCTCCTGACGTATGAATAAATCTAGGATTTAAGGTGTAGGCGTTTTCTTTTAGTAGGGCTGGCCTCAATGCAGACCTGTGCTGGAATTGTATGTAGTTCACTAGCAGCAGTTCAACCTTCTGTTTAACATCCTATGTGCATAGTAGTTTCTCCCATTTGATTTTTAATTTCAATGCTTCGTTATATCTAGATTCTTTAGAAAATGGAAGTTATAAATCCACTTAACGTGAGGCTATTTAACCCCATATTTTCTGATAAATGAGGCTTAGATTTGGTAACCTGGACACTGCATCCTTGTGTTTCCAAATGTCAATGCATTTTAGACTATTGGCGGTTGGTATGCGTTAGTTGCTAACTGTTGAAAATCACACGGTGGTTTTTTAAGTGGCCATATTCTAATTTTTCACTCTAATGATGTTGCAGGGACCATTTGTTTTTAATAGTAGATCAATCATAACATTGAAGTTGAATCGACAACTCACCCTTCACTTTCCTTTTTAACGCTTTCAATCCAACATTTCATGAAATATTGCATTTGATTTAAGAAATTAAAGTAGGGATTCTACCATTAAATGCCGACTCAGTGGTTTTGAGGGTTAAGTGTCTTTTAGAAGACCTGAAGTTTATGTGTCCGATGCAAGCACTAACTTTAAACATAAAGAAAGACATAAGTTGACATGGCGGCCTCCACAGTCAACTCAACGTTGGTCTCAAATAGACCACATTGCTATCAGCCACCGTTGGAGAGGCTCGACAGAAGACTGCCGCTCATTTTGGAGCACATGTTTAGACTCAGACCACGCTTTAATACCAGCGCGTATTAGTCTGCGTCTCACTGGACGTAAAAGACCCACGGCAAAGATCCCCATAAGAGTCCAACTTAATGATGAAAAAGTCAAGAATATATTTCAGGAACAACTTAAAAACCAATTAGTGAACTGTATAAACGATACCCACCCTGAGTCAGCTTGGAATGATATCTAAAAAGCTGTTGAAACAGCAGTGATATCTACTAGTAAACTAAACCAAAAAGTTAGGAAAACTCTGAATTTCAGCTGCATCTACTGAACTGATAGATGCTCGGCAACACATCCCGTCTAGTCCTAAATACGATGAGGAGCGAAGGCAACTTAAACGCAAACTGGTTAAAAGCATACGAAATGATCGTGAGCAGTGGTGGGTAGCGAAAGCTAAAGAGATGGAAAAGGCAGCGGCAATAGGTAACAGTAGGCAACTGTTCAGACTTATCAAGGAAACGGGCATCAAAAATCCAACTGTAAGTGAAACTATCACAGAAAAAGATGGGAGCACTATTCACTGTCAATCCAGAAGGTTGGACCGATGGGCAGAACACTTTAGGGAACAGTTCAATTGGCCCTCGGCGTCATCCCAGTTGCCCACCATTCCCAAGCAATCTGAATGGCAAGTTAATACTAGTCCCCCAAGTCTTAGTGAGGTTGAGAAGGCTATAGGGGACCTAAAGCGAGGGAGAGCAGTAGGACCCGATGGGTTGACCCCTGAGATATTTAGGGATGGTGGTCCAGTTTTAGCAGCGAGATTAACCGGGATCCTGGCTAGAATCTGGGAATTGGGCGTAATCCCACCTGACTGGTCTCAAACACTAATTGTTCCAATCTATAAGAAAGGACAGAAGTCCTCCTGTGACAATTACCGAGGAATCAGCTTAACGAATATAGTGTCCAAAATATTAGCTTCAATCATACTTCGACGCCTAACTAAAGCTCGTGAAGAGCAGACTAGAGAGAACCAAGGTGGTTTCAGACCTGGACGTGGCTGCATAGACCACCTACTCACACTTCGGCAGGTTCTAGAACATAGACACACTTTTAGACGCCCAACAATAGTTGTATTCCTTGACCTTAAGGCGGCATTTGACTCTATTGATCGTAAGGTTATGTGGCAATGTCTGTCAATGAAAGGCGTACCAGAGAAGTACATTAACCTTATACAAGCTCTCTACTCGAACACCACATGTCGAGTGAGAGCTTATGGCAGATTGTCATCAGAACTGATTACCACAAGTGGTGTTCGTCAAGGTTGTCCGCTTTCCCCATTTTTATTTAATTTTATCATTGATATACTTTTAGAGTTGACATTTTCATCGTCTGACTTCGGCGGGGTTGACCTCCTTCCAGGAGATAAACTAGCTGACTTAGAATATGCAGATGATATAGTTCTCTTAGGCGAAGATGCTGATAAAATGCAGAATCTTTTGACTACCTTAAACAAGAATGTAAGGATGTTTGGGATGCGATTCTCTCCACCCAAATGAAAAATGTTACTTCAGGATTGGATTGATTCGACACCGAAGTTAGTGATAGGGAGTGAGGCAGTTGAACGTGTTGACCGCTTCACTTATCTTGGCAGCCTCATCAGCCCTGACGGTCTGGTGTCTGCTGAAGTCTCTGCGCGTATACATAAGGCCCGATTAGCTTTTTGGAATTTGCGTCATCTGTGGCATAGGCGAGACATCCGACTACTGACCAAAGGACGCGTTTACTGCGCAGTAGTTCGGTCTGTCTTACTTTGTGGTTGCGAAACATGGCCATTAAGGATAGAGGATATTCGTAGGCTCCTGGTATTCGATCATAGATGTCTTCGAAGCATTGCTCGTGTTTTCTGGGACCACCGAGTAAGCAATACGTGGGTTCGGAATAGAGTACTAGGTAGATACGGTAAGCCTATTGATGAAGTAGTAAATCTTCATCAGCTGAGGTGGTTAGGACATGTGTTACGTATGCCTGACCACCGCCTACCTCGACGAGCAATGCTGTCTGGTGTAGGAGTAGGCTGGAAGAAAGCTAGGGGCGGCCAAACCAAAACATGGCACCAGTCCATGAAGTCATTGACAATTGGGCTGAGCCATGTTAATAGGTGCAGACTACCTGGTTGGGGTCCGCGTGATGCTCGTAATAAATGGTTAGAGACTTTGGGTGATATGGCTAAAAATCGTTGGCAATGGCGCAGGTGCATCCATTCCTTGTCTTCCTCCAAATCCTAAGTTTCTGAACTTATCATAATTTTCTCTTTACTGGATCATATTTTCTTAAATCTTCTCGGTCTCTATTCCCTTCCATGAAGACTAACTCTGTTACTACCTTCCCCACTCTGGGATTTGATTCGACAATTTAATCTCTATCTGCTAATTGAGGCATGGCAACTTGAACTGACGTACGCATGTACCAAGTTCTACGTTGCAACTGTCTGTCTGTGTGTCCGATATCCTGACAAAATCGAAAGCACGTATTGCCGAAGAGTCTCATGCTAGGATTAAAGATCTATCCAGCTTAACCTGGTTTTTACTGGTGCTCAACCAAGATCAATCTGTGACAAGCAACAATATTAAATAATTCTCTCATGTAGTGTTGAAGTCATCACACCTTTTAAACCATTTTAATTGGACAATATCAGTTTGTAAGTATATTATTCAAATTATCATACCTTTTTCAGCGATATGCTCAAAGCATTTACAACACAAGAACTATTAAAATGGGACGAATTCTGCAAACAATATGAGTGTACTTTACGTGCAGAAACTGATGTATTTTCTAAGAAAGATGACGAATTAAAGTCCGAAACACGCTGGCATGATTTACATTTAAGAGTTATTGAACATAATATCCGTGTAATATCTGGGTATTACACAAAAATCCGACTTACTCGCTTGTCTCAGTTGCTGGACTTGGATATCGATGTAAGTGTATTCTACTTTCAATAACTCCATTTTTATTAATGCCTTCAAAGTTTGTTTTTCAGAAACCAGTTGTGTAACTTTCTTTAGTTGTTTGCATAGTCCTTTCTTAAAGTATCTTAGGCAAAGTTTCGATTCAGCTGCGGGATCACCCATAGACAGCGTCTGATTATTCATCTTCAACTTTATCATTAATGACACTGCAGACGCAGCTTTGAAGTGTGTAGTTGTGTGGGTCTTATTCTTCTTGATAGACTTTCAACCATGAGTTTGTGAATTATATGACTATATGCACGTACTTTTCACCTAAATGTAAAGTACCTCTGCACGGCTAGCATAAGTTTGTTTTCGCTTACTTTCTAGTGAGCCGCCCTTCTTTCTCTATTCTTTTTCATTACTATTAATACTGTTACTACCTCCACAACTCTGGAATTTGACCGGGCAACTTTATCTTCCTGTGCTAGTTGGGGCATGACAACTTAAACTGATGCTTGCACGTATCCAGTTCTACATATCTGGGTGGCTATGTGAATATTGTTTGTATCGTGACAGATGCAATCAATCTACTTACTGTAAAAGCTTGTGTCTTACAACTATCTAGGTGTAAAGTTTGGGTTTTCAACTCATCTGTAACGTCAGTTCTATTGTAATCTTTTGAAACCTGGCCTGTCGGAGCTGAGGATGTTCAGATACTCTATCTTCATCCATTGTTTCTTTCGATAGGTTGTTGACATCCGGTGACATATTAGTAGCATTCAGATTGGTAATTGTCGAGACATTAATACTTATTCGTCACTTTCTATTAATGTGATGATATTACGAAAATTATTTGATTCCAAAAGTATAGTCTGTTTTTTTTTTAGCTAACTAACTAGAAATTATTTACCTGGTCGTCGAATTCCTATTTGGTTAAACAAGTTCAAACCTCCTACTTAGTAGCTGAAAGTCGAACGCTTTAGTAACTATTCTACGCCCTAAATATGTTTTATAAAATAAGTGATATATATTTGTAAAATTCCATTGAGTAGAAATTAACATTTCTGACGTTTCGCAGCTTAGTGCAAGTCGCTTCTTCAGAGAAATGAATAACCGAATTTAATTAACACAAGATTAAATAACACAATGGAACAAATCAGAAACAAAATAAACTTGTACAATCAAAATGCGAGTTTGATCGTGTTATGATGTCAAGTTATATAGGTCAAGGTGGTTTGAGATGAGATATGTATGTAAATGTTAGTGTGATGTGTGAGGAAAATATGTGAAAATCATAAAATTGTATGTATGTTCATGTGTATGAAATTCGATGTACTTTAATTGTGGTTAGTTGGATAGAAAGGCCTTCCATTTTGTTAAGTGCAGTTGGATTTAACAACATGAACTTTCTATACAACTAGCCACAATTAAAGTACATCGAATTTCATACACATGAACATACATACAATTTTATGATTTTCACATATTTTCCTCACACATCACACTAACATTTACATACATATCTCATCTCAAACCACCTTGACCTATATAACTTGACATCATAACACGATCAAACTCGCATTTTGATTGTACAAGTTTATTTTGTTTCTGATTTGTTCCATTGTGTTATTTAATCTTGTGTTAATTAAATTCGGTTATTCATTTCTCTGAAGAAGCGACTTGCACTAAGCTGCGAAACGTCAGAAATGTTAATTTCTACTCAATGGAATTTTACAAATATATATCACTTATTTTATAAACAATTTATCCAATGCTCAATTTATTTAAAATTATCAAAGCTAACCTTGGTAATGATATGTACTAAATATATTTTAATACTAGTATCGGTAAACTGGTGACGACTTTTAGTTTGTAACTGTTGGTGGTTGAACGCTCGTCAAGCTGAAAATCTGTTCGCTTCCAATAAAGTCAAAATTCTCTACACGGGCTGTTCTACCTATGTGACTGGAATATCATACCTTCTTCTTAGTCCAGTTTGATTAGATTTCAAATTATATCCACAATCAAGGATTACTATCTAGTACTTATGTTATGTTATAAGCATATGCGTCACTGATCACCTCTTATAACAACAAGTAAATATACTGTTAATCAGAGTTCTTCAAATACTTTAATTATTCTTCCCAAGAGTTTTCGTGTAGTTTCAATAGGTAGGAGGTTCTTTGTTGAATGACAGTTTTCCGTGCGATATTGTTTATTTTTAATTCTGCATGCTAGGCACTTGAATTGAACTAATCGGTTGGTGTAACATACTTTTCTACTGTATTTGAATTTACTTTATGCATTTCATCCTCAATGGTCTACGTTATCGATATCTTGCAGTTATTCCAATCAGTTCTCTATTAATACTATTCCTCTCTGTCTTCTCTTTTAGAAAGCTGAGGAATATTTGTCAAAACTAGTAGTGAATAAAACAGTTTACGCTAAAATTGATCGACTTGAGGGAGTGGTACACTTTATAGCCAAAAAGATGCCGACGGAGGTTTTAAATGATTGGTCTTACAATACTAGAAATTTAATGGCATTGATCAATCAAACAACACATTTAATCAATAAAGAACGTATGATTTACGGCGTGTGATGTAAAATTGCTGCACAACTAATTTGTATGAATATATTTTTATTTGTAGTCATAGTTTTTTTATATAACAAGTTGGTTAATCTTGAAGAAACAATTTTTATTCACTATTAACTTCACTCGTTGACATCGTGTGTATACTCAGCGTAGTACAACATACAGGTTGCCACAAGTAAGATGTCTCCTATTCAGGACCAAAAACTAAGTATTTCTGTTAACTCTATACCCACGCTGTTGCTTGTCTTATATCCATAATCCTTTAACACCCATATAATGAAGTTCCACTCTCTTATTCTCGTTACAGTGCTTATGATCAAAGTGTCCACAGAGCATTTGTCTCATGAGAACTTGACCATATGTATCTGTACATGGGATCCAATAACTTCAAATAAGAATTTGCTATCTGTCAATTAGTTTCCATATTTAGCTATGACATAACAAGGTTCGAGTGTTAACATTTATTTCATTTCATGTTGAAGATGAACTTAATATATTGTCCTGTTATTTTAAATAATTGCTAACTAGACATACATAATCGATCGCAACTGTTATATATTTTAACACTTCCAGACTAAGCTACTATTACTTTAATAATGGAACAATAAGTTGTATATCACTAAACAGGAAGAAATATTAGGAGTCGTCGTATTCATTGAAGTTACTTTGACCGTGACTCTCTTATCGTGAAGTGAGTTGCACGCAAACCCGACTGTGTCGAAATCTAAACCAATTTATATGCTGATTATGCACAGCCATTTTGATCATCAAAACCACATTGTACAATAAACGTTCTTGCACTAAGGTGTTACATGGTGTTTGAATTTATCAAATCGAATTCCTACATTTCTTACTTATTTAATCACGAAATTTAGTACAGATAGTTACCAAAATGATGGGTAGAGCAGACGTGACTTTATTACTTAAAGAGTGAATGACTTACAGTAACCACATCAACCAATCATTTATGATATTTAATCATGTTTATATTTGTTCGTGCATATTCCGCATATAGGCACTTTATTTTATTAGGTAAAAAATTTTCTCATTCTGGCTTGCGTCATTTTTGACTTCTATCTTTGGCAAATCTGTCTCAAGCAAATTAGTTGTGCTATTTCTAAGGTCCTAACCAGGAAGTCATTATGGACTGATAAATGGCAGTCTTATTCACCTTTCATTACACATCACCATGTAATAAGCGGATAATCTTAGCTTCTTTCATCCAGCGTCGGCGAAAAGTATGCTATGTGGAAGCCGCTGGATCGGCATACGTAAGACATGACCAAGCCGCCAGAACTGGCGTTTCAGAACGGTGATACTAATTGGATTATCATCACTACTGTCAAACAAACATTAGCGACCGGAGTATTGCTAACATGATGCCACAAAATGTCAGTAATCTATCGGGGGGAAACGATGGGTGAACATAGAAAGTATCCGAAAGTCCTCGGCTCCGACAAATTAGGTTTTTATAAGATTACAACAGAACTGATCTCACAGATGAGTTAAAAACCCAAACTTTTCAGCTAGATCGTTGTAAGACACTTAAGCTTTCACATTAAGTTGATTGGTCGCATCCGTCACTCTATCAACAGCAATCACGCTCCTATGTAGATGTGTGATCTCGACTGCTCGAAAAGGTCTATTATGAAAAGTGGGAAAACAAACTCCTATTAGTATTGCGGATGTACTTTGCATTTCGAAGGTTTTAGAACTCATGACTGATTGCATTCAGGTGACAATCTGTCAGTGCGTTAGTGGAGATTACGAAAAGATATCGTTACCATGTTAGTTTCTGCTGACCTTAATGATAATTCACCTAACAATGCAAAGATACTATCAATGAAGGTCCAACTAATTTGTACTGCCTTTATTCTGACCGTTAGTGCTACATCGGTGTTAAGAAAACGCACCGTTGATACCAAAGTGTTTACGTGTAAATACACTTCGAATTGATAGATAAAGAACGAATTTGTAATACTTCACTAATCCTGTACATGGGTCTCTTGAATAGGACGATTATCGACTTTAAGACTAAATGCATATCTAGACCTTTCTGTTGTTCTGCCTGAATTAGTGTGTGGAAGATGGAGGAGAAGAGTCTAAATGCTATACGTGGTGACAGGAAGACTACCAGATTTCTACTTCGGTAACACCATCCGAAAATCCGACCATTCAGATCCCAAGACGTGAATAAACCAAACAGAACTGTAGTGTTCTTACTACCGCTGGTAATTGTAATACTTGGACTTTAGAAACAACCTTAAAAGAAATAAGGCACTAAGAAAACTGAAGCAAAATAGAAATTGTGCTGAATTAGCGGAGTTGACGATAGTTATAATCTCACAAGTAACCTGGGAGAGCTTTTGTTACATGTTATCAAGTCTGACTAAAATGTATTTGAATCTTCCCGTTGATTTGTCATGGGCTGAAAATCGTCTCTGTTTCCATATGTTCATCGTGCTTGGATTGATTTGATACAGCGAAAGTACACAGGTATTATTTGAGTTGGATTGTAGCTGGCAAGCAGAATGCAAGACGTGCGTTTCGTCCTGTTTGGGACTCGCCGGCTGGATGTATCTACTATCTGAACTAAGCAGCCTAGTGACGAACGGGGTGGCGTTTGACACAAAGCAGACTGAGTTCGAATCCATTTGTAAACATAGACACTGAGATTCATGCACATCCAGCTGACAAATCCCAAATAGAACGAAACGCCTGTCCTAGATTCTACTTGCTAGTCACTAGCCAACTAAAATGTTATCAAGTAGTTTAGACTCAATGTAATTTCACTTAAGCTAGAGCTTAGTCACTTGTGACTTAATACATTTGAGTAGCTTAACAGCATGCATATGGCCGAGGTCGTTAAGAAGCATTTGAATTGAGAGATTATCCTAATTTTGGCGAAGTTATTATAAAAATATATAACAAGAAATTTCACAATAGACATGTTTATTGAGTTGAATATGCAACAAAAACACGGTAAGCAAACAATGCGGAATAGAATAGTTACTGAATTTGTATTAATAAATTCTAGTTCCAAAGGAATACCTCATGAACATTCAACTTCATGGATACACTGCTGCTGAGATTCCGAAGAAGTGACTTTCCAAAGCCGTCTAAAAGTGTTCTCATCTGCCCAACTGCGTATTGTTTTTTCAGCAGGACTTTGGTTCGCGATCATGTTAAATACAAGCTACCCCTTTTGGGCCACGTCAACGTGTTTATGCAAGTTTACTTGCTGCTGTGAAGCAAGCTACATTAGCTGCACAAAGCGTACTCTGTCACAATGGATCTCTGAACACTGCCCTACTTGGCTGTCTAGAGAAATATGTAGGTCGATCAACAGCTATATTCTCTAACATTCAGTGATCTCTGATCATGTTACCCCACCAGAGTCACCTTCCCAGTTAACAAATTGGTGCAAATCAAAAACGTATGTATGGCGGAGGCCTTAGCCACCCAGTAGTTCAAACCAATACTCTGCATCCAGTAGGAACACATTCTGACGCTTATTTTACGTTGACATTAATCTTCTCTTTTCGCAAGTTCTCTCAAATATTAATTTGCTGCTTCATCATTCAATTATTCTTGTCTTGATATTCCTCAAGTGTGTAATTATTATAAGTCCGTTTACCGAAGAAATTTTCAACAGTTAATTAGACTATTAAGTAACTTCTTTCTTAACTTTGTGACTATTACATAACTCTTAATTGATACGTAAAACCTTTTTGATTCCGTATCAAGGTCTAATCCACTAGACAATGAGATATCATAAGATGTTGAGGGTAAATAGTGATAGGTGACCAAAACAGGTTCATGCACCATTTGTTCCCTTCAGAGAAGAAACCATAAATGTCGAAAATCACATTTTCAATTCAACATAATATTACAAATATTTTATTACTGATTATCAACAATCCAACCTAATTCGAAATTATAAAGTAACAGCTTTATAAAATTATCCACAACTTCATAAATACTAAAGTTAGGTTATACAAAAGCAGTACTCATTCAAGAAACCTGTATCTAATTTTAAATAATTCACAAAGTGGTAAACAGGTCTTTTCTGGGCCAGTGGAATAAGTTATAGGCAAAACTCAATTTTATTCACTTCGAATTGCTGTAAAAACTTTGAACTACTTAGATAAAAGTATGAGTATGCATATCGAAGTGACCGGAATCCATTAGGATAGATCGTGTACCGATCAAATCGGGACTCTACGGTTCATTGTTGAACAATCAACTGAATGGAATCTACTACATTACATCAACTTCCTCAACTACGATAAAGCATTTGACAACGTGAATAGGAAAACGTTATGGAGACTTCTTCGACATAGTGTACCCTTAAAGGTAGTCAACATCATACAGAATTCTAACGGCGGACTACACTGTAAAATCGTGCATGAAGGTCAGCTCGCAGATTCATTCGAAGTGAAAACCGGTGTCAGATACGGCTAGTTTCGCCTTTTCACTTTCTGCTGCTGGCTGACTGGATTATGAAAACTGTAGCATCTCAAGGGAAGCACGGAATACAGTGGACAACATAGATGCAGCTAGACGACTTGGACTTTGCAATTGACCTAGCTCTTCTATCCCACACACAGCAACAAATGCAGATGAAGACTGACAGTGTAGCAGTAAACTCAGTAGCAGTAGATGTCAACATACACAAAGGGAAAAGAAAGATCCTTCGATATAAAACAACGAGCACCAACCCAATTACATTTGACGCAGAAACTTTGGAAGTTGTGAAAACTTTTGCATAACTGGGCAGCGTCATCGATAAAAAAGGAGGATCTGATGCAGATGTGAAGGTGTGGATTGGCAAAGTGATGGCAGCATTTCTACAATTGAAAAACATCTGGAACTCAAACTCAGTCAATATTACAGTCAAAATTTTCAATACAAATATGAAGACAGTTTTATTGTATGGAGCTGAAACCTGGAGAACTACGAAAAGTATCCTTCAGAAAATACAAGTATTTATAAACAACTGTCTGCATAAGATACTTCGGATCCTTTGACCAGATACCATCAACAACAACCTGTGGCAGATAACAAACAAGCCAATATCCAGCCGAAGAAGAAATTAAGAAAAGATGCTGGAGGTGGATGGGACATACATTGAGGAAATCACCAAACCGTATCACTAACTTAGAATCTTGAAGGCTAAAGGAAAAGAGGAAGACGTAAGAACATATTGCGTTGGAAATTGGAGACAGATATGAAGAGAATGAAGAGCACTTGGGAAGAGCTGAAAAGGAAAGCCCAGAACAGAGTTGGTTGTAGAGTGCTGGTGGGCTGCCTGTGGTCCATATGGGGTAACAGGCATTGGTTGATTGATATCGAGGTATCCTAACATTGTCAGATGGTTATAGTTTAACTTATAATAATTCCAGCTTAGTAAGTGAACAATTTCTACACGAGAAAATGTGTGTGAGTATTATATAAGTTTCAGGATAAGATATAAATACCAAAATGCCTGTTGTTTTAAAATTTCTGTAAGCTACTCTTAGAAATATGATATCCACATAACATGTCTACTATTAGTTATAATAGTTTTCTTTAAAATGAATATGATATGACTTAGATATAGTGATCATTATACTAATTGATATGCATAACATGTAATATGAACAACCATGGGATATATACAAATTAAGAGTTTATTATTTTTTGTCAATGAATTACTTAGAGACTATTTGGTGGATCAATAAATACTTTTCTAGTACTATTTTTCATCCTACAAAAAAATCATTGATTAGTTGTATCATCTTATTTATGAAATCAGTAAAATAGAACAGGCGAGTTACTTAACAATATCGGAATGCCTTTTTCTAACATGAAACTTTAATAATAGATTATATTCTTAACAGACATTGTATTCATTTTCCAATTCTTATATGTTAACATTACACAAAAAAACGTTAATGAAGCTAAATGAAATGAAAACTAATGATTGTATAACATGGAAATCGATACATATGTATTGCGAAAAAATATACAGTGACCTTGATAATTGGCAATCAGTATACGGATACGTCCGCCCCGCGACTACCAGTCCCCCCAAGCCGGAATAGAGAAAATAACGATTTATGAACCAACCAGACACAATCCAATCCAGTCCAATTCCATTCGTATTGTATTTCAATCATGCATTTATATATACACAAATTTAGATCACACAGCAAACCAATTAGGGATTTTACATTAATACGAAACAGAAGAGATTGTGGCAGTGAATGGGGGGGGGGTAACTTGTACACATGTGATATTGTTACTGGTTGTAAAACACTGTTAGTCAGTGTACAACACTTACCATGAAGGCTATATTCTCTAGTTTTTCTAGTTTAGCTCATTCTTCATGAATCCTAATAGGCAGCAAAATATGTCATCGATATCATGAATACGTTATAAATGTTATTTGAGACTAATGTAATATATAGGCGATGAATAACCTCTCCCCCCCCCCAATATTTTTCATTAGATGAACACTTGATTTTTCAGTATCCGTCTCAATGTTGGTATGAATTATGTCTACTGCACCATATTATATCCCAGTTGTATTGTGAAAAAGTTGTCTGGAACAATAAATCCTTTATACGACTAAGAACTAATTCTGATTGACATTTTTGGACACTAGAAGCTAACATAGATTTAAGCATAGTTCCACCTAGGCTATTATGCAAACTTCTTTTCATTTTTGGATAAAAAGTGTACAATGTTACACTGCCTTTTACTTATGAGAATCAAAAC
Source organism: Schistosoma mekongi (assembly GCA_034768735.1). NCBI lineage: Eukaryota > Metazoa > Platyhelminthes > Trematoda > Strigeidida > Schistosomatidae > Schistosoma > Schistosoma mekongi. The sequence goes on along the minus strand of CM068305.1, from coordinate 50,519,987 downwards.
CTACTTTTAGGCGAATATATTTCACAGCTATCAGAAACAAAAAATGGTATCTGAGCCCACGTAGTATTACGTGGTTGGGATAAATTTTGACATAGACTACTACTAAATGATATGTTCATTACAAATAAATTCTACATGGACTGGTCACTGTCTAGTCTTTTGAGTCAATAGAATTCTCTCAGTTAATCAATAGTGTAATTGTTTATCTAAATAATCAGTTGGACGAAATGTACTCACTTATTTTAATTAACTGTCAAACAATTTATTTACATATTTACATAGAAGAAATATAATTTCCTTGTAAAGTCACTGAAAGAAACACTAGACTTGGATCAGTTTTTCCTCATGTTACTTCAGATATTGTCATGTTGTCACATGTTGTCTCCAAGGTATCAAAGAATGGAAAATAGTAGGTAATCAAATATTTTAGTGGTAACTGGTAGTCTACCACACTCTTCTCTTAATAACATACCAATTTCCAAAGCTAAATGCTTTGTTCTTCATAAATCTTTAAGGTGAAACCAAGTTTATCAAAAAGGAATCTATACAGATAACGAAAACAATCAAGCTATTGCATTGTATCCAAAAATGTAGTAGATTTTCATAAGGACTGACTAAAAGAAAAGAAAAACTAATTCTCCAAAAAGGTAGTCATGTCAGAATCACTTTTTCTCCAATTACATCTCAACAGATGTTACTTGCTTAAATCGTAAATTGAACATTTGATTCTGTTATAACGCAATGAAAGTTGATCTGTTGAGCGGGACGCCTATTGAGGTGTGCTTAGTTGATAATGCGTGTCTGCCCTATACCCACTCGGTCCCAAGCCAGAGATAGAAGAACAAACCGATAGACGAACAAAGACAGGATCGGAATCAGAATCAGATTCGTATTATATTTCACACATTCCCTTATATATACAAAATAATCGTAGTGAATATTCATCAAATTGAAATTATCAACATTTATAATAATACAATTAAATGTTGTCAAATGTGCTCAAATAAAAGTGATGAAAGTTTGCATATCATGTTAACAAGCAATCAATACAACTTGATAAAATGTACGATTGTATTTCTGGGGATTTCGAATCCCTAACAGATTCCAGCTAACTGGTTTAAATGCATTGTGCTCATAGAAAGACCTAACGGTTATTAGTTTCACTTCATTCAAGGTGATTAGTTCACTTAGTTGAAGAGTCCAGTACACTCAAGTTTCTAATTCGTTACTTGTAACAATCAAATGAATATATATTTCCAAATAACAATTCAATCTCAACTTTTTATAGGTTCGTTAGACATTTCATAAATATAATTCTTTTATCACTTCAAATAACATGCTTTCAAATTTCTTATACTTCACTCTTTATTCTTATTTATCTAATAATCGCATAATGTTTACATCAGTCACGTTTGATTTTGATGCTGTGAATTGTTCTAATTTAAACAATTAATGAAAATCAGGAAGTATTAGACAAATGTATCGTTCTAGTATGAGACTACTCAGTAGTACGCACGCACAATCCACAAGGGAATTGAGGTGAAGACCTATAAACGGCTTAATGAACACTTAACCATTAGACCACTAATGCTGATGTCAATATTTCTACTGTTTTTGATTCAGTTAATTCACAACGGATAGTATTGCGAGACCTCATTCATTAGCATTGATGGGTAACTGCCTCATACTGGAAATAGTTAAACTCTATTAGTCATGTCTTCTCACTTGAGCTCTAGGAATTACCTCGATAATTGAGTCACTAATCAACTGATATTCACTGTAATTAGGTGTTTTGAACATTGTTGTGTTTGAATTCAATCTCATGAATTGGTTAGACAGCCAATGTAAACTAGGTCTAACTTAAACCAATTCATGATATTAAATTTAACAATCACCACAATACCCAATTACAATTAATCATGTTTGTCGTATAAATTAATCACTAATGAACTATCGATCGATTTAGAATAATCGCATTACTAATTTGTCAATTGTAGTCAATTTTTTTGATTTGGTTAATTAATTCACATGTTTCACAACCAACATTCTACCAATCAGTATCTACCAACAATGTCAGTAACAACAGTACACTTGAAATTGATTTAATAATGTGCATAGTTTGTTTATCTAATATTCATTGAAGGGTATGTCAAGAAGTCGAATTGAATGACTGTAGTCAATAAGAAAGTGCTATTATTTGGGGAAGCTAGTGAATTAGTTGGTTGTAAAGAAGTTATAATACAACTTCCTAAACTGTGCACTAAAGAAACTTTGAAAGATAATATTATTGAACAATTAATCAAGTAAATATATTAATACAATATGATATGCATTCATTAGATTGAAACCTCTTAAAGATTCTTGTATAATTGCAATAGATTGGCATTATTTAGATATTGATACTAGTGTAAATCAAATATCTGTTGAAGAAATTGAAGAAATCGCTGTTTTACCACCAATTAGTGGCGGTTAAATAAATTAAATTATGGTAAGTGTATTCTTTAATCATTTATTATCTATTTAAAGAATACTCAACATTTTATTAAAATATCTATCGAACCAATTGAATATTCTAATGTATTTAACTTAATCAATGATTCTTCTATTGGAGCTATTTCTACATTTTTTGGTAAGAATGTAATAAACATAAATGAAGACGCTATCAATTATTATCATTTAATCAATTCTATTAAGTATATTGACATTTTATCTAGGTATCACTAGAAAATATGATAAAGGAAGAATTGTACAAGCTTTAAATTATGAATGTTATTTGAAGATGGCCTATTTAGAATTAGAAAGAATAGTTAATAAATCATACAAATTATGGCCATCATTAATACATGTAATTGTATTGCATAGATATGGGTAAGCAATAAATTAATATATTTATGGTTTAAAAACTTTTCACAGTATATTCAGATATAAGAAATGTTGACAGATAGGACTTGGTTGCTTATTACTGTAAATAGTTGTTATGTTCTAGTATGGAACTTCTTACAAGTGCATACGAGCGCTTAAACATTAGAACTATTTGGTTGACATTTGGTGGTAGGGATTCCATTTCAGCCAGTTGGTGCCGTTAGTGATGACTTTTTCACTCTCAACATGTGTGAACTCCGTCAGCTACAAATTCATAATTTACTAGTGACAAAATTCAACGCGTTTCTGGAGTTCTTGTAAGAACTCGTAACTGATAGAGTTCAGACATATTGAGAGTGGGACAATTACCATCACTGGTACTGATTGATCGTCGCCCTATATAACAAGTTGATCACGGTAGGAATCTTATCATTGAACGTCGACCCACTGCTGTTGATGGTCAAGTATTCATCAGCAGATATAAAGGTTCCAGGCTCGAGCTCCTGGTGAATTCTATGGAATGCACTTCTGAGAAGACTCATACTAGGATGAAACAGCTGTCTAGTGCTTTTAGGTTTCAATGGAATCTAACCGAAATCTGTTTCTGTTGATATATGTGCACTTTCATAGGATTACCTTGTTACAGAAGCAGTTTACAAGTATAATTGAAGATGTATTTGTTATGACGCAAAAAAATGGTTGTCTTATCAAACACCAATTAGGTGTGCCTAGTCGATAAATGTTCGTCTGCCCTATGTCCACCCAGTCCCAAGCCGGAGATAGAAGAACAAAAGACGATAGATAGAATCATATTATATTTCATACATTCCTTTATCTATACATAAAACCAGACTGCACAGCAATCCAATTAGGAATATAACATTTGTACAAAATAGAAGTAATAGTGAGTGCGAACCAGAGTACGTATACACAATTGACTAACCATAGTTCATCACTGAGAAATGATGTAATGACAGTTAATGTGTCAAATGGGAGGATAGGGTAGGAGGAACTGAGTAATAATAGAAATAAAACGTTCACCTTGAATACAACCAAAAATAATAAAATAGTCTACAGGACCACAGTTCTCGTGGATAATCAATCATCTGTAGTTGCCCGGCATATCAGTATTGTGGACGACAACTAGAATGCAGAGTGTACGTCTAATCATATTTGAAACTCGTCGGGTAAATGTAACTTCATCCCCTGTTTTGATTTTTATACGGTAAGATACAAATGTTCTCAAATAACGTATTCACTGAGTTGCTAACTAATAATGAAACATTAACGAAAAGGTCAATCCTATACGCATTACATATATTTCTGGTATGTTATGTATACAACATCAAAAGCACTTCACACTTTGACATATTGTGCTCAAGTTTATTTAATGTGACTGCGACTGATATATATTGCATTATTTCATTAAAGGTCTATTTAACTTACATCACACATAAAAGTGATATCAGTTGAAACGAACGCACTACTGATAACTAGAATGTAAACAGTTTGAATTAGTCTGATAATACATTAAACTCAGCAATCGAGTTTAAACTATGATTAAATAAACAAAAACGGAATGTGTACAAAAGTTAGGAACTTCCGATTATTGTAGTTGTCTAGGTGACTAGCAGAAAATCTTCCATTTAGATTTTGCATTAATTCACACTTCTCAATAATAGGTATCTGTATTCCTGAAGAAATTAATTCTGTCTTTGTGATTCGAATTTGTCACTCCTCTTGACAGTTTACGTTTTTTTTTATCCGACTGTCTACAAACACCTAATATCAGGCATAATAATACAATGTAGTGTCACTTATACCAGTTGCTATGTCGTTACATGATCCACAAAATTCGATCAATATTATGTACTTTACCTACACAATATATGTTACTGCTTAATGGGTCAATCAATGCAACTGTTCATTTTTAACTAGGTCACACCTAATGTCCACTGCTTGGTGCTAAGAGACCTGTAAATTATTTGACGCTAGATCAGTAGTTGAGTGATTATTCATTCACTACGAGACTTGACGATCACGGTTTCGGCACCCGATGAAGTTGTCGATGCATGCTGTTTAAAATTCCCATATTATGATGTAACAGCTGTCCAGTACTTCTTGATTTTCATTTGTTATCTAACTAAAGTTAGTCTGTGGTTTGAAACTTCACATTCGACAGTGTTCACACTACAAAAATAACTAAAAAAGGTTGTATTTTGTTCCGATTTAAACATTTTTATTTTTATATATTTTTTTGTGAAAATTTCTTTGACATAATGTTCAACTGCCATATAAATGTCGTTGGTCTTGCAACATTTCATATTGTATACTTATTGATAAAAGTAAAATTTTGTCACTGGATGTTACGGAGTTCGCTCAGTTTGAATTTGATATTATGAATTAACTGGGGCCAGTTAACCATTTAGAACTAGGGAGCATTGAAATTCGCTTTATTATAGTGTAAGATTCCTCAATGGTGTTCATCCACAACACCACCGAGTATCGAGGGTGCCATGATTTTCAATGTTTATCGAGTTCAGACTAGCAGTGTTAATGCTTGAGCCATGCACTCTGAGACATAAAAGTTTTGGTTTCGATTCCCTGGTGAAGTCAAGCATCATGTGCACTCTTAAAGAGTCCAGTGTTTGGACAAGGCAGCTGTTTAGTATCCCCCTGGTTTATACTGGTACCCAATCGAGATCAATACGTGACGGGTACAAACAACATATCGAATATTTTTCAGTTTGTTTCATATTAATCAGCATTACCCAGTATACATTCACATTATCACTGTACGCATAAATTTTAGAATCATAATGACAATTCTGTACCAAAAAATATGTTTTTTAATCATTACAAAGTAAGAAATCTAGTTAGTTTCTCTCAGTTCTTTGAGATAAAATCATTTTGTATTAATATGAGTTAGTCGCTTTCTGTTGTTTTCATTCGATCTCTGTTAGTATATGTTATATACATTCTGAGAGGATCACTTCAGTATTCATATTCAGTTAGTAATTTGTAGTAATGTTGGATTATAGCTACCAGTGAAATCCAGGAAAATTGTTTTGTTTGTATCTGAGTCCCAGTATTAGTGTGTAAACTGGGACTTGAACCCCAGTTCCTTTTGCTTTAAACATTAACAACAGTCAACTTTTTGCTTAAAATTAGGATGTTTTATAAACTCATCAAAAAGTCATCAGTAATTATGAAAGTAGTCGATAGTTAACTAGTATGTATGAATGAAATATAAATTGTAACAAGATTTTATTGATTAATTACCATTACAGTTTTATGCTTTACATATCATTGATGAATAATATTCAGATATGTCTGATTGGATAAGCTTGTCTGAGATCCTAGTCGGCTAATCAGGATCATCATCTATATGCATTTCTAATGATGATCAAACTAAGATTAAAGAAGTATCCAGTACTTGCTGATTTTTACTGGTACACTAATTACGATCAGTCTATGAAAAATACTATAAAAAAGTTAGATGATATGTTAACGTTAAGAGAGATGGATAATGAACTCCAGCGTAGATAAAAAGAATCCGTTTTGAGATGTATAGACACACATATAACCTATCCCCTATAGGACATCCTGGATACCGTTGCCAAAGAATTATGAAAAATAATAAGCAGAACAGTTATGTTGTAAATATCATACTTTTATACCATACAATTGCAGTTTACTTCTATTACTTTGATTATGAAAAACATTTTTCGACATTTATTAATATCAATATATAGGTGGCTGTTTACTAATGTATTACTTTTATACTGATATTCACTTTGTTTAGAGTAGTTCCCGCTGGAGAGATCAGTGTGGCGATAGCGGTCAGTTCACCACATCGTAAAGACAGTCTTGAAGCTGTAAAATTTCTTATTGATTCAATCAAAGCGTATTTACCAATTTGGAAAAAAGTAAATTGAAATATATGCATAGACAACATATATAATATTTTATTTTATGTTACTTGTAATAGGAAATTTATGAAGACGGTACTTCAACTTGGAAACAAAACAATGAATGTTTCTGGTTATTCAAAGAACAAAATAATGAGCATCAATTAAATTATTGAACACATTTAACACCACAGCAAATCTATTCTCTGTCAAATATGTTACTAGAGTGAATTCATATTCTAAACATTATAATTTTTTTAAATGAAATAAACATGAATGTAACATATTTATTTCATTATACAGGAAGACTGTAAATAAAGCCTAAAGGTTAGTAATAATAGCTAAGTAGAGGTGATTTTGTGTAGATTGGTATTTAATTTTGTTGTTTATATGCATCACAAATTGATCTTAGTTGCACATTACAGAAAACTAAGGAACACTGGACAGTTGTCTGATTGTTGTATGAGACGCCTCAGAAGTCCACACCGATACTACCAAAAAATCGAACTGAGGATGTCCAGATTTCAAAAGGAGCGCTTAACTATCAGTTCTATCTTATACCATAAATTTTGTTAAATAAAAAAGTTTTCAGAGCCATTTATGCAATATTGCAATAAATTTCCACTCAGTTTACGTTTACACTGTAACTATTCTAAAAATACACTCCTTTAATAGTTAGGTACATCCAGCCGATGAGTCCCAAATAGGAAGAAACGCGCGTCCTGGATTCCGCTTGCCAGTCACAATCCAAATTAAATAATACTCTAAAGTTTTAGTAGTTAATATTTGCCACCCATATCCACGATAAGTATAATACTTGAATTCCTGTATATTTGTTTCTCGTTTATTCAAACGACAGACAAAGACAAAAACATATTAAGAATAGTGATACTTTCATTTACGTTTCTCAGTATTCAACATCGTAATGACTCGCAAGCCTTTTATTATTACGACATGAGTACATACAGTTGGTATCAATGACTTTTTAGTTTAAACAAATCTAAAATTAACTGGTTATTCATGGTGTACACATAGTTGCAAACTAGTTGGTGGTTCAATAGGTTTCAAGTGATATTAACTGAAAACAGTTAGTGTGAGATTTTATTTAAGTTGGATTGTGACTGACAAGCGGAATCCAAGATGTGAGTTTTGTCCTATTTGGAATTCGTCAGCTGGATGCGAGTTCATCGTAATTATTTAGTGTGAAATTTTCACACGTCTATTCTATAGAAATAGTTTTTGTAAACCAACAAATACTTAGACATGTATTTATGCGAGTAGTTTCAAATACTCGTCGACAGCATAGGAAAAGCTTCTGTTTCATGGGCTTTCGTGCCTAGTAGCAATGGATTACTAATTTCACCAGGTAGATAAAATATATACAGATAAAAGAAGTAGTGGGATATTATAAAGGGAATTCAGTCTAAGTCTTTACGAATAAATCGAGTTTTTTCTTGAAGGTCTTGGAAGAATTTGTATGGACTACTTCAAATGGTAGGAAATCCCAAGATTTGACTGTCTTTATGGAGAGTCAATTGAGTCTAAAATTCAAACTACTGTAAGACACCTCTCTGTAAGATGGGTGTTTGAATTCAATTCGCATAGATATCTGAATGGTTTTCAACGTCATTACGAGTTCTTCTCTAAGCCACCTCACTTCTCTCCGAAGTTTAACGTTGTTGGTAAACAGTAGTAGCTCGGAAGATGGAAAAAAGATGACCATAGCTTAATACGTTCTTGATTTTGATAATAGAGATATGTCGAAATGCCGGCTAGTTGACTAATTCATGACCTTAAGAACTGGTTGAGTTATATGCAACCCTTATTTATGACCAAGTAGTCTTAACGCCTCGAAGTCTGTCTCGATACTATCTAATCCTCAAGTCGAAATAGCAAGAACGTTTAATGTTAAGTTGACTGGTCCAGGAGTGTGGATTATTATTGTTTTTATTCAATCATTTCATACAATCGTTTATATCTGCATGTATTCCCAGACCATTAAGCAGTCCACATTTAATTATGATGTCGATTCAAAAAAGACATTAATGATAAAAATTTGGTTCTAGTTCATGAAATGAAAATGAAATAGCAACTCTCATTATGTCAAATAAGAGTTTATGATGTGAGAAATATTAAACAATATGTAACATAATGTTTAATAAGTATGTAAACATTGTCTACAGAAAAATATTTTTGGAAGTTCAGTCAGTCTTCTTAACTTGTGCTTTTTAGATTAGTTATGTAACGAAAATGGAAGTGAAACTGATCGACTAGCTAATCGTTAATTTAGGGAATATACCAAAAGGCAGTAGAACAATAGGATAATTTATTATACGTATACAACTTTACATTCACTTTTATAAGATTCTAAACATTTTGTGATAAGTGGTGCAACTTTATAAACGTTCATGACTGATTTAAACAGACTGCTAAAATAAAACACAGACAAATTGTTTACATAATAATTTAAAATTCTAAGGAAGACTATCGCGCTGTAAGCTTTCTGACTTCAACGAAAACACAGAAGATTCTACTAATATTTTTCACTGTTAACATTTCTGAATAGGCTTTTGAAAACTAAACGTCTGATTCTTAGAAACAGTTGACAAAGTTTGAATTATGATCATATATCTAGATCCCTGGTTAGAATATGTGTAGTTATGCATTTTGTATCAGTTGTTAACGGATAATTGTAATTAGGGTGAAACATACCGAAAAATAACATCGTCCCGGATCTTATAAAATCTATTTTATGAATGATTATATGACTTCAGTGTTTAACTCTAATGAATAGAATGTTTTAGTGAAATTAATTTGATTGTATTTTTCTCAAAATGTAAATGAACCAACACAGACTGATCAGATATACTCATGATTATGAACGATGGTAAATTACAAAATCCTAAAAATATATCCATACTGTTTGAATGTGCTACTAGTTGACTAGACGCAATAACATGATTGATACCACAGTGACATTTGATGTAATAGCTAATGGATTCGAGTTTAGGTCTAAACATTAACACTGAAGAGTAGGTGTATTATGCCAACGACTTGAAGATGGGGTGAAACGTGTAATCTGAACTCCATTACAAGCCGAATGAAAAGTCTCTTAACTCCTAATGTGTTGGTAGTTGATGGAATATCAACTCGTTTAGCTTTTGCTAAGGTGATGTCGCTCTCCAAACAAAGGACTAATATGCTGCATAGTAGTCCGTTCTGTCTTACTGTGGTCGCTTACGTATAATATAGTCATAGAAGTCACAGAAACAACGTATGCGCTTACTGTGGGCACTAAGCTAGTAGTAATGAGGTTAGACTTAGGGTATTTAACAAAGACAGTATGTTACATGATGCGATTGTGAATCCTCTTCGACCAAGGTGAATGAGACAAGTATTATTCATACTAAACCCTCACTTACTTCTGCAAGAAATTCAGACCACCATTCGGGAAAGATGAAATAAAGCTAGGGGCTTCTAAATCGAATCTTGGTATCAGTTCATAATGTAAGTGACAGTTTATTTGAGCTGACCTGGCAGTTGCACACCACTTAGTCGGAGTTCACAAGATTGATGTAACCAATGGTTGGAGACTCTAGGTGAAATGACTGAATATTCTAAACCGTGATGTAGGTGCATTCACTCTTTAACTTGTCTAAAATACTGAGATTATAACTATTATTTGATTTCTTTACCGCAAATTAATTTATCCTTATGAAATGAAACTTTCTACTTTCATTTATATTTTACTATTACTGATGTCACTACGAATACTTTGTATCTAGCAAGTTGCGCTAATGAGGTGTGGCAATTTGGACCGTCGCGCATATGTTGCAAGCTGAACAAATACAGATATACTAGTGTGCTTATTTTCTCTGACAAAATAATCTAGGCTACAGATTAGTATACAGCCAAGCTTGTATGTATATAAGCGAATCCCTGAAATATGAATCAACTTTGTTTGTATGACTCAATTATCTGGTGTTCTTCTATCCAGTTTGGGACTAGCAGGGTCAGAACAAACTTAAGAGCATCGATTAATCAGTAGTACTGTTTATGATTACTGTGCTGGTTCCAGTTAGTTCGCATCAATAATTTGGTTAACCATTTATTTGTACTGGTCGAAACCTACGCCAAAAACGCAAAAAATGATACGCTCAACAAACGATACATGGAACACAAATCAACAGTCCACATAAACCAATAACCTTAACCTAAACTAATACTAAACTTTAATGTATTCTGTATAAAAGACTATTTGTGTCCATATGAAGTGTTTTCGAGTACGTGTGTTACATAACTAAATAGACAAGTAAAGACAAACAGAAAAGCCCCGGTTGATTGTATCCAATTGTATAAAATTGATATGCCGGGCACCTAGAGAAAATTGATTATCTTCGAGAACTATTTTTATGTAGACTATTTCACAATTTTTGGTTGTATTCAAAGTGAACATTTTATTCCTGTTATTACTCAGTTCCTCCTACCCTATCCTCCCATTTGACGCATTAACTGTCATTACATCATTTCTCATTGACGAACTATGGTTATTCAATTGTGTATAAGTACTCCAGTTCACACTCCCTACTGCTTCTATTTTGCATGTTAGTTTCCTAATTGGCTGACTGTGTGGTCAGGTTTTATGTATATATAAAGGAATGTGTGGAATATAATATAATTCTGATTGGTTGATCTATTGTTTTATTCTATCTCTGGCTTAGAATCGAGTGGGTATAGGGCAGACGCGCGTTATCGACTAGGTACACCCAATAGGCATTTCGCTCAAACGATCAATTTTCTTTGTATCATAACAAGGATTCAATGAATTTTAAATGTTATTTAGTGCTACTTATTAGAACATAGAATTAAAGATAATCAATTTTATTGACACATGGAAAAGAAAACATGATGGGAGATTTTTTTTTATTATACCTTACAAGTTAATCTTCACTTATTATTGACCAATTATTGTCTCTGAATGAATAGTAATAAGTGAAAATTAATTTACATGGTATGATAAAAATCTCCCATCACGTTTCCCTATTCATGTGCACATAAAATTCATCATCTATAATTCTATGTACTAATTAAGTAGCATTAAACAACATGCGAAATTCATTGAATTTTATACAGTTGAATATAATCAATCGAAAAGCCTTGAATAATTGCATTGTATGTGTAAAATCTGTACACTATTCCTAGTGATATCTTTTTTGTTCCTAAAATATATTCACTTGTACTGATTATTTTCTTATTAGGTAGATATAAGCTGATATAAATTCATTTAACTGATTAGTATATTTGTGCTCTCAAATTCTTGAGATCCATGTTGATTAACTAAAATAAATACGTTTTGTATAACATTTTAGGAATTGCTCAAGTTCATCCTTATACTTATTATGTATTGAAAATAATATACAGTGACTTTGATAATTACCAATCAGTATACAGATACGTCTGCTCCTTGACTACCAGTCTCTAAAGCCATGATGGAGAAAGCAACGATTTATGAGCCAAATAGACACAGTCCAATCCAACCCAATTTAACCCTGTTGTATTTCAATCATGCATTTATATATATACAAATTCAGATCACACAGCAAGCCAATTAGGGATTTTACATTAATACGAAACAGAAGATATTGGGGCAGTGAATGTGGGGTAACTTGTACACGACTAATTAACTGTAGTCCATAATAAGAAGCAATACAATAACAGCAAACATACTAAATGGGCGGATAGGGTAAGAGGAACGTAGAAATAATAGAAATGTAATGCTTACATTACACACGACCAGAATAAACGAATTAGTTCTCTAAAATACAGTTCTGGAAGTTTTTCACTCTTCTTTAGTGGTCCAACATAACAATACTTACATTGAAAGTATAAGTAGTTCGCAAGTTAATAAAGGTATACTTTACACTATGCTATACTTCTCACTTAAATAAACTATCAATAAAATGATTATAGTTTATATTGACTTCTTTACATTATTAATATGATTGAAACACTAATACAAATAAATAAATTATTGTTACTTGAAAGCATTTATTCACTTATAGCATGAACATATTCATATTCATTTATGCATTAAAACAAAAAAAGCAAATAAAATCCTACTAAAGGAATGTACAAATTATAAGTAAATATACAATATGATATTATTGCTATTATACTTTAAATAAGTATATATACCTAAGTAATATGAAAAATTTCAGAATCTTCTGTATCTGATATATAAAGTTCTTCACCAGTATATCTTTGCGGTTCTACTAATAATGGTTCAGCAGATAATGCAATTAAATTACGTGGTTCATATTTGATTAACCAATCTTTTCTTGGATGTTTATTAAACATAATTGGTAGATATTCATCGACAGCAATTAATTTTTGTAATGGTTTTTGATTTATTAGTTTTATTGCACCATTTCTATTTAATATATAACCAAGTGTCCAATATGTATAATCAGGATATGTTAAACTAGTTGTATTCGGTACACGTTTCTCTGTTTTTGACATTCTTTTCCGACCAATATATAGTAGATCCCAATTTAGAACATTTTCATCTGCTTCTTTAATAATTTTATTTAAATTTCGTATAAATGCTGGAGCAAATCGTAGATCATCTTCAAGAATCATTATACGATTATAACCATTGGTAATCATTTCCTAAAAATAATACGCGCATAAAATAGCTTCGAAAATAAAATATAACAATACTTCATAAATAAACTTTGACTGTCTTGTACATTGAAATTAGATATTCCCATTAATGAGCTGTATGATTGAGTTGTCAAGCCTAAGTCTATTTCAACTAAACTCTTATAATATCATTCTGAATGTTAATGAGGATTTCGTAATTAAAACATGCAAATAAAGTTGTCGAAATTTGCTTTTTTAAGGGATAGTTCAGTAGAACTCCCTCTTCCCATCTACTTTGGTTTAGGCGGGCGGATTTCACCTGTAAGCGTATCGCAACAAAATGAAGAAATGTATGTTTAATGTAAAAATTTATAATTAAACCGGATTAATGTCATAACTAATTGATTGAAAGTTGGAAACATATTATGAAATTATTTCTAACCAGCAATATGGTCAATATACATTTTGAAAGGAAACGGGCGAATGTAGAAATAGGTACTTTAAGTCACTGATCAATGTGGGGAAAATTTCTTTAGACGAGATTTCTATTCATACTATCTCATCGTTGAAATAACTTTATTGAACAATTTACCTCATTGTTGGACTTATCAATAACAGTTATTTAATAGTATTGTTCTTTATTATTATTATTATACTTGAAAATGATTGTATAACACAGTATTTTTCCTAAATATCAATTAATCACAGTTACAAACACTATTTCGCCTTCTGATACTTTGTTTTCCAGTAAGATACGAGGTTCTACAGGAGCAATCCAACAACCATCCTTGTTGTTCATCGGTAAATGAGAAGTGCAAGTTCACTGCCATTAGCATTATTAGCATATTGGTCACACATATAAATAGCCTTTTCGACTTTGATCACATCTTTATCTTACTAAGTGATTACGCAACAGCGTATATACACGACTTCAACAGGGATATAATCCAAAAAGTTTACGCCGCACGACAAACGACCTGTAATTCTTGGAACTACTGTGAGAAGCTATGAAGCATTCAAAAACAATATTATGGTACATGCTGTCATTAGATTCAAGTAAATAAATGCACATTTTTTAAGCCAAACATTTTACATTCCTAAAATTTGAAATTCTTGATTGATATACTCTTCCTGAGAAAACTGACTTAATGATTAAATAAACTGAACTAAGTTACCATAAGTTTACAGTTTCAGTGATGCCATTTCTTAAACACCAATAAATGTTATATTACTTTTCTTGCCAACTTCAAACTTATATTACGATAGAAATTTCGAGCTTAGAATAAACTAGTAAGCTTCAACATGGTTAAAAAATCAAGGTTAGTTTAAGTATAGTAAACAGACTTTAATTGTTAAGTCAACAAAAATGCCAGTTACCAATGGCGAATGTGGTCGATTTGGAAGATCAAAGAGAAACATAAATTTATAGTCTTGTGAAATTTATCAGGAACACTGAATGGTTCAATATATGTTAGCTTGCAAATAGTTTATGTGAACTGATTTAGTAACTTAGTAAGCTATGTGTAAATTAATACTGTATTTTAAAGCTCCTTAGCTTACATACATTAACTGTGTGGAATAATACAGAGTCATAATTATATGAATGGTAGCTAAGAGGAACCACATTTTATCCAATTTAAGACTCTTCAGTTGGACATACCTACATCCCAGTGTTCTTATTGTGATTTTAATCTAATGATTTTCGTTTTAAATGCCAATTTATTATCCATTGAGCTACTTCGTACCAATAGATATTTATTCGTTCAATAGATATAAAGTCAATTGATAGAAGTTAATATTTTCTGTGTTATTAATACAGACTACTGAATTAAAATCTCTTACAAATAAGTTATAACACAATGTGAATATAAGTAACTATAAAAGTTCAAAGAGCAATTCAACTTACATTCCATATATTATAATGACTCAAGAAACAACCAATTTCTCCTAATTTTAACGATCGATTATGATAAGGATCAGCATAACCTGGAAGTTGTTGAATTTCTAATTCATTCAATTGTTTTACAGTTAAATCTTTTCCATCAATAGCATCATAATACTTAACGTTAATACCTAATTGTTGAAACATATACTCCATTTTTTGTCGACGATCAGGACGTCTTAATAAATTAATACAATAAATTTCATTAAAATTAATTTTATCCAATTTTGGTAATTGACTTTCAACAATATCAACTAAACATTTTGATGGTAGAACTCTTTGTTTATCCTCTTGATCAATAATTGCTTGTAAACGTAAATGTACAAATAGATCTTGTTCACGTAAAAGCCATGCATTATTTAAATCATCTGAATATAAACCAAGATCTTGTTCATCAACTGGTAATGGAAAATAACCATAAAATTGTGTATTGTCTAAATAGAAATCAATTTCTGCACGTTGTACTGATCTAGAAAAAATGATTATATCATCAATTGGTCCATTATAATTTATTACTACAGGATTATAACTAATTAGTTCTGATTGATAATATTGTAAATTAATTAAAAATATTGAATGTACCATAGCTACTGGATAAACACCTTGAATATGTCGTTTTTGTAAATCAAAATAATGCTCAGATCGTACATAATAACCATCTTGTGACATTGCACCCCAAAAATTAGAATAATATTCAGATGTAGTACAATTTATTAATGGTGATAAAATGATTATATTTTTATTGTGTACATTATTATTAGTTTGTAATGTATTAATTATTGATTGATGCATTACATTTATTAAATGTTGAATTGTTAATGCATTCATAAGTATTACATCAGCATCAATAGATAAATAGTAATTAGCCCATAGATCACGTGCTTTATCTAATAATTTTTGACGTAATTTAATTATATGCTGATAATGATTAATAGTCCACATTTTATTAATATTTTCATAATCTAATTGACTTCTATTCAATTTTTCAACTTCTAATATAATTTTATGATATTTTTTTTGATTACATTGTATCCATTGATTTAAGATTAATTCACTGGAATCAATTGTATTATCAATATAAAATATTAATATAATACGTTTAGTAGGATATTGTTGTTGTTCTAAACTATTTAAAAAATATGGTAATGTATGCGCTTTATTACGAATTAGTACACCAATACATAATGTTGACATTAAATAATTTGAATTGTTTATCAAATTTTGTTTAAATTGTATATTATATTCATTTTTCAATTGTCTATTATTATTCATCTCATTATTATTATTATTATTATTATTATCATCATTGTTCAATGTTATATGTAATGAATTAGTTAATGATTCATTGAATACATTGTCAGTATAATTCATTTCATTTGTATACATTTTACAATTGATTAAAATAAAACATACATAAAAGTATATTATAACTAGTAAACAAATTGATAAATGCATTTTCTTATGCATAATTAACTTAGAAGCATAAAATTTCAATAGTTTCAATTTAGAACACGTTTCAATATTATTCGTTTGTTTTAATGAAATTTGATAAGAATTCAATTTTTGTAATTGATTATTACGTTTATTAAATTTGTCAACTTTATGATGTTGAGAATATTTTCTTTTAGTCATATACGTATGTAATATGAATAAAGATGTATAGTTATTCACAAGATATTAAACATTTAATTAATAATTCTATTTTATTGTTAATAGTTTGTTAGAGGGAAGAATGGAAAAAAATGAAAAATCCGTTGTCTTCCTTCTTTTGAAAACAGAGGAAAATTATTGATTTTTTGTGTGTGTTCTACTTTATTTTTGATAGTTTGTTAGAGGGAAGGAAAAAAAAGTGAAAAATCAATTTTCCCCTCGTTTGAAAACATGGGAAAACTATTGATTTTTGTGTGTTTGGTTTGTGCAATGTATCTACATAATGCACAATGTAACCAATAAAATTTATATCTACATAAATATACCGTATAATTTTGTATTAGAAACCAAAAATGAAAATAACCAATCACCAGCTTAGAATGTGTAACATAAACAAGTAGTAAAATAAGGTAATGAATGTAGATTTAACTTACATATCTAGACAGATAGGGATAACTAAAAGAAAATATCAATTACAATAAAATTATTAGTATTTAATGTAATTAAATGATAGTAGACAATTTTTCAAGTAAATCAATTCTATGGATCAAAACAATTTTAATTGAGTATACAAGTCAAACAGTAACAGCCGTTCTACGTTACTGCCAAGACACAACAGATAAATTGCAAAGAATTCTAAAACAACACGGAATCTAAACTTTCTACGAAACTACCAACACAATTCGAGGTGCATTGGTTAAAATAAAGGGTAAGATCCCTTCCACCTCTACACAGATCTGTGTCTACAGGCTAGGCTGTGTTGATTGTGATGCTTTCTGCATTGGAGAGTCTTCACGAGAAATCGAAACTCGTGCCAAATAACATGAAGGCTATGACCTTCTAATAATCCTGTTGAACTTGAAAAATTGCAAATTAAATCAGCAATAGCAGTACATGCTATCTACCACAACCATAAAATCGATATTAAAAATAACCAAGTCATTCAAAAAGGTTTTTCCAGTTATAAGGAAAGACGAATAGCTGATGCGCTTCACATTTTGTTAAATCTACCTGCACTTAACAAAAGGGAAGGTCTTTCTATCCACCCAACACGGACTTTCTATCCAACTAACCACAATTAAAGTACATCAAATTTCATACACATGGACATTTCATACAATTTTATTTTCACATATTCACATATTTTCCTTTTACATCGCATTACCATTTGCATACATGTCTCATTTTAAACCACCTTGACCTATATGACTTGACATGACACTATCAAAACTCGCATTTTGATTGTACAAACTTATTTTCATTTGTTCCGTTGTATTATTTAATCTTGTATTAATTCAATTCGGTTTATTCATTTCTCTGAAGAAGCGACTTGCACTAAACTACGAAACGTCAGAAATTTTAATTTCTATTCATAGGAATTTTGTAAATATATATCACTTATTTTAAACTAGAAGAGTTGTTTAAACAAAATGGGATAACTTATTCATAGTAAAAATGTAATATTTGAAAATATAAATAATCATGATTATAGTTAACAAGTCTATGATAAGCTGATAATTTAAAGAATGTCAACATCATATTTACTGAATGTTAGACAATTGCAATTTAATTTAATGATGGTGATTTTTGTGAAAATGCTTGTGAATTTTAGTTGTTTTGTATTGTTCACAGATTAATGTTAGTTGGGCACCATTTAAAACTAAGAGACCTCGGTAGCTGTTTTATTCTAGTATGGGACTCTTCAGCAGTGGACACCAAGTAGTATTCAATCAACATCAATCTGTGAGGAATGGTTTTAAACCTATTGTAAACTTAGATATATATTCATATTAGTGTAGAGCTTTGATGAAAAACTAATTGAAAAGGACTTTCTTCGCTCCTCTAGTCCTTTCTTAATGCCTAAATGGGATTTTTTCACTGTTACATTCATTGAAAACAGTTGTAAACTAATAGTAGACGCTAGAAATGAATGTTCTAGAGTAAGTTACATTTCACTGTGTATCACTTATCTATAAAATGCGTAAAAATATTCAATACAAACATATCTAGTGAACTTTATTAATGTTTCACATAATTTCAGCATAAATTTTCTACAGAAAATTATTGAACTAAAAAAAAACTGAACAGTTGACACAACAAAAGTTCATTACAAACAAAAAATATTCTTTTTTACTTATTCATATAAACAAGAGATAGTATATTGTATAATCAGTAATTATAAAAGTAAAAAGACTATCATATTCATATATTGTATACGTAACATTCAAGTTTCAATAGATACATCAAAAATGAACATAAAGTTCATTAAACTGTAATAAGGAATTTAAGACAATTATCTTTTCATATAAACAACAACACGAAAAGGGGTCAATAAAAATATTCATGTAAACAAGGTGTGAGTTTTTAATTTAATTAAAAATGTAACATGAAATCAGTATGAACCAAAGCCAAATAGCTAACATTCAAATTAAACAATAGTGTGTGCATAAGCTAAATGTGATGAAATAACGGGAGAATCGTTAGAGTATTATTGTTTCAGATTATTCCATATATTTTAATGTTATATGTATTAAACATTTGGTTTTTTACTAATTTTACATTCCCCCCCCCCTTGACCCTAACCTCTCATTTAGTCTATAAACTGTTCTTGTGTCATCATTACCAATAACTAATTAAAAAGGACTGTGTTTATTCAGTTTTCAATTATTGTTGCTTCTGTTTTGTGTTGATGTTATTTTTCTAACTGGTTTGTTGCTTCGTTTGTTTTGGCATGCATATAAACGAATGACTGAAATATGTCTGAATTGGCTGGTTGGTTTGTCAATCACGTGTTTTTCCTATTACTCTCTGGGATTAGTAAGCATTGGGGCAGACCCATCAGGGTTAACCCATACGACAATGAATTTTTCACATTGACCATAGAGTAGTGACTATGTACTAGATAGACATGACATTGGTTACACCTCAATGATCAATCAATTGCCCTGGTAGCAGTAGATCGATGTTATCCATTGCAATTAGAAGATTGAAACCTGACCTTTGTATTCAAAAGCAACCAGTAGTTAATTTCTAATTGCCCCGGTAGCAATAGGTCGATGTTATCAGATAAACAATTCAATTGATAAAATCAATGTGTATTAATAATCTGAGTTATCTAAAATCAATAGCATGTATGTAGCGGATGAGAATGCAACGAAATACGCTGAATTTAAAGTATTCTGTAAATGTTGTCGTTCTTGCATTATTCAAATGTAATTGTCAACATTATTTTTTGTCAGATGCATCTAAACAAACTAAACTTTACGATAAATGAGATTTTCATTGACTTATCGGTTACATTATACAATACTTTACATTACCCAGATGGATAGGATCTACCCTTTTCAATCCCTTAATAAAGATGTAATAGTGAACTATGTTTTCCGCCAAGTTTTATAAATCATAATATACTCCTCAGTTTTAAGGTATGCTAATGGTAGCTTGGGCCTAAATTTCTTAAATATAACTTATAAAGTGGTTCATATAATCCAATCGTAAAGATAGATACTGGACATTCGTGAATACTTTTAAGTGTTGACATGCTGAGCTTCCCTGTAATACATAGTTTATGTATGCATATATGCACGATTCATGCCTTCTTTGAATTTCAACAAAAGTCAATATGTCTTTAAAACTTATCACACATACGAGGACCTAGTAAATAAGTCTTTGAAAAGGTCTCCATGTTTAATCCAGCATATATTGAGCATAGACAATTGCCTGTAAAGACAGCCAACTTAACGTCCCTCATATATTCGAATAATTCTTAATATATAAATTACTGACATATACTATCAATAGTCCTCTGTTACTTATCTAGTATCAAATAAACTTATTTGTTCTAGATAAATTAAGCACTAGTTATCATTAAACATAAAGCATCAAATATATCAATTTCTGTAGAAGTGTGCGATACGACTATAAGTTGTGAATGATTAGTATTCTCAATGCGGTTGTAAACGAATAACACAATCAACAAAGTTTAAGTTAAGGAAAATGTTATTTTAATTTGTGCAACAATCTTCTAATCTACTTAACTGTAAAGTTTGATATAAGTGCTCAGTAGTGCTGATGATTAAGAGAAACCTAAGGGTCTTGTGTTCGATCCTCCTGATGGAAATGAGTACGTGAACCGCCAAACTAAAGCGAAAAAGTTGTCCACTACTTCATAGTTCAGCCCCGAAATGCCCCAGTACGGTCAAGGGTAGAGAAAGTCCACTCCTCCTTATAGAAATGATCTCATTTGACCGTGTCTATCCCATATTAGGGAAGCTATATCCACTGTCTTTTCACCACAAGTGGGTGTTATTTACTAAAATGGAAGAAGAAAACCGAACGTTCGGAGCTCAAACTTCATTGGTGGACATGATGAGTTTAAACAAATGAATTAGAAAACTTTGATTCTAAATTAATGGTGTACATTGGATCGATGAAAGTGAAGGAACAGAAAGCGCATAATCAACTTCTGTCGCAGACCACCATAGAATTGCATCACTTGTCGATGGTTCTCTGCCTTGTAGACTGGTTCTAAGATCAAAGGCTCGGAGGGTAGCCCCATCGGTTTAGGTGTCCAGATAATATCTCAGCCCACACAATCATAATTGCTAATGGTTATGAAGAAACTGTCAACTTATCACGTTGTTACTATATTGAGCGTTATGCATACTTATGTGATATTTAGAGTCACTTGAACGAAAACCTGTTATTTTATTTTACACCCCGTTTATTTACGTTTTCGTTTCCTCGTTTATCTTTACTACTCGTTCGATTCAATCAGCAGCATATCCACGATAAAAATTCTATTCTGTCAATTCGGTATAAAGTTGCTGAACGGTAGATATTCTGATTGTTGCCACATATGTCGAATTCTGATATAGCATATTGAATCCACGTGGGCCACCTGAACTAGCCTCCTTCAACGTCTAAAAATAATCGGGATCAAACAACAGATAGGCTTGGTTCCGTCTTTTGAAAGTCATAACATCAACGTTTGTTGTATTTCGGGAACCTGTTTTCAGGCCTTTAGTAATGTACTGCAAATTCTCTCCATTTGTTGATTCTAAAGGTGTTCCAAGTGAGCTTTTCGAAGGACTCTGTAACATCAACGTCCAGTTCTGCTGGTGTCGCGCTAAGCGCTAGAGAAGAGGTAGCGCTAGCCCACTGGATCCTTATTGACAGTCGCTTATATGCTGTTAGATTAGAAGGCTTTGTCAAAGCGAAATAAAATTGACGTGGCAAACAATCTTTTCGCAATCACCGCCTATGTACCGAAAAACTGCCATTCCTTTTAGAACATCTATCTGGACTTTGACCACGGTTTGGTTTGTGTTTTAGTGGCCAGAAAACGTTTCACCTTAAACGAATCATTACTATTAAGTTAGTTGTAGCCTCTGCTGTTATCAGACAGCGGTCTGAGTTAGGTTCTAGGCAAAATGCTAGTTCACTGAGCACTGGCTGTACTTGTATGACGCCACAAAGTTGGTGGGCCACGTCTCACTGTTTTGTGGTATGTCCTACCTACAAGCACTAGGTTTATGCAGGTTCCAGGAAACTCTTTGAGGCAAGTCAGTGCACTCCAACGACTCATGAGTTTGGTAATAAAAGTAGATTCTTACATCGAGGAATTGTGGGAAAGACTAACTAGCAAGGATCAAGTTGGAATTTGACCAGGTTATGGATGCATTGGTTACATTTTAGCCCTATGCCAAGTGATGGAATACCATACATATTGTAGGCCAGCAGTCGTTGTTTCTCGATATCACGGCTGCCTTGGACAAGACTGTGCTCCGGAATTTTCTGTAAGGATGTTAATCAATTCCTTAAAGGTTCTGTACACAAACACCCAACAAAAGCAGATTTACAGACACCTTTCTACTCAGACTCACTATTTTCCCTAACTTTGCCACCGACTGCACTCTATAAACAATTCAGAGGGAAGTAAATGTTATTGGTGTGGATATGTCACCTGGATAAAACTTATCGAAATTGAGTATGAGGATGACATTGTCTTAATGAACGATAACACGAAAATCAGCCAAATCGCAATTAGTATCCATAAGTATGGCCGGCTTTGGTAGATCGGTCAAGTTTTACGAATGTCATTCCAAAAGATTCCGTATCGTGAATTATTTGCAGATGCTGGGGCTAGTTCGTAAAAGTCAAGGTGGTCAGTTTATAACATTGCACCGTGGAATTAAAGGTTTATAGGACTGATATCTGTCAGTTCGTCCCGACTTCAGACTCTTGTGACGCATGGTTTGGAACTTTTTATCGACCGCGAGATCTCCGTCGTCAATTGTTATCTCGTCTAGGGTAACCAGTCGATTCGACTCCTAAGCTACGATACGACACCTCCCTCAGGGTGAAACTACTAGTCAACAGGAACACGAGAGAGAAGACAGAAAATACTGGAAAAACACTTTACTGCAAGAGTTCAATCATGTACAGAAAATCAGGGTATTTATAACATCATAAATGTCCTTCTAGCGACTTCTGCATCCTACTAAACACAGCATTAATGAAATAATAGTCCAATCACAGATATAGCACATGACTTTTTATTGTCTAGTTTCTGATAAAAAACTATCTGCATGCTGAGTGGACACAATATTTCTTATTGATTTGTATACCTGCTTGAGCTTGTTTCGAGGGTTGTTCTGATTCTA
This sequence comes from Schistosoma mekongi, assembly GCA_034768735.1. Classification (NCBI taxonomy): domain Eukaryota; kingdom Metazoa; phylum Platyhelminthes; class Trematoda; order Strigeidida; family Schistosomatidae; genus Schistosoma; species Schistosoma mekongi. The sequence continues at coordinate 50,496,315 of CM068305.1, read as the reverse complement.
CCTACCTTATCAGATATGACTCAAAATGGAAGCTAGTGGTGATTCTACTTAAGTTTCATGTTAAAATGTTCATAAAGGTGTGACGACTTCGCTTAATGGGAATGAAACTTCCTTGCTTGCATTTCAACCAGAGTTCTATCTCTTGTCTTGTAATTCTTTTGTGCCTTGTTAAATCTTACCTTTTATGAGAAATTTTCATGCCAACAATTGCAAATTGTTGAAATTAAAGTGCTAAACATTTCAAAATAAAATCTCTATGAAGTCAAATAAATGTTTTTATTACGAAATACAATCAGTCAAGGCGACACTAAAAATCAATTTTGCAAAAGTGGTTGGTTTCAGAAATAATGTTGGCTGTACTGTAACTCGGTGGTTGAAGATAACATGATCTCTGGGAAGCCTGAAGGTTATCGATGTGATTCAGAGTAGGCATTGTTATAAATGTTTTTAAGGTACATTGTGTTCTATTTAGCGCCGCCAATATTTTTCTTGTTCACTTAGTGGATGAAGGCTTCAATTTAGTGTGCAATTTACATAAATGATTTCATTTCAAGCATCTGAATATATCCTCATCAATCTGTTATGAGCTTGTTATTGAAGCGCATTCTCACACGCTGATGAGTGGTACAAACATAGCTAGTAAAATTTGCGCTCCGATAGACAACACTAACTCACTGTATGATAGGATAAATCAACACAGATGCAGAACAAAATACAGCATTGAGAATGTTAGAACAAACGATACACAAACACTTAACGTTTGACTACTGACTTAAGTTTTAGTAGTGAGGAAAACTTGCAGACATTTAGTAATACCACATAGGTTAAAAGAATTAAACCACCATAGTATATGTTTGTATAAAGGTCAGATAGTTTAGATATATGTAAAGGAAATCTTAAAGGCCTACTTAATTGAATAATGAGAAAACATTTAAACAAGTTCCAAAATCTAAATGATTAGGCGGGCAATAGTGACTTACTACCTTAGAAGTTTTACGCACCAAAATAACTTCAAAAATCACTTGAAATGCCGAAGAACAGAACTGTCATAATTTGAGGAGTGATCACTTACCTCCCACGCATTGTGGTTGCCACAGTTTGCTCGGTAATGAATACAATCATGTACTGTGAAGATTACTTCGTTTATGATATGCTATTGTCGTCGTTCATTACTGCTATGATGTAAATATAAATACAAACCATGTCGAGTTACTTATGGTGTGTACTATCTCTGATGGATAAATAAGACGTCTGAAATAATCCAAAAATTGTAATAGATTTCTATAACAAATCCATGCAAGTTCAGACCCATGAATTTAATATCTTTTATTTATGTTATTGCCTCTATTCATGTGACTACTACGTGCTATTACTGGTGTACTTCTTCATATGAGTGATTGCTTGTAGGCCTACTTGTTTATTCCCAATACTGAATCGTTCTAAAATACTACATTGGCACGGCCTTCGTATGCTTTATATGTGATTGGTTATGTTCATTCCCACTTCTTTGACTGACCAATATTTAAAAGTTATATTTAGAGAGATAATTATGTGATCCTGGGTTGTGTAATTCTGTGAATCTGTATTACAATTAACTCAATATGATTTCCGCACTGTGGCAAGAAATTTTCATTTAGTTATTGTCATCGTCTTTTCTGCAAGCGTTCTAGTACAACAATTGCTTCAAGATAACACTAGAAAACTACAACTGGTGACACCAGCAGGATCATTTAATCAATAAGAACATTACGAAAACTATGTAAAGTTTAACGACAAAGCTAGTACGGCTATCTGATAGCCTTAGCCTTGGTGAATGAAACCCATTACCCATTAACAAAGTTACATGTCAATACAATGGATCTATATCTCAACAAAAAACCAGATAAGAGCACAAATATTTCTAGAAAAGTTCATGGTTTGCAATACAGGACGTCTGTGCTTCGTTTAATAAATGGATAGAATGCAAACTGAAAAATGTCTCACTGTTAAACAATGCGATCGAACAGAAACTGCGTACGGAACCTAGTAATACTTATGTACACAAATAAATTACCTATTTAACTAAACGTCCACCACTTGGACTCAGTTTCACTTTAGTGCAGACTGACCTTTTTAATGACTTATCACAAAACTGCATTATTCTTTGTAAACATGACTGATTTTCAAAACGATTCACTGTGATGCCTTTCCAAACACTGTACGGTATGTTTTTCTATCTAGTGCTTGTGTGATCTTGTGCTAATTAACGTTTTAGGGACAGATAAAGTTTATACCAGGTTCATTTTGTTTTGACGATGGTTAAGCTCAGACTCTGAATCGACTATTTCGAGAAAATTGTTTAAAAGAACATCTGTAGGTAAAACAAATCCTCCACCTAATCCTAGGACGTAAACTCTCGTACAGATATCATCTAATAAAATAACATGCCTATATAAAGAATAATAAACATAAAATTAAACATGATTGTAGGTTAGTTGAAACAAGTGTTGCGTCATTGAATCTGGCCAGTTATGAAAACAACCTTGCCAGTACCGATAAAATGACTAAGGACAACAAAGACTATTATTCTGCAGGTCTGCTGTAATACTAAAAAGTCCCAAGCCGGAATAAGAAGAACATAATCCAACCAATCCAAGTTGTATTTTATATTAATGGCACTCGTTTATACATACAAATGAAAATACATTATACAAAAGACATTATAACATCAGTATCAACACAAAACATCGACATTAAACACAAAAAGAACGGAGTAATAGGTGCACAAACAATTAGCTCTAGTTTATGAATGGATACATAATAGTTAATGGATTATAATTGAGGTTATGACAGAAGGGAATATAAAAATTATCGGAACAAAATGTCCAATACACATGCAACCAAAACATAAAATAATATTTTTAAAAACAGTACTGAAGTTTATCTTTCTTAACTAGCCAGTTACAGCATTAAGAGACTGAAAGATACGCACTTGCATTTGAAGCGACTTCTAACATTTAGGCTATAAGTTGAAACGCCCCTCCTCCAACAGATCCACACAAATAACGAAAAGACTTAAGATCGAAGATTATATTTTTTTAAGTAGTCATTTATTTACACAACTTTCGACTCATTTTATTCTTCTTGGGTTTTCTGGCCAATATCTTATTCTGTTTACTCTTTTTAGTATTTTGAATAACTTGACTCAGCGGAATTCTTTTCTTAGATTGTTTTCTGTGGTAAAATAAATGCTAAGTAGTATAACAAAGGAGACTTACTCGACATTCTTGGAGAGTTTGCGACTATCAAGAGAAGCAGAAAAACGCCCCATCGAAGCGTCCGAGTTCTGGGCAATTGATAAAGCACGTGATAGCTCAGCTTTAGAAGACTGTGATTCAGTTAAAACGCCAATTGGAGGAGCTAATAAAAATAGACAAATGTTTTCAAACTTTCTATTATAACATTTATTATGGACCATTTTGTGTTAATTGACAAAATTGCAGGCTCAAGTTAATCATGTAAACATACTTGACATATAGTGCAAAGCAACTACTAAAGCTGTGGACAATTACTACAGACCAATCAGACGCAACTTATAAAGCTTGCATGGTATAATAGAACAAGCACATTAATCCAGGAGTTAGTGATACAAGTAATAGCTCGGCTGCACTACCTAGCTTTATATGTGGTTGACAGAAACGATGCATTTATGTTACCACTATAATCGGACGTGCTGAACAATCAAAAACCTAGGATAATTCTGTCCTAAAAGATAAATAAGACGATATATCTATCCAAAAACTCAACGCTAGCCATAATGTAAAGAAACTTGATTAATGTTTGCCTAGAATACCTATGACAGTGTCGACGCAATTATTACAGAGTGATAACGAATCGGATTAAGCAATCAGTTTCTCATGAATCTAGTTAGCATCCTACCCTGAAGATGAGTAGTTTACTCTAGGATGAAAGAACAAATTCAGATATTTGTGCTTTTTAAACACTTTACTTAGTTCCAATATCTAATGTTGATTCTATCTTGAAAAAGAGACAGTAGATGGTGACGGAAGATCAATTTGATTTTAATGGGATATGATCTGAAAAATCCAATAATGCAGAAAGGGCGTAAAGACCTACTTACTTCTAAATTTTAATTCAAGGTTGATAACGAAAGTTAGTAAGTTTCACAGCCAAATGCAGATTGTACTAGATTACCTTAGAATGAAAACACTCTAGGTAGACTACTGCAAGTGATTAGTCCCTTCCTCAATGCGTCCTCAAAGTTTATATTTCAAAGTAATTGAATCGCATTGATTCTTAAGAACCGTGTTTGATGGTGATAGTAAATTTAACCGTCAATAATTGGTAGTTTCTAATTATGTATGACCTCAAAATTTAAAGTAAGTTCGATAACAAGCATGGATGACGCACGGCGAAGCCGATGGACTACTATTATCGTGCCAAAAACAACTCCTACATACACAAATACAGTGAAAAGGTCCCATAGAAGGAAGCAAATGGCTGAGATGCAAAAGCACGAAAATGTCTGAACATCTTATCAAGAAAACATCAAGGTAACAGACGTATTAAGTTTTCACCTTCTAAATATCATGTTCCTTGTATTTTATAGTTCCTTTATTTAGTTTTTCACTAGCAGTATTTTAATTTTTTTCGACCCCTTAATCTTTATCGTTACTTCGAGTTGGTAGTTTATTTATACGCAAAGTCGGACTGTATAATTACTTAAAACCGAGGATCGACAACGATGGTAGTTTGAGTAGTAATTTCAGGAGATATTTTTGGGTCTGCAGTTTACTGTGTGCATTTTAGGTAGGAAATGATGTGCACAGAAAACATATTTTAACAACTATTTTAATACAAGTAAGCAATTGATGCACATTATCTAATAACATTCAACGTCAAGAGCATGGAAATTGTTTTCTATTAAGGTCAGTCAGCCAGTTACAACGTAGAACTTGGCCCATGCGTACATCCGTTCAAGTTGCCATGCCCCAATTAGCAGATACAGATCAAATCGTCGGACCATCTCAGAGTAGGGGAGGTAGTAACAGAGTTAGTATTAATGGAAAGGAATAGAGATCGGAGATGAGATTTCAGGAAATATGATTCAGTAAGAAGAAAATTATGATAAGTTCAGAAACTTAGAATTTTGAGGAAGGCAAGGAGTGGGTGCACCTGCGTAATTGCCAACGATTTTGAGCCATATCACCCAAAGTTTCTAACCACTAGTTACGATCATCACGTGAGCCCCAACCAGGCAGCTTGCACCTATTAACATGGCTCAGCCCAGTTGTCAATGACTTCATGGACTGGTGCCATGTTTTGATTTGGCCGCCCCTAGCTTTCTTCCAGCCTACACCTACACCAGATAGCATTGCTCGTCGAGGTAGGCAGTGGTTGGACATATGTAACACATGTCCTAACCACCTCAGCTGATGAACATTTACTACTTCATCAATAGACTTACCGTATTTACCTAGTACTCTATTCCTAACCCATGTATTGCTTACTCAGTGGTCCCAGAAAACACGAGCGATGCTTTGAAGACATCTATGATCGAATAATAGAATCCTACGAATATCCTCTATCCTTAATGGCCATGTTACACATCCATAAAGTAAAACGGATCGAACTGCTGCACAGTAAACGCGTCCTTTGGTCAGTAGTCTCGCCTACTCCACAAGTAACGCAAATTCCCAAAAGCTAGTCGGGCCTTGTGTATACGAGCCGAGATTTCGGCAGACACTAGACCGTCAGGACTTATGAGGCTCCCAAGGTAAGTGAAGCGGTCAACACATTCAACTGCTTCACTCCATGTCACTAACTTCGGTACCGAATCAAGCCAATCCTGAAGCAACATTTGCATTTCGACGAAGAAAATCGCATCACAAACATGCTTATATTGATGTTTAAGGTTGCCAAAAGATTCTGCATTTTATCAGCATCTTCGTCCAAGAGAACTATATCATCTGCATATTCTAGGTCAACAAATTTATCTCCTGGAAGGAGGTCAACCCCGGAGAAATCAGACGATGACAATGTTAACTCTAAAAGTATGTCAATGATAAAATTAAATAAAAGTGGGGGGAAGCGGACACCCTTGACGAACACCACTTGAGGTAATCAGTTCCGACAACGATCCGCCATAATCCCTGACTCGACATTTGGTGTCCGAGTAGAGAGCTTGTATAAGGTTAATGTATTTCTCTGGTACGCCTTTCAATGGCAGACATTCCCACGTAACCTTACGATCAATAGTGTCAAACGCCACCTTATGGTCAAGGAATACAGCTATTGTTTGGCGTCTAAAAGTGTGCCTATGTTCCGGAACCTGCCGAAGTGTGAGTATTTGGTCTATACAATCACGTCCAGGTCTGAAACAACCTTGGTTTTCTCGAGTTTGCTCTTCACGAGCTTTAGTTAGACGTCGAAGTATTGTTAAAGTTAATATTTTAGACGTTATATTCGTTAAGCTGATTCCTCGGTTATTATCACAAGAGGACTTCTGTCCTTTCTTGTAGATTGGGACGATTAGTGTTCGAGACCAGTCAGATGTAATTACGTCCAGTTCCCAGATTCTAGCCAAGATCCCGGTTAATATCGCTGCTAAAACTGGACCACCATTCTTAAATATCTCAGGTATTAACCCATCAGGTCCTGCTGCTCTCCCTCGCTTTAGATTCCCTATAGCCTTCCCAACCTTACTAAAACTTGGAGGACCAATATTAATTTGCCACTCAGATTGCTTGGAAAGGGTAGGCAACTGGGATGAGGCCGAGGGCTAGTTGAACTGTTCGCTAAAGTGTTCTGCCCATCGGTCCAACTTTCTGGATTGACAGTGAATAATGGTCCCATCTTTGTCTAAAATAGTTTCACTTACAGTCGGATTTCTGATACCCGTTTCCTTGATAAGTCTGAACAGTTGCCTACTGTTACCTATTGCCGCTGCCGTTTCCACCTCTTTGGCTTTCGCCGCCCAGCACTACTCACGATCATTACGTAAGCTTTTAACCATCTTGTGTTTAAGTTGCCTTTGCTCCTCATCGTGTTCAGAACCAGACAGGATGAGTTGCTAAGCATTTGTCAGTTTAGTAGATGCAGCTGAAATCCACTGAGTTGTCTCAACATTTTGGTTTAGTTTACTAGTAAGTATTACTGCTGTTTCAACAGCTTCAATTAAGTTGACTGATTTAAACAATTATACTGAAAAAGCAGTAATCAAAAACTAACCTTGTCCTGCTTTAACAGTACGAGCAATATTACGGAGACGTTGAAGCTCGTTTTTAGCTCTACGTTCTTTTTTAGCTTGAGACAATTTGGCGAACTGGTCCTCATATGGATCTGACAGAACGAACTTAAAACAGATAAAAATTTATACTTACCTGCGTTATCCGGGACTTCCAGAACCCATTTATCTTTAACATCATCAATACGGTCTTTACCCCATCTTGGTTTCCATGATTCCGATACAGGATCCCAAACTTTGCGCGACTTTTTGCGATTTTGGATACCTTTTAAGCGAGCAAATCTGTCCCATTTCGTAAGCTCTTTAGACGAGGGAATCTAATCTATATTTATATTAAATCAAACACTAACCTTCTTTTCTCTGGGAAGGTGAAAGGTAGGTTTCGGGAGCTGTAAAAATATTAAAAATACAGCATTATATAAAATTATGAATAGTGCAGTGGTTTGAGAGCATCAGATGAAAAAGCGTTGTAGCTTTGGAGTACACCATAGGAAGTACAGATTATCATAAAGTGGCTAAAACAGGAAATTCTTCTGGAAAAACATGGAATATTTGACCTTTTGGTCAATACATAGTAAGGTACAGTGACGTGATATATCTACAAAAATGTAACAATATGTCACATATCACAACGGCGAGATAGGTGGAAAGACATCGAAATTGAAAATACTGTAACAAGAATGAAGAGTAATGAAGTTTCAGATTTGGAAAAACGAAAAAAGTAAATTTACAGTTGGTACCGCGATTAAAATTAAGCCGTTAGTTATAATGAGTAGGCACTTATTCCTAACATCCTGAGGGTATCAGTCAAGTAGTCTACATTTCCCTAGACAGCTACAATCAAGTCATCACAACTCTAAAATGATAAATGTTAACATAGTATGTATCAGAAGGGATATAATTAATAGTTTAATGAGGTTTACTACGTTTATAACAATAAACAGTACTGGCACACGAAAATCGCTGCTTTTGATTCGAGAATATATCAGATAACACCGAATCATCTGATCCATATAATTTCGTATGGAAAGGCGTACTGTATTAACTAGTACTGAGATAACTACTCTCGATTCTATAACATGCAACGAAAAGATGGTTCGTACATTTTCCGACTGATCTAAACATGAAATGATCGCCATTGAATGTCTGAAGTAGTAAATCTGATATTCCTAAATGATTCAACCTCTAATATATAGCAACTTTCCTTACTACGACATGTAGTGACTTATGTAAAGAACAACTTCAAATACAATCTAATGTAATTCATTTAACATATATAGACTCATGTAATAGGCTCTGAGTTATACATTTATGCACAAACGGGCTCCTAAGACAAAGTAAGTAAAGATGAGCTTCCACTTGTACTCTAATATCTAAATATTTTGTTTCACACAATAAATCACCTCTCCATACTTCATAATCTAGATTCGGAAGATAACAGAATGGAAATTTAGTCTTTCACCGGAGTTACATAAACCTTCAGAGGAAGAGAAAATTAGTTTTTTGGGCAGTAATTAAACCCATAATTTAATATCTACATACAAATCAGGAGACTAAGAAAAGTTTTCGTAGTACAGTATAACGAAGATACTCAAGTACTATTCGTGGTGACTGCCGCAAAAGTACGATGTAAGAAAGCTTAAAGATGCTAGACCACGGAGTGGCGTTTGTCTATGAAGTTTCAAACCATCCCCTGAAGTACTTTGGTAGATGCAGACTACCTAGTGGAGGTCCGTACTTGTCGTACTCAATGGTTGAGAACATTAAGTAGCGTGGCTCGAGATATAACACAATAGTAAGGGTGAATGCACTCTGCGTTTTCCAAAGTCCTGAGATTCTGAATCTTTGCATACCATACTTCACACGAATCAATTTTATTCATGAATTATTTTAATTTACAACTGCCAATATTACTATCACTTTAAGTACTTTGGTACCCGACTTGTTACACCAACTTCGACCAATATATATAACTGATGAACAGATAATAGACTAAATAATTTCAGCTAACAGACTTGGGATTTTATTCCTCTGATATATGTAACGAGTAGGAAATGCTTTAAAAAGCCTATAGACAGTCTTTACTTTTCCGAGGACAGTATTTAAATCCCAAATACTAGAAGGCGCAATGGAGCGTTTTCACTTTGGGTACAAGAGTGTTATAATCAACTGGCGCATACAGAAACATATCAATATCATTAATTTAGGAAAGCGGCACATACACACAAATCAGAAAATGGCATACATGTCAACAATGCATCAAACCAGTTAACCATCCCCTAGTCCTGTTATTAAAAGGGCTAGAAAATAACAGAAACGTATTAAAATTTCAGCTTCCGTACAACGATTTGGTACTTAATCAGTAACGCATTATTGTAACACTGAATACAGATTAATTCAAGATGAAGCAGTTATATAATGATAACAAAGTAACTTACAACGGAGACAGTAACATTGTCATTCATTTCTGTTGGGAGCTGAAACACTCTATACTATTATAATCAAATTACCTCAAAGAAAAGCTTGAAGAAGTGGTGAGTACAATCAAGAGAAATAGACCGGTAGTGATCATCATCCAACGAAGTAACATCTTGAGTTGTGCTTAGCTGTAGACTAATATATCCTACCTCCGTCACAATAGTTGAGAGGACACTTATCCTCGACAAGCAGATCACCTAAATCTACTTCAGCAAGTTGTGATCTGTAAGACATTGTGGTAACCGGAACAGTGAAATCAGGCGCGACAGTTTCAATTGTACTTTCAGTACCCAATATATTTGTGATGTGCAAAATAGTTTGAGCCGGTTGGTTTATTTGTTGCAGTTCTTTAATACGAAGGTGTGGATCAGTGTTCGTAGTAGCATCTGATTCAAAACGTTTAGACACTCGATTGCTTAAAGTTCTCTGGTTGCGTCAGTTGACTTTTTGGGTCGATATTACTTGTTAGTGAGTTGTTATTAGAAATTTGAGTTTGCTAAGACCTGCAGCTATCACATTACTATAAAGTTTGTTAATTGGTTATCAGGCAAATGTTGTAGGATTGTGTTCCAAACGGGACGAAAATTTTTGATCGTATTGGTAAATAATTGCCAAAATAAGTAGTCATTTTCGCGTTGTTATCAAACTTATAAAGATGTAGTCAGAGATAAGTAGGTTTACAAAGTACATCTTTAAACTGACTTTTGCGAATAGATGAAGGCCAAAGAGTACTTTGATATTTTCAGTAAATCACGGTATTACAATAACAAAGCTATAAGAGTAGATATGTTAAAATATTAACACACGTAGAAACAGCGCATACTTTAGAGTTATAGTGCATGGTTCCTCGCTTAACTGTTTGCCTAATTTTCCTAATATATTATTTGAACGTATTCATATTTGATTCAGCTGCTGATGAGCTACATACTTACTTGTGTAGCGGCTTTAAACATTGTTGTTTAGACAACAGGTGACGATAAAAATAATCACGTGGAAAGATCAGATAAGCAAGAAAACCATAATTTTTACAGAAAATATAGGTTACGAAAATGTGTGCAAGAGACGTATATATTTCAGAGAATCAGAAGCAAAACAAAATCGATAAAGCCTGGGATTAGTATAGTCATAGAAAAACGGTTGTAGATACCGAAAGCCTTATACTTCTCATTGAAAAATTGAATTTTTATTAGCAAACGACTGGCTTCTCCTTGCGTCGGTGTATTTTGAAAAACCGGAGTGCTTGCTAATTTATTTCATTAATGATTCCTGCAGTGATCAAAGTTGAATATTTATACACGTGGTAGTTTCGATGCGTATAAGTACCACTGGAATAATATGATGCACGTGTGTCGCAATTATTTCAGTCAGCCCACTATTTTTGCACATTCCGAATGGTTGATGACATTATAATACATTGTTTATGGTGAGCCTAGAGATTAGTGGGCAAGTGAGGTTTGAATATTTTGGTGTTGTAAGATAGCTATTCTGCAAATAACAAAGCGATTGAGATTGATATATGTGAGCCTTCGCAAATTAATAATATAGTGTGGGCTTATTTCGGTGAATGTTTAGTACTAGCCTTTATTTTAGTGATCTGTTGAGTTATACGCAATTTCCACTGAGTTGCTACCCACATACCAGCAGTGAAACGTAAGCCAACCGGTAGTCCACTACATAAGAAGTAACTTCGAATTTGTGACCACTATACTGGTCATAACTTGAATGATTTCCCTTAACGTTACCCAAATATAAATAAGTGATTTTAAACTAGCTAGGCAAATTTGTCGTTACGGAGCCGTTTAGGAAGCCGTCGAATACTACATAAGTCCTGTTATTGATTAAGAGTAAATCTTTAACCACAATTGATCGTAACCGCATTTTTTACCGTCAGCCAGTTGGAATAGTTGATGCATCGTTAAAATTGATCATATGGGCTTTCTAGACGACACTAACTCCCAGAAGAAATAATGTCGGCTGATAATGAAATTCAGTTTGACTAAACAACATTCAATAGTACCAAAACCCCATCTTCCTCGACCTTCCCCTGCCTAACTAAAAGTGAGAAGATAATTTCTCTCTCTCTCCGAGCTAAGACTCGGTTATTTGGGACAAGGCCAACGGCAGAAAAAGTCAGGTAAACGTAAACACGCCAAAGCATACATGAAGTTGATAACTGCAGATAATTTCGCTATAATAATAATAGATTTTACTACCATGTCCCACTTTGTACATTAGAGCATACCAATTTACTGGCATGATCAGAATGATAAGGGTTTATCTACATACAAGGATTTTGGCAAGAAACTAATGTTAGGAAATGTATACTACATAAATTCATGAAAAGAAAAACTTATAAGAAGAAACAAACCAACAACAACAAAGTTCCCAATACTAAGATACCAAATATATTTACTATATCATGGTACGTTCATAGCTAAAAAAACACACGCTTTTTGTCTGGGGCGTTATGTTTCCACAAAATGACTAAAAGTAAACAGAATGGATCATAGAGAATGTCCAGATACGGGATAAGACCAGGAGTATTTTAAACTGGGACCAGAGCGCCTGCTAAACATGTATATGTGGACATCCTGCTGTAATGGTAAAATCCATGTATATTGATAGTGACCGGTGAGCTATTGGTGCATTAAGTATATTGCTAACCAGCGTTAGGATTAAGTTACTTAAATGAGACCGATTCCTTATGAGATCAACTAGCACCATCGTGTGTTCATGGTTGTATTTAAGGAAGTTGCTCTGACACCATCATAAGAGATTTCGCATGAACAGCAATGCGTGAGACGAAGTTTAATTTATCTTTAAGGTGGTTAACTCGCCAGGATGAATAATATTGTGCCAGCAAGCTTTATGCTTGCTGTATATGTAATCAACTACAACTAGAGAGAAGACGAAAGCAGAGAACAAGACAACAACACCAGTACCCTGTAGTTAACGAAACAAATGGACAGAGTTAGTGCTTATATAGGGATCAAAAGACACCACTTACCACATGAACTTATAAATGGATTGAAAGGAAAGAAACGTTAGTATGTAACTAAGTCTGGTGAGTGAATTGAGTGGTATCCACATAATCAGGGTCCCTATCAACTATCTCACAATTTCGTAAACAAAAGCTTTACGATTCTTTTAGCCATTTTCGTAATATCCAACACTACAACTGACCTGGTAACTGTTTAACCTGATTTTATTGGGCATAATAGCCTACTGATGTATGTGCGGAAAGTCGAACGTCACAACAACAAGAATCTCTGTGAACAAATAAAAGTTAGAATGAGTAAGACAATAAATAGACATGTGCAATCGAAAAAGCACCATGTCATTCAGTTAAGGCACAGTAGCATCAGTTCACAACTTAGATACACAGCATGTTGTAAAGCAGACAGTTAGCTTTCAGGACTTTATTGGTTGATTTGTAAATGTTCCGGCGTAATTAGATATATTGATATATGTGTTGTACTGCAATTGTTTCTCCCAGACTCTTCTATATTGTATACATTGCAAGTTCAATACAGTTGGGCGAGCCTGATAAGGTGTCGTTGGCTCAATTGTGAAATCAGATTAAAGTAATATAAGAAGCGAACAACAGTGACTGACTCTTGGTCTAAATCCCATTATTACCAAATAAAGTGTGGTAACTCACTAACCCCCCTTAGGTTACTCGACCTTACTATGCAATATCTGTCAGTTTTCAGCTCTATATCAGTAGATAAGCTATTTTCCTTTTGTAGGGATCAGCAAATCAGACCAAAAGAATTATATTAGGGTTGAGTTTAGAAACGTATTACAGAGAGATGCGACCAAATGTTGCAAATTAGACTTCATTGTTTTAGAATGGGCGTGATATATTAAGTATGATAATTGTTTGTATCATTAACTCATAGTTAATTCGCATCAATGGTTCAAAAAAGATAAATCCACACTCGACCTAAATGAGAAACAGTCAATTATGTGAAACTCCATTCTAGAGAACTGGTGGCACAACACAGTAAGTAAAAGCATTGACGCAAATGCCCGCAAATGTCATTTGGGAGATTTGAGAATGCTAATATCAGCTAGGTATAGCTAATAATGGTTGATTTTATGGAACACTTGTGTCAGCAAACTATGCTAGGGTTTCATTCGTTTGATGTCACTCTTAACTTAATAGTGACAGTGAATAAAATGGGTGATGGATCTCAAACTATCATGTCCTATTATAACCAACACCGAAAATTAGGTGGTGCAGGGTTTCGACATATGCAACAGTCTAGCCATTTGTATTCTTATTTTTATATAACTCCCTGACCAGTCTTAGTTTAAACTATGCTAAGAAAACAATAAAGTGTGTTTACTGCACTGAACAATTAGGTTGTGTAGTTTGATTTCTGTATAGATTATTCATTGTGAATTCTCTCGTGATTGATGGCTATTATTACTGCGAAACGAATAAGTTGATTCTGTAAATCATGATTAAGTTCCACAATGGCACCATATCATATGACCCATTCACCAATAAAAGTTATTCAGTAATGCCGGGACCATCACTGCTGCCTGCTTATTACATTGCGAAACCTTTGTCATTCAATCATATGAGCAACTACTGGGCACCTTAAAATACGTATTCGCTGGCATGGAATGAATTGTTTTGTGAAGAAATAAGCATGCCAAACTAAACTTTCATAAGATCTAGAACAACAGTACATAATAAAAGTCAGTTAGTCTTGTTTTGAAGCAGTGGTTTTGGCAGCGTATATTTCAGTCTGATGGGATCCTTGCTAACTTTGGTTGGAGCCCTACACACCTCAACAAGCGTAAATCGTTTCACACAAAAGCCCGATACAGAGAGGAAAATTATATCACTAGTAGAACGGTGAATTACAATTGGTTATTCGCTACTATACTTTTATTCCATTCCTGTAACTTCATTCTGTAGTTGGCTATAAAACACCCATTTTAATACACACCTCCACCAGTACGACTAGGAAAATAAAGGTGTTAGTGGGATATAGACCGGATTAAAGCATGCTCAGTGCATGATCGTGATGGTGCACGCTGATTGGCTATTTCTAAACCAATCAGCTCTGGCGGATTGTTACAGAAGATTCTGGATGCTTCTTATGTAAATATTATAAATACACTAACGTTTCTCTAGCTAACGATTCCTACTTCTGTCTACCCTTGTTATTTGGAATATAATTTGTTCCTGTTCACACGTGTTCTGATTTGGGATCTTGTCGAGTGTTCGGTGTCTAAGACTACTAAGCAATAGGAGTAATTGGGCCGTTATATCTAGAAACATAACAGTGGCGACGGAGAAAAAGGAAAACACATTCAAAATGCCGATATCAGATGACCAGCTCAATCGAATACTACAACAACAGCAAGCATAACTTGATGCACAAATGCGGTTGTTAGAAACTCTTACGCAACAACTGAACATCCATTGTTCAAGTTCACATGCTTTTTCAAGTACCTCTTGTGATGCAGTTGCCAGCAGCATACCAGAATTCTATTATGACCCCGATAGTGGAAATACCTTCCTCATGTGGTTCAAACGTTGGGAAGACACATTCAGAATAGAATTCTGTAAACAAGATGATGCATGGAAAACTCGATTGCTGATGCGTAAGCTGGGAAGTAATGAACATGCACGCTATGCTGATCATATATTACCAAAGTTACCTCGAGAGCTCAGCTTCGATGAGACGGTAGCTCAATTATCAGAGATATTCGGCGAATCATCTTCATTGTTTAGTATTCGTTATCAGTGTCTTAATTTGGTGAAACGCGAAACTGATGAATATGGTGCTCTAGCAGACATCGTCAACAGAGAGTGTGAACGGTTCAAGTTACGCTCGTTGACAGAAGACCAATTTAAATGCCTTATATTCATCAAAGCACTTCAATCACCTCAAGATGCTGAGATTAGAACTAGACTATTTACTCGACTGGATCAAGATCCAAACATCACACTCAGAACATTGACAGATGAGTGAAAGCGGTTACAAAACAACAGACACGACAATCAGTTAATTGAACAGGTAAATCGTAATTTAACCTGCAGTAGTGTCAACGCTATTACTAGGTTAGAAGCTCAAAAACCGAGAACAAGTGGTAACAAACCAACGACTGCATGTTGGTTATGTGGTGATTGGCACTATGTACGATTCTGCCCATTTAAGAAGCATAAATGTCAGAAGTGCAATAAATGTGGTCATAAAGAAGATCGTTGCCCACCGAATCGTACGTCTCAGCCCAAGAAGAAATATAGACGTCCTCGACACATGGTGAAGTCAGCCGAATCTCAATCACTTTCTCTGGTAGCAGCCTTTCAAACAGACTATGACATTCAGAGAAAGTATGTTACTATCCAGATTAACGGCATACCAGCTCGTCTTCAAATCGACACAGCATCCGATATCACCCTAGTGTCCAGAGAAACATATAAGCTGCTTGGGAAACCGCCAATAAAGCCATCTAAGAAAATTGCTAAAAATGCTTCCGGAGGAGTTCTGCAACTGGTTGGCGAATTACAGTGTGAATTTTCCTTCAACGGAAATAGCTGTAAAGGAACATGCCATCTTACAGAACGACCGTACCTTGATCTCCTTGGTCTTGATATGCTAGAAAACTTGGAATAATGGATGTACCCATCAACAGTGTTTGCAGCGTGTCGTGTCCAGCATTAGACACCACTATACGTGCAAAACAGACAGGTGAAAAGTTACCGGAAAAGCCGAAAAGAAAATTCGCTCCTGTTTTTCAGAATACCCTTGGTCCTTGCACCAAAATGAAAGTTCATTTGCTCGTGAAACCAGATGCTCTGAAAAAATCAAGAGGGGAGGGGACCACCGAAGAGATCTTAGAGAGGTTCTTGTTTATCTACCGTTCCACACCGAACCCTCGGACAACTAACGGAGTCTCTCCAGCGGAAGCATTACTGGGCAGAAAAATACGGACACATTTCGATAGCATCCGTCTGACGCCAGCTCTTGAGACTCAACGAAACGTAAAGATGGAGAAACAGTTCAATCGTCGGCATGGGGCGCAAAGACGATTGTTCACTGTGGGTCAAAGGGTACTTACTATAGACAATCGAGGCAAACATCCTACCTGGACGGCTCGTCGGATCGTGCAAAAGAAAGGAAATGTGGTGTACGAGGTGTCTGTTGGCTCAGAAGTCTGGGTGCGTCATGCGAACCAACTTAAACCAACCTGCATCGCCAACAACTATACGCGGTATAGACTACCTCTCGATGTTCTGCTAGACACATTTGAGATCAACACACTTGAAACAGACAGGACAGTCGTTGTGCAAACGAATGATGATACCACTTCCTTATTACCTAGAAGGTGGACAAATCGTAAGCACAAACCAGTACAACGGCTGCAGGTGAATCCTAACTCCAAATCCTACGAATCTGCTCAAGGGGGAGGTGTTAGTGGGATATAGACCGGATTAAAGCATGCTCAGTGCATGATCGTGATGGTGCACGCTGATTGGCTATTTCTAAACCAATCAGCTCTGGCGGATTGTTACAGAAGATTCTGGAAGCTTCTTATGTAAATATTATAAATACACTAACGTTTCTCTAGCTAACGATTCCTACTTCTGTCTACCCTTGTTATTTGGAATATAATTTGTTCCTGTTCACACGTGTTCTAATTTGGGATATTGTCGAGTGTTCGGTGTCTAAGAATACTAAGCAATAGGAGTATTTGGGTCGTTATATTTAGGAACATAACAAAAGGTGATCTCTGATGCAATGGGGCTAAACTCGCCCAGCGATTAACTCGCCATCCTCAGACAGAATACAATGATGCTGCACATTTTTAGTCTAACATGTTGAGCATTGTGAATATCGACTATGAAATAATATCAGTTCGCCTAGGCCTCTTTCAATTAGATCATAGTCAAATCGAACCAAGTTTGCTATACAGCAAATATGTCCTTGTATGTCAAGATTTCGCGGCGTAAACAGTTTGATGTGACTCATGGATCACGCAAGAATGTACTAAACCAGTAGTCTATATATGGTGGTACTGACAAAATTAAAAGTAGGAAGGCGCCAAATGCCGACTAGAAATTCAATGCTTTGAGGATGATTTCCGAACCAGCGTCCCTGTTAAATTAATTAATAACTGTATTACAGTTCATACTATTTAAAATGAAGCAGCCAACAATGATAAAGGTTTTAACAATATCCGACGAAATGTGGCTTTGTCATAATACTATGAAGTTCTCGTAGTACTTCAGCAGTTACTAGGTGCAACAGCCTTCTGTTCCCGGTTTGATTTTTTACAGTTCGTGTTTGTATCCAGATGGCGCAATAGTATTATTGTGTTACATTTGTAATTTGGCACGCGAAGAATAACTCCTACTTGTTGATTTTGAGAAAAATTTACTACTTTGGAAGGAATGTTAATGCTGCTAGTTAATTGTACACTAATCAAACATATTTTGTTTTAGCTATAAATTTATCTAGCAATTTGATCAACTGCCCCATCATATAGCTACCTATGTTACACCGTTTCGGCGTATAACCGATATAACGTCATTAGGTGAGGTGTACCGCCGTCTGCTTATCGTGACTACAAAGGGCATTATTGCTATGACACCTGAAGAGTCACTCTAGGGGTTTTCTTTAAATAACATTGGAGAACGACTTTGGATACCACAAATGTTTGTGCACAGTGAAATATTGTTCTCTACTCTACACGACACTGTCTAAACTAATTTTCAGTTTTACAGCGATATATTTGGAAAGACACCAAATGATAACTTTATGAGATCCAAAAGCCGGTTTACTGACTTTTGACTTCTACACTGATGCGTAAAATGGTGAAACTCCTCGAATCTACGTGGTAACTGTTCCTTTGATAGACTTGTTCAAAAAGATTAGTTAGCTTGGACAACTTTATCATCAGGACTGACACAGGTCACTGAACCGTCATTATTAACCAACTTTAAGCGAATGTAGTGTCTCTCAATAGATTATTAAATAACGTTTTCACAATTTTCTTAAACTTCTGTTGCTTTATTGCTCTGTTTCGCAAGGTCAACCACGTAATCAAGGTCGGCGTATGTGGCGATGTTTTGTTGGTTGTGTCACAGCTGTTGGGATGCTCATACAGTTCTCGTTCAAATGAAAAATCATGTTGACGTTGTCGTCATTTTGTTCAGTGCAATTGGAATGTGGTTGTCAGAGTTTCCGAAATGTTCACAGTAAATGGATTAATCCAGAAATTTCTGAATGTTTTGTTGATGCATGTTTATTTTCAGGTCAGTTAGGGTTACTAAAGACAGCTCATCATTTGGCGCTCTCTTTAGTTCCGAATCGAATGTGCATGATTTAGCAAACAGCTCATATGTGGTAGAACATGCATCGTCCAACACTGTATTTGGTATGCTTCTGTATGCCAACTGGGATGCTGATTCAAATAATGCTAAATCAAGCTTCGAGGCCATACAAAACATAATCCCATATAATGTAAGGCGCTTTTTTTGTTTATACTCTTACATAGATTTTCGCGGTAAATTGCGGATTGTCGTCGTCCTTATGTGCACAAAGTCACAGTGTACGACATTTCCCTTTACTGAATATCCATACATCAACAACAAACACATTCCATTATTCAGGACCTTTTACGATTAGTCATTTGCTCAAATTGTTTTCCTTCATCAGGTCTCCTCTAAAGACAGTTAATAATTTAGATGATCTGCATCTCCTTGTATTATGCTACAAGGTACTTAGTATTTGATAATATTTCAAGTTTTGAGCTTGTTGTTTTAGGATCTTTTAATTTCCAGCTCACACGTGATGTGTCTAATTTTAATAGTTTTTATCAGATGTCAGTAAACTCAAAATATCATGAAATTCCGCTGCAGATGAACAAGGATATTGCTTTTTCTGTATCCACATTCCCATATTTGTATCGTTCTAATTTTACTAATGAACAAAGACAGCTTACTCTCATTCTTTCGTGTGGTAATATAGTAAGTTATAAATCACATTGTTTGGTAATTTATTTCTGTTCATTAAAATGATTGGTATAGTGGCCAGTCAATAAAGTTAACTGAATAATTGTTAATTCATCTGGAGCTACACATTTAAAGTGTTCTAAACTGTTGTTTACTTCATAAAACAGTTTATTGCATTAGGTATTCTGCAGTGCTCAATATTTAAAGCTTTATATACAAAATTTATCTTGGATTATGGATTCGGAATATTTAAACTTCATAAATTTGATTCCAGCACCGACATCTTTGATAAAAGCTATAAGTACTCTTGTTTTGTGTTAAACGTTCACTCAGTATAAGCATGACCTGAGTAGTTCTAAACTTGTAATGGACGAACGTCTCATGGTGATTGACGTTGGTAAAACAAAATGAGTATATCTCCTGTAGTTGTTCATAATTAGTGATTTATAATAAATGGGTTAACATTCGTGTCTAATTTCATTTACATGTTTGTATAGGCTAGTCTTGAAATCAATTTGTATTGTCTTTAATCCATAACTTAATGAAAAGTTTTACATTTATGCTAATTAGTCTAATAATTCTTGCTTAATTATGTTTCGTTTTGGGCAGTAAAATTTAAGTCACACGGTCAGTCAGTTGCAAAGTAGAACTTGGCCCATGCGTACATCAGTTCAAGTTGCCATGCCCCAATTAGCAGATACAGATCAAATCGTCGGACCAAATCTCAGGGTAGGGGAGGTAGTAACAGAGTTAGTATTAATGGAAAGGAATAGAGATCGGAGATGAGATTTCAGGAAATATGATTCAGTAAGAAGAAAATTATGATAAGTTCAGAAACTTAGAATTTTGAGGAAGGCAAGGAGTGGGTGCACCTGCGTAATTGCCAACGATTTTGAGCCATATCACCCAAAGTTTCTAACCACTAGTTACGATCATCACGTGGGCCCCAACCAGGCAGCTTGCACCTATTAACATGGCTCAGCCCAGTTGTCAATGACTTCATGGACTGGTGCCATGTTTTGATTTGGCCGCCCCTAGCTTTCTTCCAGCCTACACCTACACCAGATAGCATTGCTCGTCGAGGTAGGCAGTGGTTGGACATATGTAACACATGTCCTAACCACCTCAGCTGATGAACATTTACTACTTCATCAATAGACTTACCGTATTTACCTAGTACTCTATTCCTAACCCATGTATTGCTTACTCAGTGGTCCCAGAAAACACGAGCGATGCTTTGAAGACATCTATGATCGAATAATAGAATCCTACGAATATCCTCTATCCTTAATGGCCATGTTACACATCCATAAAGTAAAACGGATCGAACTGCTGCACAGTAAACGCGTCCTTTGGTCAGTAGTCTCGCCTACTCCACAAGTAACGCAAATTCCCAAAAGCTAGTCGGGCCTTGTGTATACGAGCCGAGATTTCGGCAGACACTAGACCGTCAGGACTTATGAGGCTCCCAAGGTAAGTGAAGCAGTCAACACATTCAACTGCTTCACTCCATGTCACTAACTTCGGTACCGAATCAAGCCAATCCTGAAGCAACATTTGCATTTCGACGAAGAAAATCGCATCACAAACATGCTTATATTGATGTTTAAGGTTGCCAAAAGATTCTGCATTTTATCAGCATCTTCGTCCAAGAGAACTATATCATCTTCATATTCTAGGTCAACAAATTTATCTCCTGGAAGGAGGTCACCCCCGGAGAAATCAGACGATGACAATGTTAACTCTAAAAGTATGTCAATGATAAAATTAAATAAAAGTGGGGGGAAGCGGACACCCTTGACGAACACCACTTGAGGTAATCAGTTCCGACAACGATCCGCCATAATCCCTGACTCGACATTTGGTGTCCGAGTAGAGAGCTTGTATAAGGTTAATGTATTTCTCTGGTACGCCTTTCAATGGCAGACATTCCCACGTAACCTTACGATCAATAGTGTCAAACGCCACCTTATGGTCAAGGAATACAGCTATTGTTTGGCGTCTAAAAGTGTGCCTATGTTCCGGAACCTGCCGAAGTGTGAGTATTTGGTCTATACAATCACGTCCAGGTCTGAAACAACCTTGGTTTTCTCGAGTTTGCTCTTCACGAGCTTTAGTTAGACGTCGAAGTATTGTTAAAGTTAATATTTTAGACGCTATATTCGTTAAGCTGATTCCTCGGTTATTATCACAAGAGGACTTCTGTCCTTTCTTGTAGATTGGGACGATTAGTGTTCGAGACCAGTCAGATGTAATTACGTCCAGTTCCCAGATTCTAGCCAAGATCCCGGTTAATATCGCTGCTAAAACTGGACCACCATTCTTAAATATCTCAGGTATTAACCCATCAGGTCCTGCTGCTCTCCCTCGCTTTAGATTCCCTATAGCCTTCCCAACCTTACTAAAACTTGGAGGACCAATATTAATTTGCCACTCAGATTGCTTGGAAAGGGTAGGCAACTGGGATGAGGCCGAGGGCTAGTTGAACTGTTCGCTAAAGTGTTCTGCCCATCGGTCCAACTTTCTGGATTGACAGTGAATAATGGTCCCATCTTTGTCTAAAATAGTTTCACTTACAGTCGGATTTCTGATACCCGTTTCCTTGATAAGTCTGAACAGTTGCCTACTGTTACCTATTGCCGCTGCCGTTTCCACCTCTTTGGCTTTCGCCGCCCAGCACTACTCACGATCATTACGTAAGCTTTTAACCATCTTGTGTTTAAGTTGCCTTTGCTCCTCATCGTGTTCAGAACCAGACAGGATGAGTTGCTAAGCATTTGTCAGTTTAGTAGATGCAGCTGAAATCCACTGAATTGTCTCAACATTTTGGTTTATTTCACTAGTAAATATTACTGCTTTTTGAACAGCTTTTTTAAATATCATTCGAAGCTGATTCGGGATGGGTATCGCTTACACAGCTGACTAATTGGGTTTGTGGTTGTTCCTGAGAAGTATTTTTGACTTTTTCATCATGAAGTTGAACTCTTTGTGGAATCCTTGCCGTGGAGCTTTTAAGTCTAGTGAGACGAAGACTAATACGCGCTTGTACTAAAGCTTGATCTGAGTCTAAACATGCACTGCGAAATGAGCGGCATTCTTCTATCGAACCTCTCTAGCAGTGACTGATAGCAATGTGATCTATTTGAGCCCAGCCTTAAGTTGATTGTAGAGGTCGCCATGTCAACTGATGTCTTTCTTTATGCTATAAGTTGGTGCCTGCGAGAAGTGGACGGTTATCTGAACATAGTTGTAATAAACGATCGCCATTATCTGCTCGTTGAGCCTCGATACCATGGAATCCATTTAGGTGCTTTTCGGTTTCTCCTAATCTACGTTCTTGGGCGTTAAAATCACCAGCCACGATCACTACATCAGTACGCTTAACTTTTCGAAGGAGGCCGGGAAGCTTTCTGTAAAATCCACCTTTTACTTCATCTGAACTGCAATCAGTGGGAGCGTAGGCAGAGATAACAAAGAGGCGATGGCGTGTGTCCCTGTCTTTCCGAGTTCCTTCCGTCCCGTTTAGAGGGACAGCGCATTATAGACTGTCTATGCGAATCCAGTCAAGGTGAGCCTGTTCAGCTTTTGAACTTAGTGCTATACCTACACTAGCAAGGTCTCGAGTGGTAGCGGTGGGGTCACCGGAAACACGAAGTGTGAATCAGGCCGGTTCTATATTTTGACAAGTTGAGGTCAAGCGAATGATTGTACTAGGATCCTGTATACGCGTTTCAGAGACGCAGCAGACATCGATGGAGCGAGAATCTAGGGTCATAGCTAGGGAGGCTTGTTGTCCTATTTGGCCTAAGGTTCGAACGTTAAAAGCTCCGATATGTAGTTTGATGCGAGGTTTCAGGATACCAGGAATAACGTTTCGTGAACTCAAACCATTAGCATTAGAGGCGTGAGGTGATAAAGTTAGGCTAGACGAGTTAATCGTGGGAATAAGGGAGTTATTGAGGGTTGAGGGTGGGATTTGACCTCGAGCAAAATGATCTCTTGTGCTATTAGAGGTATGAGAGCGGTTTTCACTTCCTGGCTGCCCACATCATGGAAGGATATTACTTCCTGAGGTACCTGAAAAGGAAACTGGATTAGTATTGGTCATAGTGACTGGGAGCGCGATCGCAGAGCTCAAGGGGTAGCTGCTTGAGGCTTATCACGCACGGCCTTGTTATGAGAAGTTTTCGAAGTGTTAGCTCCCTTCTTTAGAAGGCCTTACTGCGGGAGATGGAAGTCTGTGGAGTAAGGTGAGGTGTGACATTTGTAGGGTAGACCTTTTCTAACCCCTCCCTTCCTTTGTGAGAAGGCAGCATCGCTGCAGATCCTGGTTATCTGAAGGAAACACCTTACTGCTGTCACACCCCTCTGCCGTCAGTCGTACGACTTTGCCCTCAGATCTTAGGTTGATACTTTTAGTCTTATCGTTCTCCAACAGACCTGCTTGGTATGCTTGGACCTAGAGGAACATGCGTTCCAGCCAATATAACTCAGTTGGGTAATCACGATAGGCAAGCCCGACCACCACGTCAAGGTAGCAGCTACGGTCGGGATTTAAGTCACTGGGAAACAGTCGATCTAGCTATGGTCATCGTCTAATCTTAGATTCACTAGGGCATATGCAGTAGTTAAGAACGTTGAGTGTTAGTTTATGCCTCTACTTGGTAAGTTTCCTGTGACCATATTCGGGAGCTAACAAAGCTAACAATATCTTTCATATCTTATTATCAAGTGCTTTGATCACTGCGTAGTTCTCCATAAACAAGTTATTAATCTAGTGGCATTTTTTATAACCCTACTCCTTTAATATGTAATTTTCAGGTTTTTTAAGATTAGTCACCCTGTTAGCGAACTAAACTGCGAATATATTTTTCTGTTTTTTGCAGTCACACTTTGATGTTAAACATCATGATGAGCGTGATTTACACGTGTTAACTAAAAGGCTACTTGATTCACCAGAACGTAGTACTGCTGCCTGCTTTAATCCAGAGGATATGACACCTCTGAACAATCGACGCTCTAACTTATGGATCAATGTATTAAGAAAAACGCCCATACTTATGTTGATTGGCCCTCACATGTCTTTGGCTGAACCAATGGACTTACCGTTGTACTTGGTAAGTTTAAGTACGATACAATTCTGATAAGATACTCTAAAAGATATCCTGGGGACGTTTCATTGGTGTTGTAGGTAAAGTGAACAAAGATGTCAAGAGATCGCCCCTATTTTAGTGATAATTAGATACCTCAAGGATGTTTTTCTATAGATGTCTGCACTTGGATTGTTATCTAGATAAGTGGTGACACACCTGCATTTATTATGTAAAATCATGACTATTCACGAGAACCAGGTTTCGGAATAATTTTTATAAGTGTTCTATGCAACGCCTCTACTAGCTAGTTCTTCAAATTATGTTTAAATAAACAAATTGATGTGCGTTGACTTATAGCTAAAAAGAAGATTACTTTTTGATTCCCTGGACTCACCTTAGTATCTTGTATCGGCCTTTGTTTCCAGTGGTTGCAGATCGGTCGCTTCTCAGAATTGGCCACAATAGCGCAGATGCATTCACCGTAACACTAATAGGTGCCATTCAACAGTCTCGTTTACGTTGCTAGATAATAAAGTATTGTGAAAACTCGATGAGAAATATTTGGACTTATATAGTTTATGGAAACTTGTGTAGTTGATAAATTACTCCTACTTTTGTCATATGTATGTGTTTAAGATAATTATCTTAAATGGACAATTATGGCTCCATTTTAATGTGGTTTTGTAAACAATTGGTATATTACTTCAAATTCCTTTTTAGTAGCTATAAATTCAATATCCAAAGTGTGGATCATTTAAGGCAATTAATTTTACAGCTCTGTAACCTTAAATTATTACTCACTTCTATGTAGCCTATCAACATGAACAGTATGATGCGGAAACACTGATAGAAATGAATCATAACCTGTTCTCATATGCTAAGCAAACCTAGTTCAAATTACTGACAGTTTGGTTGAATTTTAATTAATCTCTTTAAGTGGAAGCAGTTTCATTACAGTCAATCAGAAAACACACTACTTTACAGATCCATTCAAATGATTGCATATTTTGATGTCTAGAAGGTCCGTTGGATTTTTTGTCATTGCTATGAAGTCTACGTGTTTACTTTACTCCACCATACTCCAATCGCTAAGGATTGTAGTTTAACTAATAAAGTCTCCTAATTTGCCTGAGCTGCTCAAGGGTTTATTTTTAATTGTTTTTTTCTTAAAATTTTAGTTGAAAGTATTGAGGCTGTCTTATGTTCCTTACGAAAACTGCCACACCTTTGTAGCAAACCCTCCATTGTCAAATTTCAGCTGGAACCTTACAATGAGAGATTCGCTGAAGATTCTGAATAAAGGTGCAGTTTTAGCTGCACATAGGCGTTGCAAATTAGCAGCTTATTGTCCAAAATGGTGGAGGTTAATAGGTCCCCATATCGGAATCAGTAATGAAAGTATTTGTGAGCTACGACAAGACCGTTCTAAGCATATTGCTAATCATGATTCATTGCCTAGTTTGCTGCAGAATCATGAACTGAACTCGACTGCATCCAAAATTCTAGAGTTACTTAAAAATCAAACTGTTTCTGATGGTAAGATGATCTCTAAAGTATTTTTCCTAAGGATTTGATTTGTTTATTTGTTTTACAGGTTTATAATTTTTGTTTATGTACTACACAACTAATAATAATGTGCTTTATTCAATATTATATGTTTGGTACAATATGGAATTTCCAGCATGCAGTATTTCAGCAAGTTGTGTTTTCAAAAAAGAAATATGCACATATATAGCACGCAAACAGAAAAACAAAGGGTTTTATACAGAGACTAGTGTTCTGTATTTTCAAGTATTTGGATTTCTAAGTAGAAAGACCCTCGCAAATTCCTCATTGCATAGTATATGTGCTAGATACTGAATTGTAGGGCTTTGATACTTTTTTTGCTTACACAATTTCTTGTTCTGAATGAAGACATAAAACGAAAAATGTGTGAATAAAGTGGATGGTTTATGTTTGGTAGAATAATACTTACCAGTTGTTAGTAGAATTTCAAACGTTTATCCGCAACCATATTCATAGTAATGTCGAGTACCTAACTGCACAGTCAACTAACAACCTTCAAAACTACGCAATACCACATAGTCTTTTATCAAACGACCGGAGGAAATAGCTAGGAACAGTGGAGAATACTCAGCACTGTGTAAGAAGTGGCAAATTGTCATAATGAGTGATTAATAATGCCAAAACTACTCACTCTCTTCACGTAATATATTAAAAGAAAACGTTTCCTTGATAATGATAAACGGTGTAAAGACTAACATAGATCGGGAGTTAATGTTACACCAAGATAAGTGACGTTTGTTACTGTCCTAATTATAATATCTACAATGGTATAAATGTCATGTGAATTCACAAAAATATTTAGGTCTTTTTTTGTGTCTTGGACTGAAATTAACAGTTTGACATGACCATTCGAAATATACCATTTTTTAACGTTCGCCAAGAAGCTATTCGTTTCAGAATAATTTGAGGAGGAAGAAACATGTATGAAAATAGTAAGATTATCTGAATACTTAACAAAGGTATTTTTGCAGATAACGATAGGTCATGTAGGAAAAAAGCAAAAAAGAATAATGGAAAGAACAGCACCAATATTTGTCAATAGGTGCGTGGATTATTTTCCATTATACACAGTACGTTGTTTTATTCCAGAGGAACATGAATACAACCAGTTGATTATCCAGCTTACTGTGTTAATCCTAGTAAGTTTGCGTCTGGGAACAGGATCAAAAGCGATGGTTTAATAGCGAAACGTACTTCGGACATACTTCTCACCACTTTCTAAATTAAGGACTGTATTATGGTGTAGGATAAGTGCTTCATCCAGCGTACTTCTGTTGCATCTGAATGCAGATTGATATGGGTCGTTATACTCCTTTAGTTTAGGCTACAATTTACGTAGCATTATTTTCTCCATTGCTCTGCTAAAAAAGGTTACAACTATAGGTCTAAACTATGCAATCCCACCAATAAATACGCTTCTTGGTATTGGTATTACTTTTATTTTACGTCATGATGTTGGTATAATATTCAATGGAGACACTAGTTATTGGTTGATATCGAATATCAGCACATTACTTAATAAGGTTTGAAATGTCATCAGGTTCTACACGTTGTGATGAGTTAATGACCTTTGGACACTTCAAAACATCAGTTTCTGTGAATACCTGTGTAGAATTTAATTTTAAACTTGGGAAAACAAGAAATATTCAGTCAGATTTATGACGTATGAATGACTCATTTAGAAAATAAGCATCTGAGTGTCATCATTAATCTGTTTAGTATATGTAAGCACTTTGAACAATTTTTAGATGCTAGAAGAATTTTCGAAAGATAAACGTTTTTGACTTCAAACGTTCTATTTCCTGATATATAAGGCTATTTAGTCCTTCGATTTCAGCATAACTCTTGTCTTTGTAGTGACTATTTTTCTGCTCATAGTCTTCTAAGATATAGAGAGGTAAACCGGTCGAATCGTATAATAGTTGTTTCTCTGAGACAAAAAAACATGAAGACAGGATTTCAGATAATACTTGATAATATCTACCGTGATTCCTAATGAATTATTTGTGAGTAAATCACAGTTTGTCAACTGAAGCATGCTTTTCAGATCATGGATGCCTTTCCTCGAGTAATTTGTAATGTTAAATTTCCTAGTCTAATAGAAAGTCTTACCAAGTTTAGGATATATTTCAGGCATAACACTAATGACGCAGTAGTCGTAGAAGAGATGCTTCTTTACAAGGTCCATATATTCTTACATCACTGACAAAAACTGGATTAAGGAAAACATCACCGGAAATTTATATTTCTCATAGTTCTGTATCTAAATATTTATATCTGTCTGTTTATGTATTGGAAATCAAACGGACTTTGTTTTGTTTGTAATGTTGTGTAGCTTTAATGGAATTCATATCAAATTACAAATTTATAGTGAAGTAGTTGTGTTTCACGGTAAACGGGTTGCTTACAGTGCACTTGGTTTTTGGTATATCATGATTGTTTTGTAAATATTAGACCCACCACCAGCCTTTGTAAAGTGAAAGCAGGTAAACTAGTTATTTCGGCAAGCAAAACTTTTTCAATATCCTCGTGGTATGTGAACTGTGGTTTTTTACTTGACCACATTATCTTTTACGACATATATTTTATATATTGTAAACAAATTTTACATTTGATTTCCAGATATTATCAAGTATGCTGTTAGTTTATTATATGAAATTTCTCTTTATGATAAACAGAACGAAATTCATTCGTCATCATCACCCAATGATTATAATAGAATTGATAGTGGAGTGGTTTTGGAACAGTTAAATTTCATGTGTTGTCATTGGTATCATGTTGATCGTTTAGTTAACAATATGGATGAAACAGCATTTCGTAATGAATGTCACTTAGATTCATTACTTACAAATGTGTCGTATGAAGACCTGAAGAATTCAGTTTTGTACAATTTAGGTTGTACATTGAATAGAACATTGGAGTTTCACACGTTGGACTCACATTTGCAACCAACATTAGCTTGGGAAAGTGGTGGATATTCAAACGATTCCAGCTGGCTTGATTCTAATAAGTGGGGTGCTGCCATTATTGATATGCAGGTTAATGAATGGTGGTTATTACTTTTATTTATCCTACTTTGGCTTCACTTTCTGCTTAAACTAGGCGTTATGGTAGTTAACCATATTCTGGGTTTAACACTGCTAAGCTGTGGTTTAGTGATCAAGGCTTCTGAGTTTCAGCCACTAGGTATCAAGTATGAGTACTTTTCTACCTACCTCAGTTTAGGTAGGTATCATCAGCCCATGCACAAAGTTTGGCCCAAAGTCGAGTACACAATTCTTTACTTGATGAGTTATATCACTACATAACACTTCTTAAAATCAACTCATCTAATATATACTAACTGATGTAAATATTTCGTATGAAAATATTTAATTGGATTCTTTTTCATATAATCAGACTACCGAACGAATAACTGCTCCTTGGAATTTGTAAACCTTTCTAGGATAGATAGCTTTACTACAAATCTTTCTGATATTTTCTCAAGAGCATTCTAAAAGCTCAAGGATATCCTTAATCTCATTAATGACTTTAAGTTCTGTTCGTTAAGTGCTAGTACGAAGCGATCCTAATTAAAGCATGCTCAAAACATGCTCACGAAGCTGTGCTGTGATTGATCCGTTCTTAGCCAACCAGAGCCACCGAACAGTCGGGAAGTTCCTGGAATATTCTTATACCGATGTTTATATAAACTCTAGTGTAATTATTTGCTTTGCTTTGTCTCCTGCCGTTATTTTCTCATTACATTTTACTACCTGCTTTACTCTTGTTCTGATTCGGGTTCAAGTCTCTGCTGTTGTCATACTGTAGAATACTAAACGAAAATAATACATAATATTATTGGGGCAATAGGGACAACTCAATATTTAGTGTTCTTAGAGCTGAGATAACTTCACCTCTTACTGTACATATGATCCAAGCATTAAAGTAATTATCAAATACATCTTGATTTCTAATTATTCTTCAAATTCTGTCAGTCTTTGGATGAGAATTGGTTAATTTATAGACGTCTTAAAAAAGTACAATTAATACTGAATTGTGTTGAGAAGTGAAAACTTTGTGGTTAGGGTTCACGAGATGGTCATAACCTGTGATTTGAAACGTTAGACAAGGTGGTTCAAAATTTATCTCAATGGTGGGGTTTGTCCATTTTTTCCTCCCTCCATATTACTAGCTTTCATATTATTTCGTGCTTCCCACTCCTCGATTTCATTTACTCTAATAGAACTAAATTGCTGATATTTAGTTTTCTATTGCTCTATATACAATCATTTCAACTCTACTTCTAAGCTACTTGATTTCATCACTAAAAATGTAGCGTGTAACAACTCAGACCAGTATACATTTGTACTAAGTTCCACCTTTTCTCTTGTTGTGGCGATGTTGTATGATTACTTGAGGTAACGCACATTTGTTCCAAGGTCTATGTTGCTCATAACAGATGGCATAATTGTCCTAACTTTATATATTACAAACAAATATGCTTAAGAAATGAAGAAAAATTAACCTGTATCCTATTTATTCAATAACTACATACTATTTTCTAGAATGAAAATATCTATCGTCTTGAAGAAGCGGCTAATTTTCAGTCTCTGAGTAAGTTTTAAGTATGTATTCATTTATTGCAGGGTTTTTTCTTCAGTTAGCTATAGATGAAGGTATGCTTAAAAAGTTGTCACCACAAATTAGCTCACTAACCTCACCTCCATTTATAAAACAATCCTCTAGTTTCAGTTTAACTTCCTTGTGACTCAGTTCGCAGAATACTTACAAAGGATTTCAGTGCTTTGTACCAAGGTTAAAGTGTAGTTATATCTCGTTTTCTTCACTAGGTAATAAATTGTTCTAAGTTTGGACGGTAACGTAACATTTTTTATCAATTCATACCTTGAGATAATTATTGACAGTAGTCTGATAGCTAACCGATCGTGTATTCAATATGATTCATTAAGTTTTCTCTAAAGGAAAAAGGAATGGGATGAAACGTTAGTGACCCAAGCTATATTGTAGTAGCATCGTTTGCAAGTCATAATTGGTGCGTTCGTTGGAGATGTATGGTAAAGTTATTTTTTATTGAAAATTGTGGTGGAGCGTAAAAAAGCAACACATTTATAAGATAGTATAGTGCTTAAGAATCTTAAGTATTCTAGCTAGGTTTAGCTCAAGACGTATTTGTTGCCAAATGATGATTTTTTTACTGTTTCAATTAAAGGATGGGCTTATAATTAAAGCCTAGTTTTATTTTTAGAAAGTG
This sequence comes from Schistosoma mekongi, assembly GCA_034768735.1. NCBI lineage: Eukaryota > Metazoa > Platyhelminthes > Trematoda > Strigeidida > Schistosomatidae > Schistosoma > Schistosoma mekongi. The sequence goes on along the minus strand of CM068305.1, from coordinate 50,464,696 downwards.
ATACACTGAATAACATTGAAAATGGACCGATAAAAGGAATCAGAGTTATCCCGAGATAAGAGTAAAGGAAACACGATTTAGTGCGAAAACTATATGATTTAAATCTGAAATCTCCCTACCCGATTCAGAACCATGATAATGTTCACTTGTTTATTATTTTCGTATTTCTCTGGATTATTACATGATATCAAAAATGGAAACTGTGTGCAAATGTGTTAACGATTGAAATCAAATCGTTTCAAACATTTACAGGCATTTTCAAATCCGAATAATGTCGAAGATAGCTAAAGACACACAAACGAAGTCACACTGAAAATCGCCGAACGTGTTCGATTTTAGTCACTGAGATTGTCACTTATATAATTTCATTTCTAACATATCCCAGATAATTATGAGTTCAAAACTCATGATCATAACAGTAGCAATTTCTGAGGCAGACACATCATTTAGAGTTCAAGGATTACAGCATATGGGATTTAGGATTGTGGTGTAAATATCAATTGTTATTGCTGAAATAATAATTATCCTGTTACTTTTGTAAGTTTATACAACATTTGTGATATTATGATTATCGAACAAACATGTAGATATATGGGAGGGGAGTGATAAAGTTACAATCGGGTCATTTGTTGCTAGTAGATGACTGAATTATACGTAAAAATGATATCAATTAAGTAAGAATCGGTAAAAGGATTATAATCAGTTCAATTGTTTGGTTTTAAAGACGTTACGTTATGTATCATACGAATTACGTAGGAAATAGAATAGTCGAATAAATGAAATTCGAATTCACTATGTTTATACATGATTACTAGTAACAATAATAGTAATAATAATCCTAATAATAATGGTATGTAGATTTGTGAATGATATAAACAAAGAAAATATTTGGATAAGTTCTGGAATTGGAGGACTTGATGAGAACTTATCGAAAAGAATATTATTCATCCAAGCATCTTCATTTTGATAAACATGGGAATTTTTAAACAACATCTCAGATACTCGAGGCCCATGTTTTACGTAACTATTCGTTAAAGTTTCGACAAAATTTCATATGAATTGTTGTATGGTATCTCAAAAAGCATTTGAATTCGTTAGTTGTTTGTATTTCTTACAGGCCGATTTATCGCGGGTTTTCATAATTCCTCTCTAAAACCTTGGTTACGACATCCCAAAACTAATCAACACAATTTATTCAATTTGTCTGAGTCTACTGATTCACTCGTCCTTGATGTTAAAAATTCAACACACTTAACTAATCTAATAGATCAACAATCCATTTTTAAAGAGAACGAAGGAAAAAACTTGGTTTTGCTTTATTATTCATCGACATGTGTATATTCATTCGGTGGAAATAGTGCTTTATGGCAATTTGAAGCCATAGCTCGATTTTTCACTTCAAACAGGGGTCTTTTGTTTGCTAGGTAGGTGTATACTTGAATCATACCGGGTTTTAAGATATGATGAATTGTTTAGAGTAGTTGCTAGAGTTGCATAATTTTACTTATTCTTAGTAGTATGGGTTTACGCCTTGATGCACATGTTTTCAAAGGTAGAATATTGTCTAAAAATTGCCTGCAGAGATGTTTATTGTTGTGTATGTTCACAATGTTAATCTACCACCTAAACTCTATCGAGTGTTCGTAGAATCTTTAAATCACTCCTGTGTAGCTCCAATTCAGCATAACATAATAGTAATAATAATCCTAATAATAATGGTATGTAGATTTGTGAATGATATAAACAAAGAAAATATTTGGATAAGTTCTGGAATTGGAGGACTTGATGAGAACTTATCGAAAAGAATATTATTCATCCAAGCATCTTCATTTTGATAAACATGGGAATTTTTAAACAACATCTCAGATACTCGAGGCCCATGTTTTACGTAACTATTCGTTAAAGTTTCGACAAAATTTCATATGAATTGTTGTATGGTATCTCAAAAAGCATTTGAATTCGTTAGTTGTTTGTATTTCTTACAGGCCGATTTATCGCGGGTTTTCATAATTCCTCTCTAAAACCTTGGTTACGACATCCCAAAACTAATCAACACAATTTATTCAATTTGTCTGAGTCTACTGATTCACTCGTCCTTGATGTTAAAAATTCAACACACTTAACTAATCTAATAGATCAACAATCCATTTTTAAAGAGAACGAAGGAAAAAACTTGGTTTTGCTTTATTATTCATCGACATGTGTATATTCATTCGGTGGAAATAGTGCTTTATGGCAATTTGAAGCCATAGCTCGATTTTTCACTTCAAACAGGGGTCTTTTGTTTGCTAGGTAGGTGTATACTTGAATCATACCGGGTTTTAAGATATGATGAATTGTTTAGAGTAGTTGCTAGAGTTGCATAATTTTACTTATTCTTAGTAGTATGGGTTTACGCCTTGATGCACATGTTTTCAAAGGTAGAATATTGTCTAAAAATTGCCTGCAGAGATGTTTATTGTTGTGTATGTTCACAATGTTAATCTACCACCTAAACTCTATCGAGTGTTCGTAGAATCTTTAAATCACTCCTGTGTAGCTCCAATTCAGCATAACATAATAGTTTTCTGTATGTTTCTTGTCTGATTGTTTATTCTAAATAGTGCATATAGAGCATCTAGTTTTCTTGTGGTATACTTTGAGCTGAGTTTAAACTCACCAATGTACTGGTTTATGGAAGAGTGTGTTAACCATTAAATCATCTGTAATAGAAAATAGTTCGTAAAAATCAATCAAATAATTGAATTAATGTGATAGGGTTAACACTGGAATTCAGCAGTATTCGATTATATTTTACCTCCAACGACTAACAAAAGAGGTTTCTTCCAGTGTTGCTTACGTCTACTGAGTGCTAAATGTAAATTATCGTCTTATGAAAGTGAATATTAATGTTAATAATTATAGCTACAAGACAGATTTGTCAATTGCAGATATATTTATTAATTATACCTCGATACCCTTTTTCTTATTGTATGAATTTTTAGGGTAGATGTGTCGAAAATGGATCTTCCTTGGCATCTTAGAGTTGAGAATATTCCGTGCGTAATATTTTTTCCTGCTACTCGGTAAGCTATAGTTATCTACCTATTCTACAGTTATATTTTCAAGCATAGCAATGTCGTATGAATATTTTTCTAGGAATCTTTTTACACTGATGTTTTCCGAGTATATGTGTATGAAGGACACTAAAGCGTTGTGCTGCATGCAGTTCTCAAGATTACTTATTATACTACGTATATTTGTATATATTGAAAGTTTCCAGAAACATGGAACCCAACCGCTTTTACTGAAACGTCGTAAACCAGACTCTTTACAGTTATACTGGCGTCACAATCGCTAAAGATTGCATAAGACTGTTTGGCTTTCATTATGCGTAGATTGGTCTCATCTATCATACCACCACCAACACTCATATAACTTTCCAGGTGCACAAAAAATTTTTCAGCTGTCTTTAACGGTTCACCACGAAGCGTGAGAACAGTTACAGACTCCTGCTGATCGCATGTAATAACTTTACATTTCTAATGTGTAAAGCATATACCATACTTGTGGGTACTAATTACCAACTGATTAAGTGTGGTTTGAATGGCTAATGTGTTATCACAATGTGCAATAATATCATCCCCATACTCAAAGTCAAAAAGTCTTTCTTCAAGTAATAAATCCGCATCACCGTCACGCACTTCCTTCACGGCTGTTTCCAAATGTTGATTGCGAAGCTGAAGAGGAATGGTGAGATTGGGCAATTCTGTGTTAACCTAGTGGTGAACTAGAACAATTGAAAAGGATAGTTTTTTACCTTCACTCTACCTTATATGTTTGTGTACAGAGTCTTGTGTTAATAAACTTCTCAGAAACTTCTTCAACAGAGAATCCCAGAGCAGAGTATTATCTAATGAGCCAAAAGTGCCTATGATGTCAAGAAAAAAGGATTGTTGACTTGCAATACGTGTGACGGTGTTCCAACACTTCACTTAGAATGAAGATCTGAGTAATGTGACCTGGTTAAAATCCAACCGGCTCCTCGTGAGTCTGTTTTTACGGGTTTTGAGCAATTTTCTTAGTCTCGTACGTGTTCACTCTAGGAGCAGCTGATCGCATTGTAACCAATCTGAGTTCAGGCTTTAGTCATATGGGACGCTAAACTACATGTCAGTAATTACTGTTCTGGGAGTTAGTACTGACCAGAGACAAGTTTTAGTTTGCACAGAACTGTAGAATACGATTATTTATCCGACCAACCATTCAGTCACCATTGGCCGCTCAGACTAGTCTCCTGTGTACCTAAACAGTCGATCTGCGCATTGAAATCTCCTGCTAACACTGCACTGTTTATCAAACCTGCTTTATTGAATAGATAATCTAATCTGTGGTGAAACTTATCTTTATTTATATCCTGGCTGCATTCTATCAGTACATTGTCGGTTATTCCGAAAAAACATCGTTTCCCATGCCAGTTTCTTTTCTTTTTAATGAAATATAATCTAAAAGTTCATAAGTTACCACTAGTGGGGATCCAGCCGACTGGCGCTACCTCAGTTCTTGCTTTTCGTGCGCCACCGAACCCAGTGGAACCGGATGCCGATACTATACAGTCTTTAGGTTAGTACGTGTAAAACACTCGAATTCATAGATGGAAATGAATTCGGACTACATCACTTGAGTTCTGAGTATGAATTGCAGATATACAACATACATCGATGTTCAAACTCTCCCATGACGGCTAGATTTCCGTCTTAATGATCTGCACCAATATGCAAACGTTGAAGAAAGCCAATTTACATGGTACATTCTATTTCAGAAAAGCTGTATCACGTTTCACAATCTGTTACCGTGAGTATAGATAGAACAGAACTTCCGACAGTGCTAAACTGTTTTATGAGGTGAATAGTCGATGTAAATACAGAATGAAAAAAAAACAGATCGAAAGGACAAAGGAATGCCGAATTAATTTGCTTGACTCAGGTGATGTGTAATTATAGTTTGCATTCATAGTATCCGAAGATGAGTAAATCATTTTCTGCGCAAATATCATAATATCATATTTGTTTGGGCTGAGATAATGCCCTGACCCTGGCGCCCAGGCCGAAGCGGATGATCTCCTTAAAGGACTATTCCTCAATCCTTTGATCTAAAAGTCTAATCCAAAAGACAGTGTAGCAACGGAAGAAGACGCATTCCAATAGTAAACTGAAACCCTTGAGCCCATATAAATCGTTGGTCTTGCATTAAGGTTTTCCAACTCCGTTAAGTAAACCCTTCGTGTCTGCCAACCCAATTTCATCTCCGAATGCTCACTTCTGTTCTCCCATTTTTGTAGACACTAACCACCCTTAGCCTCTATACAGTAAATAGGACTTCCCCTGAAGAGAGTGTAAACACGGAATTGTATGAGTGCATTTTGAGAAAAAAGGCAGATTCTCCTCACCAGCTGTATCGGGGCGATTGGGAGATGCAAATGACGGGATTGCATAGGAGGTCCGTCTAACCACACGACTGTTTGAGCAATTAGTATTTTTAACAGAGTAACCACTCCTGATACCTGAATGAGAGGTAACCCATAATTTTTAAACTTCCAAACTAAGTAGGTGCAGTAACAATCAAATTCGTGACATCTAATTGTTCGTAGCTAATTGCCTGAACTACTAAGCTATCGGTCCACATGTGCAGTTGTTCTAGGTTCTTGGGAGGGTACCTACAGCATTAGAGAATCTGTCTTTCTCTTTGAAATTGTCGTGCATTTTAGGTTGTGTTAAGTGTAAAATATATGCAACCCAAATCAGCCGACCTGTTACATCATTATTTTGTTATTAATAGATCGTCTTATTCATCTGTCTTTCCTATGGAAGCAATGAGCGCAACCGATCTTTTTCCTCAGTTGGTAAGTTTTATCTATGAACAGATTAATGGGGACCAAGAAGATAATGAAGAACAGTTGAATCGATTTCAAAATAGTTCACAATTGGCTGCTGAAATTACATCACGATTATTAAACAATATTAAAAAGAAGTCAGCAATTCAATTAGTACACTTATTGCATGAAACAAGTAGAATTTGTAATATGCAACCTCTATCTTATTCAAGAACTTTATGTTTCAATGGTATACAAAATGCTATATTTATAACATCATATCACTATAATGAGAAACAGTTATCTTTGTCTACAACACTAAACAATCTAAGTAATAAATTAAATCGTATCAATGATAAATTGGTGGAGAGTTTTTCATTTCTTTCATATTTCTCATCATTCAGTCTACACAATTTCCTATTGCTTAAATCAATGCGCGTGTATTCGAAGCTATGGAATATAATAAGTAGTGAAAATTCCCAAATTGTAAATAAGTTAAATGTTCTGTCAAATTATACACATTTACGATTGTAAACACTTTCTCTGCTAGTACTCTGTATTCTGTCCTTATAACATTTCAGTTTCTGAAGATCGCAGAACATCTTTCCAAATCTTTATTTTTGGTCACATTTCTTTGTCAATGTCTTGTTGTAATATTTCGGAGGATTTCATGTATTATCTAGTTTGTATGGTGCTTGGTCTCTTTAACCTATTGTTGCTTTCTTTTCGCTCACACTCAGTGTGTACATTTACGATTGTTTTTGTCTTTCTAATGAAATTTTTTCCTAGAAAAAACAGGATAATTAAATTAAACTAATTATCAGATATTGTATTTTTATGTATTGTAATCTGGAGTTGATTTGTTTTTGTGAATAGGTGAAGTTAACATGGTCTGTTTATTCAAATTGCAAACTGTTAACTGAATTGCAATATCATGTCATTTAATTTGAGATACATCTTTGGCGTGACGCTTATTAATATTATTTGTTACTGAGAGTGAATTACGTAGTAGGGGGGGGGGAGTGAACGATCGGGAAACAACCAAGTAAAGAATGATTTGGTCAGGTGCAGAGTATTGAACAAAAGTCAAACTTCATATACACCGTTCGCTTTATTATTTTCAAGAGAGCAAGAACAAATATGCAAAATACAATGAATCCATTTTATTTCGTTGGTTCCTCATCAGCTGCTTACAACCTAGAATAACATTTTATAAAATTAATATTTGAAACAAAGTTTAACATACTCATGAGAATGGTTGTACTTGATTGAAATCAGAATCATGTAGGCATACTAGATATGTAATGATAACTAATATGTTGGAGAAAATGCTGTAACCGCATATATCCGATACAAAAGAAAATACCAGAAGGCAATATAAAGATTAGAGCTCAAATGATTACACAATAAGAAAATTAAGAGACAGCTGGAAACATTTGAGAATGATGTGAATAGAGCTCAGTTATTAAACTTGAAATGTGATATAATGGCCTAATTAAATAAGTTAAACTTAACAATCTGAAAACAGTGACGTAACGAACAGGTTAAATCTGATCTGATGAGTAGAGATGTTGACATAATAATTCAAATTTAGAGAAAGAATAATAAGCTGCCAAGGTAAAGAGAGGATTATAACTGCTTCCTTTTGGACACACACGTTTGGTTTCAATTGTTTAATGACAATTGCTTCAGTATATTTTAGAAGATTTGAAGTTTTTTGTCTGTTGAACACTTTAAAGGATTCATTGATATCAATCTGGTGTCATGTGCCAATCAAATGTTTGGCGATTGCGCTGTTAAGTGTTTTTGATCCTTTGAATCGTAGATTTTTGGGAACATGTTCATTAAAACGTAGGTAGACTGTTCTTTCTGTTCTGCCAATATAACTGATTCTGCAGGTACACTTAAATTTATACAAACGTGTGCGGTAACAAGAAGGGTACCTGTCGATTTTCGGTTGTTTCAGTGAGCATGTTGTTACGTACAATATCATTAATTTTACAGCACAATAAGTTCTCTTTAATGATGAACTGGGTCTTCTTCTGATTGTTTCTACAGTATCATCTCTTTTAAAATCGAGTTGAATGGAAACATGCTTCTTTTCAACTGTGGTTTCGTTTAATTTATCAGTTTTATATTCACCGTATTTGTCGATGAATTTTTCTGGATAGCCATTATCCTTTAGATACTATTTGATGTTAGTGAATTCTGAATCTATTGTACATGAAGTACATATCATTTTGGCTATGAGAAACAACGTTTTTAATAATCCTATTTCATAATGGATTGGGCAGAAGCTATTAAAATTTAAGAACAATAAATTCCATGTCGTTTTTCTGTAGATCGACCGTTGCACTGAGCCATCTTCTCGCTGTTGCATGGCAATATCCAGAAAATGATTTGTTTAATACCAGTCAGATAAACGCACACAAACTAGGTCAGTTAAAGTTGTTATACTACAGCGGCACAGTGATGGGAAATAAACAGGATGATAAGTAAGGCAATATAATGATGATACTGAAGGAACATGCAACATAAGTATGATTCAAAACAAAAGGATGAAACCAGTAAGAGAAATATGAAACAACACATTATGATTTCAAAATTTAGAGGAAGTTAATAAGTGAACGCATACTAGGACTGACTTTCAACCGTACAATCTAGAATTAATTGCTTCTAATTATTTAAGCTATTTATGTTGCTTCATAACATTTATATCTCCAGAACATAAGACTACTTTAAAACTACTCAGAAGTGATTGAACTCATAAATGATCATCTTAGGCCTCCCTCTAATCAGAAGAACTTGTTTTGGATAATATGTACTTACATATACAGTCATTACTCAAAGTGTAGATTTTAGAACACTTTAAATGAGGTTTAAGGTATGTCGAAAAGATAAAATGTTGCTCAATTTAGTTAAAATGCATTTAAGCTACTCGTTGCAACAATATAACGCCAAAAGAAGTAATGAAATAAGACCTTATAAATACATTTGATTAATTGTTAGACTAAAATATTTACGAGTGTTACAGTATTTCAATGACTTCATTAGAAAACTGCAATACGATATTACGTAGGACAAATAGTGAACACATAAACCTGATTCTATACCACTTGGCTTATTATGCGTGCATAAACTGTCGGAAGCAACTAATAATTTAAAGTTTGACATCACGGATTGACATTGGCTAGACAATAATTGTAAAGCAGGAAGCATTGGACAACTTCTGTATGAGACACTAACGCGACGAGTATTTGATGTGGGAGAAATATCACCGATTGTAGATGATAGTGACACAACATTGGGGGCCGATCGTAGCTAAAAACGTCCACTAATCAATATCATCTCAGTGGACTGAAACGCAAGCGCTCACACAGTAGTGTGAATAATGTGAGTTTCGTCCCCGGGCCAATTGGTAATATTAAATTCAACATTCTCTACATAACCCGATTACAGTCAATATTAATTCAATAGTGTCTGATTTCAAGGGGTAATTTGTGAAATTCTAGTAAGAAGCTGTGACCAGTGAAACGAAATATTTTTCTAGTATTAATAACGAACATCGTCGTGTAATAACTAAGCAAAACTAAGAACGATTAGATGTCGTAAAAGACTAATGGTTATCACTTCTTCAAGTCACTAATTCATTGATTGCTTAATATATGATTTACCCTATAGTATCGCTTTCACTTATTAACCATTTCAAAATAATGATAACAAACTACTGCACTCATTTCTTTACATATAAGACCAAAGTGATGATCATTTTATTGAACTACTGTTTTGACTCTAGTTACCGTTAAGTTCATATCATGGCGAATGTTCGCTTCTTGTTAAGCTCTTTAAATACATTGACTAATTTTTATTTCTCTGTTTTTATATGTTTACGCACTTAAATTTAGTTATTTTCATCACATGTAAGATATGTGTTATAAATCACAAATTGAATACATTTTGTAAATCTTTTGAAAAGCCCACATACAAAATACTGGATGAAGTTTGGTATCTTTCCTTGTTCTCATTACAAGTCCCGAAATTCCTCTATTTAATTGTCACTAATGTTATAACAGTACACATTGGTTTGTAATGGTAATCCAGCTGAGATCATTTTGTTATCTAAACGGTCCTTAAATTCAATCCGTTTTTATTTAGCTTTGTACAAGGTTGTTATTCTAAGAATGCAGCTTTTAAAAGTACGAAAAGATGTTTTGCATTATAATTTATTTTTACTTATATTAATTGTATATATTATTTACTAGTCATCTGGACAAGTTTATGTACGTTGTTGTAATAAGAGAAATTGCACTGACCTCGGAGTTGATTCCATAATGTATTGATTTTGTTACATTTGAAAAATTTAGTCGGAACATAGACTTTTAACTTAAACTTTTATTCAGAAATAAATATTTTTACTTAAAAGTGTGCTGATCTTACATAAATGATTATTAAATACCTTATTGTTAATGAAACACGTTTAATTTTAAATTTGCTAATACGTTTTAAGTTGCATGTACGGTGGAAACTATTAGTACATGTAACGTATAGATATTTTGTGTAAGCATGGTTTAAGTTGATATCTTAAGCGGTATTACCAACTAGTAGAATAATTCGAAGCATATTTGTGCTCATGGTAATCGTTCGTTTGCAAGTTTACATATCGGTGCAGTAAATCTGAGTAATTGTGGAGGTACTTGAGGATGCATCATTGACAAGGTATCAGGTAACTATAACTGCTTATATTTTGTGATTGTAATGCTTACCACTAATAAATACACTCCATACTCAATCGTAGTTTCGACAGCGTTGTGCTTACTAAGAAAAGAATATGCAAGTTTAATCTCGTTGTAAGTTCTAATTATACACTTAATTACTTTTAAGTAATATTAAGTGTAACAGTTGTATCAGTTTTACTTTACCGTACTTAATAATCGGGACTCGAGTATCCAGTTTCTTTTGTAATAAAGGATCATCGAATAAACATACCCAACTATGAATACACATAGTAACCTGTTGAGCAGCTTGTTAGCTGTCATGAGTAAGTCTACTGAAAAATGGCGACCTAGAATTTAAAGCGATCTGTTAAGAGTAGAGTTATGAATTTGACTGTCATAAACCAAATGAAATATTACCATTTGACAATAGTTATTATACGTACTGTATTATCAGTTATTTAACAAGTAATTTGGCTTAAATTTAGAAACCAAACAGAATAGGTCTTGATTAAGTTGGTTGCAAGCTATTTAGTGTTTTGTAGGCTTTTAATAATTCTAATCTAAATGTAGTGTAGAAATTCTGTAACTTGCATTTCACGCACATTTACAGTTGTGATTTTGTAAAACCTAGACACAAAACTTTAGAGCCAAAATTCAAGCATTTTCTTTAAATTCTCTCGTTAGAAGTTCTGTTTCCATAAAGTTATCCCTAAAAAAATGAGCCGTTCATGAAGTCCCTCTATGATATTCATGATCTAGCTTGAAGTAAAATGAAAGCAGACTGATTACTCATCAATTAATAATATTTCGATGAGCCGTTTCAAATCGCAGTTTATTAGTACCTAAATAATGCACTTATTTGTGGAGAAGAATATAAGCAACGTGCCAGACGTAAAGTCTAGAATTGTCCTTACCGTTGTTATTAATAGAACTTAATAAACTTTGTCTTCAGTATCCTGTAGACAAGCTACCAAGTGCTTTTTAAAGACGGTTGTTATAACTGTAAAATTGGAAACAGTAAAATTAATTTAGTGGAAATTCTATAAATGATGAATTCGATAGATTTTGGCTTTTTTCGTAAGAAAACATGTGTTGATTTAGTCACCATAACAGGGCATCAAGTGAATAAGAAGACTAAATTTATTTATTCTTTTTTGTAGTGATATATTCAGGTCGTTTTAAATCATCATTGAACGTGTCAGGTAACGCCTATAACTAAGCGTTCATCAGAGAAAAAAGCTAGTAGTTAGAAGCACAAAATATATGTAAATGAAACGACATACTAATGGATACCTTTCTGGTTACAACTCACGTAGTCTCAAAAATATTGTATTTATGGATTATGAAATGTGGTGGCGACTTTGGAATCCGCGTTTCCGAATACAATTGAAGTGCACTGATTTAAACAGATTTTTCTCAATGAACTTATAGTAATTATTATTACACGTTTTCTTACTCAATTTAGACTGTTTATATTTGTGTACTATTTAAGGACATTAAGCACATTCTACAACTTAAATAAATCAAACTATAATTAATAAACCAGATTTAGCAATCCCTAACGTGCATGGAACGAATCATATCATTCACTAAAAGACACCAAATAAGAATATCTGAAAACGGCCTAGTGAAAACTAGCTTTGATGGGACACTTTTGGGACTCTCAAATACGTTTAGCTTATGAAGGAAAATTGTCTGTTGATGGTACAATTGTGGTGATAAACTTTTCAAATGTTATGGTACGTTTAGTAATTTCTAGGCTCAAATTAAACCCATCTGTAATCTTAACTCTATGCTCTTATATTATACCATGCTGTAAACACCGTGCTTAAATTCAACTCTCTCTCTCTCTCTCTAACCTTATCACTGAAACTAACTATATACACTAATCTCAGCAGCAAGCCCTAAAGTTAGTCTGATTCAAAACCTTAAACTTAACCTTATATCTTAATCCTAACAATGAACACCACTTTTGATGCATTTTAAAAGAGGGAGAATGCAACTTGCTTGTTTATAAAAGTTCAAGAATTCGGCTATTATTAATCTATCTGTATACAAACAAATATGTCTTAGTTTTCAAGCAGTAAAACTTATGTTAAACTTTGGTAGATCTTTTGACTCTTTTTATTCCATTTGCATCACCACCACTTCTCGTAAGCAAAATATTTATTAACAGTTACAGTTAACTTGTTTATTAAACATATAACTCTTACTAACTTGTTGGTTTATTTGGGGTTTTAAGATCAATCATGACTATTATAGATGATTATTTCTCGCTGAGAGCATGCGAAACAAAATATTTCCTCTATATATTTCATCGTACTAACAAGTTTCTATATTCTTTAAGTTAAATCTGAGGAAGCCCTTATGCCACTCTTCACCACATTGTTTGCCTATTCTGTGGAAAATTGCTATTTGTGAGACAACAAGGAGATTACGTATAACACTCGCTATAAGAAATAAGGTTTCATTACGCAATTATCTCAGAGCACTTAATCTTGCATACAACGCTTCGTCTTCACGCACACATAAATGTGACCATATGTGCGTTAAAAAAGAGTTGTTACACTAGATGTATAGTGTATTTGGAAGCAGTGGAATCCACCAAACAAACAGTATCCAGGATCTGGTGGCGAGAAGTTCAGTCATATACTGAACATTTCAACGTTGATGCGTCTAAGGGATAAACTGGGAGTCGAATATTCTTTACAGAATGGTAGGTCAATTGGACAGCCGAATATAGTTATATACTCTACTTCTTGAATGTGTGCACAGGAACAGATTTGATCATTTCGAAAGAATTATCTATTGTCATTATTCTCATCCTTTCATTATCCCAAGAACCACTATTTTGAAATAAATTGCTCTTCAAGTTGAAAATTAAGATGCTCAATAAACAAACAAATACTAATCACTTCATTTAATGTCGTTCTAAGCTTAAATCCAAAAAAAAATAAGTAGCATTCAAATTATCAAAATCTGTAAGAAATTTCGAAAACCTACAAACGTAAATATTATGTTTCCGGTTGTTTCTATTATTCAGGATAATTTTTTGCACAAGTTAACAAGTCAGCGACACTGTACCAAATCATCAGCTTAATCTTATTTCCGCTAACTTACTGACTATCAAAACAGATAGATAAGTTACAAAACATGCTTCAAGTTACAACTTGGAAGGGTTTATACAATGCTAATGAATAATCAATAGTGGTAAATAATCCCCTAAATAAATAGTTGTATAGGCTCTCGACATTGATGCAGACCATGTTTGTTTTACCGGACACGACTAGTTGAAGGCGTTCGGTCATGCACCATCACTAGATCACGACACGTTACAACGTTGAAAGCATCCCGCTCTGGTTAGGCAGCCTAAACTCTATTATTCCATCGACGCTCCACTTACGATCAAATATAAGTTATTCTCCATCCTTCAATGCCTTCCATTTTATCCTCATTTGTAAAAGTAGCTGAACTGTTAGAAGTTGCTCTGGTTATACAACAAATCTAACTTGGACATATACCGGGTGCACTTTATTGGTGAGCGCGACGTGATATGGGCACAATCATAACTGTGAGGTCGTTCCTGTCTACAGTTTTTAACAGTGTTCTTGTATATTAATACATTTCGCATAGTTCTCATTCTACTGCTGTATTCGCATAATTCGGTACTTTAATGATGACTAATCAAATGCCTAAGCTTATTAAAATTAAAATCCCACACCTCCGAACTTTCGCCTCACCCCTTTTTGGACAGTAAAAATAGAAGCTTGGTTCTGTTACTCAGTAGTCAGGTTTCGAGACCACAGAGTGACAGATCCGCGCATTCAATTTCTTGCTGCCGTAAGGTTACTTCTGCGTGAATCGAACAAGCACGTCATCCTTTTCTTTTTTGACCCTGACTGCGTAGAACCTTACGACTAGCTCGGAAGATCAATTCTCAAACGCGGAGACTTGATCGACAGACAGCGTCTTGATGAGTTGTTCCACACCATCGAGCCCGGTAGCGGTCCAGTGACGGAAATATTGGCGCGCGCGCAAGAAGTGATTAGTCAACGCACTTTTGACGAAAGTTTTTCTCGTCAATTTTTCTTGTCAAAACTGCTGCTACAAGTGCAATCAGTTTTGAGAACATTTCATAACAACCTGGTAGACAAACTAGTTTCGTCTGTTGATTGGATTCTGGAGGTCACCAGAACCAGACACAATGAGGTTTATTCCGTTACAGAAAAACTTCATGCTACCGGAAACGAGGTGAGAAAATCGTACAATACTCTCCCTCGTTTTCTAGACCTACAGGAACGACACCAACCTAGCAATTCTTGACAACGAAATTCTTCACGGAGAATATCTTCATCTCAACCTCGAAAAAGGGAAGACTCACATTGGTGTTTGTACCACGACACCTAGGGCAAATACTCGAGGAACTGAAGAGACCTCTTCTGTTTTCCTAGCCACAAACCTACCGTTGGCACATCGGTAAACTATCCCACCGGCAAGCGTTGCCGGCAAATTTAGCCGACGGCAATAGCCGCCTGTTATTCATCAGTGGTTTGATAACGAGGGTACGCTACCTCGCTGATACTCACGCAGAGGTCAGCGTTCTGGCTTCGACTTCATATGATCTGCAGCATGAAACTGCATTTAGTGGTTCTCAGTAGATTTGTGGATGATTTTAGCATATTGTATTAACCGTACACAGGAAACACTATACAAACCCCACTACTCCAAATTTACGACATTTCTAAGGTTGTTAACAGCATTTATAGTGCAGATTAAACTGAGTCATGGTTAAACGACGCAAACAAGTAATTGTCTACACCGAAAACAGGCATACCATAATATATGAGAAGCGAATTTACATTTAAATAAAATAGGAACCATGTATACTCACTAGTCAGACAAAATTTAATAAAAAAATAAAAATAAATATTTAAAAATCGCTTTTCTACTCTTTTCTCGGCTAAACAGATTGTAGAACGTTATGTAAAATAGATATTTTATTTGTGATTCTTTGTTTGTATAGATAAAAAATTTTGTTTAAGGTCATCGACCCATAGATTCGAGCGTTTTTGAAGTTTTCAAGTAGAGTAATGATATTTCGTTTAATCTTAGTCATTTCTCTAAGTAATTGTGGAGTATTTGGACTTTCCGTTTGTGAGTCTATTTTTTTTTGTAATTGTTGTAAGCTATATTTGCTTTTGAATAATGTGTATGGAATGGTTTTGATATTTTTTTTCGGGTTTTTCAGATGTTTGTTTTGGTAATTAATATCTTCTTAAAATACTACTGTAATAATTAAAATACCTTATTAAATGGACTTTTTGTTAAAGAGTCATACGTGGCCATGAAGTGAATGGCTTTTATTCAAGCATACGTCTTTTTTTGTGCTGTGCATATCGATATCTGAACTACTTCTAATTTTCTTTATGTTATCTACACTTAGTTTAATAATATTGGATTACACGAATTATAAATATCTGATATTATAGTTTTGCAGATATACAAACTGATTTCATTTAGACAGATTATTCTACATTTAATTCTTGTTTAAATCCTAGAGGTATTTTAAAATTTTTCAGTTTGTTAGCATAAGTTTTTAGTCTTTTTTGTGATTTGGGTAGGTTCTGTATATCCTCTAAACAGTAGTTATTGTATTCCGAAAATGTAGTTTGTTTGTTATTCGTCGTTTCAATAAAATTTGATATCAGCTCTACAATCTGAAATATCGGGTAACTTTGTGACAAGGTAGCGTAAATATTTTTTGCACTCACGTTTTGTTTTAGGAAAATGGCTTTATGTGTTTGCCAAAATTATATGTCGATGGATTAGCCTCCTTACTGCTACTAAAAGTTGTAACTGGTTTGATGTCTAGTATGACTAAAAGGTGTGTAAGCATTTTCAAATTTAGTAATTATTACGTGACGGACCAATCAACGATGTGATTGTAAATGGAGAGTTTTTAAACTGATATTCAAATGGATTGAAAGAATAAGAATTTAAGTTAGTGACATTGGATGTCTTAGTTGATCAGAATGAAATAAAACAGAATAGTAAAATGTCCGGATTCATGAATGAACAAATGGTACAGATAAATGCTGGCATAATTATAAGTGCGCGAAATGAGCAGAGTCGATAAATCAAAGATGGATTAAGCCTGTAACAATGAAGTGTTGGTAACGGTAATGGACTAGTTGGGTTTTATGTCTTGGGTAGCGCTAGGAAGCAAAATATCAGTCTTCGTTGTTTACACAAGTACACAATCACTACACAACGCATTAGTTGAGATTCATTTTATAAGTACATAGCCACTGACTTCTTCATTGAAGTGCTAACTGAGAAGGGATTTGCAGTTGTTGTATCAGTCAGGATCGTACCTGAATATTACATCAAGCTCAGTTGGTACATAGGTTATTGTCAGCGGTTTGTGGACTGTGACTACGATTAAGTTAAACATAATATCGAGTTTTCAAGTAAAGTGCAATCTTTTAATTGACTTAGTTTTAGATTTTAGTGTTTGAAATAATCATTATGTTAATATGTGTTAATCCTAAAATTATGTTTTCCTACGAAGTTGAAGTCTCCCTTTGGAAGCTTTCAGTAATGTGTTCAGATTGAAAGTTCTAATTACTAAACAATCGATAATAAATATGAAATTATATAATGGAATGGTTAAAATGTAAAATTTTACTGGTTTAAATAGCCTATAAAATGATTTGTCATAGAAAGATTTTGGATTATGCAGTATTACCACCTTTGCTCGGCAAACTTACGTTACGCTTCTAAAATTACTACAATTAAGGTGACGAAGAAAGTTAGCCCAAATTTTACATTTGAAACAAATAAACATAATAATGGTAACAGACATTCTAGGTGTAATTTTAAAGAAATTACCAAAAATTTAAAAAGGAATTCTATTTGTTTTTATTTAGCTAGAAAATATTCAACATTTTTCAGATATTCATATAGTTTATATTGGTGCCAAAATGATTTATATGACTAGAGCTACCACAATTAGGCTCTATGTGCTATATGTTTCGTAGCTTTTTTCCAGATTTTAAGCTACAAATTGAGTCATTATAAGGAAATATTTTTGATAATTTATATGATGAGTATCATCAATTTTTATAGTCTGTAGTGGTCAAATCAAAAGTTGTCTCTGTTGATTTATTACAAATATATCGACCATACTTTTAGGACAAACATTGGAATATATTCGGCGTCAAAACATAACGATAATTTTGTTATTGAATCTCTTGCCCTATTATGTTTTACCCCAGTAACACAAATTTTATAGACAAAGTTTCGTCGGCTTGAGATTTATGGTCATACCGGTTTTAATAGGAGCTATTTAGCTAATGCGCCTATTTTGAGGACTTTTTATATGGGTTGTTGTCGCTGTATTTATACTCATCATATTAAGATTTACGATTGCTAGTGATTACCTTATTACACTCTAAATGCTATTGTGTAAAAACAAGTTTTTTTATATATGCAATTATAATGACGAAATATTTTATAAGTCCGATGCAAATGTGCTTATATCGCAAACGTTTAACGCGTACTTTTATGTTGTCTTACCATAGCAGATGCACGAATTATGAATTGTGTAGCCATCTATTTCATAAACTGAGTATAAAATATTACCTTAAGCCACTCTTTAAATGAATGTTTGTTCTTCTGACCATGCATTTTTGTTAATTACGAAAGCAAGAGCAAGGTGTCTAATCATACGACAGGCATTTGCTCTATCAGTTGTATAGTTGCACGACGGTGATTGCATAAACAAGAGAACTAAGACTAAAGTTCAATTCGCATAATAGATTACATGTTGATAAACTTTTAGGGAGAAAGTTTAATCTACTGTAAAGATCATTTCTCTAAATACATCATAAAATTCTATCAAAATTGGTCGTTTAAGAATTAACAATTTAATTTGAAGAGATATTATTTAGTAAACAATATTTTAGTAGAGCTCACAGATTGGTAACTGGTGTATGTTCTAAGCTACCAATTTGTTAGCAATACTAAGGACAAATAAATACATATTCATAAACTTTAACAGCAGTAGCTTAAAAATTAATACAACAATACGATCAAGTGTGCAACAATTTTACTCAGACTATTAGTAATTCACACAAGCTACAAAATTTTAATGTAACTAACGAGCTGTATATGAAACTTCAGATATAAAAGGAAATCTACTTACTTTACAATAATGTGTGAACAATCACAATATATGCTACTAATGTGGTTTGATTTTTGGAGTAGCGAATGACTACATTATATTGAGGTTTTAAGTGGGTTTAAAAACACCCAATCAAGTGAATAACTCCTCGAAGTAATTGCTGGAGTTCTAGTGTGAATACGTGACCAGTGGAGTTCAGCCATATCGAATGTGAGGCAGTTACCCATCGATAGCAAGGATGAAATCACGCTAAGGCATCACGTGTTGACTGAATTAAAAATATAAATCGTTTGGAACCGACTCAGTGGTTTAATCGTACAGAGTTGGCCGCAGAACCAGAGGGTCCTGGATTCGGTCCCTGATTGGATCTTGGATGCGCACTGTTGAATAGTCCCATAATAAGACGAAACAACAGTCCAATGCTTCCAGATGATCAATGGTTGTCTAATTCAGACCAATTTATGATATGAAGGTTGATAGTTGAAATTACTCTTTTCGTGCTAATGTAAACAGCAATAAAATTTCTATAAACGATGAAGTGTTAAATGAAATTGACATTAACTTTAGTAATTACATTGTTACTGATTTTTTGACGGCGTGATTAGTTTCAAACCTAATAATGTTGTATAGTTCTGTCAATTATCAAGTACTTTCCTAATCTATGAAGCAGGTTGTAAAAATTGAAATTATGTATTTGTTATCCAAAAAGAAAACTATCAAGTTTTGGAGTAAAATCTACAAACTAATAACTACATTAAAGTGTGTTTGAACATTTTATGTAAAATTTCAAAAAAATATGTCTAGTTAGCGATTATTGTTCATCTTTATGAAACGTTAGCTATAACATTTTTAAAGGTCTAAAAGCTTTGTATTTAGTTTTTTATAAGTTTCGCTATTGGTATGAGATTAGTCATTATTGTTGAGGTTTCAAAATCCCCAAAAATACAGTCGTTCACTTAATCAAGCGAAAGGCTTTGTATTGACTTTTTGTAAGATTGATTTGTAGACTTTCATCAATTAATTCAATTTCAAAAGTGATATATATAAACGCTTCTTGCTAGTTTTGTCTCATATTTTGCTCCACAATATAATCTATTTACGACTTTAGTCTTTTGGAGTAGCTGTAAATGGGGAAGGAACAAGTGGTGATATTCGATTGAAGTACAAGTATCAGAGATAACGATTTGCACTAACCTGACCGACTATTGAGGGAATCAGACATAGAATCCGGCTACCCTATGAAATTTAGCTGCATAGTATAGCGCACCTTACTAAGCCAATAAGTACCTACACGTTTGTCTCGTTTGAGAGAAAACATATCAATTATCCGTCTGCAATGATGTTTTTACGTGTTATTTTCGTAGATTTTGCGGATTAAGCAAGAGTAATTATAAAATAAAATTAAAAAGATAAAATGAGGCTTCACTAAAGTTACTTTTCTTATAGACCATGACTACTACCATTATAGATGACTTACATATCTATTAACGTTTGTTCAGATAAACAAATTAAGTAGAAAAGTTATATGACGGTGATTTATAATTCATCAAAAATTACAAATTGGAGGAACTGACGTTTAATCTGTACTACTTGATTATAATAAGTATATATGTGCATATATTCAAAATACAATTATTTAATTTAGTTAATTCACAATGGGATGCTAAATCATTAAGAAAGTGACACCAACAGTAATATTTATGTGTTATTACAATACACGTGATTTCTCACCGAATTATAAGGAGTGTAAGTTCATGTATTTTTACCTTAATATAGTATAATATATCTGACATTTTAGAATTTATTAGAGCACCTGTAAAACATTGTATACTTACTGTTTAAACTGTTTGTTGATCAGCAGTGTACTAGGTAATAATTCATGTTGTTTATAAAATGAATTTTTCAAGTTACTAATTTTTTCCTGTATATGTATTTTATTTTTTACGTAATTTGTCTGCTGCATCATTAAAAAGTAATTTTAAAGTAAGTTGATAGTAGATTTTTTTCAATTGTTCAAACTCTGCAAATTACTCCCGCAAATGCATATCTGCGCATTATTATTACCGTTTTTATTGTTAGAAATCACAATCGTTACATAAACTATTTTTATCGAATTCTGTGTTAGGATTCTTGACGTATCAATTTAACTAACGTTACTCTGAAACCTACTGAAAAGCAGTAATTATCAAATTAAATCTATTCACTGTGAACTAAATATATGCAGGTGAAAGTGTGTTAATTAATACTCAAATAACAAACTAAATAGATGAAATATTTTTGATTTACAGACCGAATAATTGCATACAGAGGGGACTGTTAAGACTTACAAAAAAAATTAATCGCTATAGAGTTCAAATCATTTACAATATAAATGACACAACAATCGGTGGTGAAATTGTATTTGTGGTATTGTGGTTCTGATATCTCTAACAGTAGAACATCGAATGGGTTACTTTAATTTTGGTGGCTCACTACCTTAAATCGCGACATTCATTCAGACTAGATTATCTTTCATATGTGTACTAAGATGCACTTTACCAAAAGCCAGTCTAGATACTTTAGTTAGTGATTATAATAAATCCCGGAGTCAGAATATTAGATCCATTTATAGTAATTTCATTATTAAGGAATACTGAAGAGTTTATGAAATTAGTACACTGATAAGAAATGGTATATTTTGTACTTATCTTATTTGTGAATAATCATATTGTCTAATCGAAAACCACAGAAATATTGTCACAATATAGATATTATAAGTTCAAGAAGTGTTTTCAACCAAACATGTAAGTGGTGTTTACATTTTGCATATAGATCGTTGTGTTTAGTATCATGTACACAGAATAGTAAATTAAAATTGAATCAATCAATTACATTACTCAATAATTTGAAATTTCTTTTTAGTTGTCATTTCCTTTTCGTTGTATAACCAACAAAACAAAATTACTATAACTATAAATGTATTAAGTCATCTAAATTGTCGACTAATTTCTTTACATTCACAATTTTTTATTTGTCAGACGTACTAACACTCAAAAACGCCATTTAACATTGAGGCTTCTCTGATTAAAAGCAACAAAATAATAGTGTTGGCATATTGGCTAATGTCTTTTATATGGTAAGTCTCAATTTCGAACCATGCCCCAATCACTTCGATTTTGGCAATCAGGTAGCCAAATTATCCTTCATACAACCAAAATTCGCCACAATGCTAAGTGCATGGTAACATCAGTTAATAGGAAGCCTTGTATAAATCCATATTTTTATTAACTCCATAACAAGATAATTAGGAGTTGTTAGGTTAGCCTATCAGCTATAGGCTGCATCAGGTTGTATTACGTGATTGGTGCGAATAATGAACTCGAGTTTGCTGTCTAGCAGTTCAATAAGCTGTGGATATTAGAGAATCATTATTGATATACTCCATTTATAAATTTTATTGTGGTTTGAAAATCAGATTTTGTATAATCATTCAGTTCGTGTTTACCTCGATAGGTAGTAACATAATACAATCATAAAACTTTATTGGAATTATGTTACTTTGATTTTTTTCTTATTTCTCGTGTATTCTTTTACGAATAAAAACATTACAAGTATTTCACAGTAATACTCTGACGACTTGGTAAAATCAAATTATGCGAAACTTATATTGAACAAATAAAAATAATAAATGATAAAACTAGTTGGAACTGAATTTTACTGGATTTATTCACTTATTTTTTAATAATTATTATGATGTATAAATTAAAGATAAATTTTATTAAGACATTTTATTTATTGCGTTCTCAAAATCTGTCTTGCCCAACTCCGTAATCAAAAAAAATAGAAAGTCCAAATGTGGGGTAGAAACATCTATTTCAGCACTCTGTATTTACAACGTGCACTTTCATCCGCTACTAGCTGTACATCAAATAACTGGCACTCATATTTATTCTGAGCTACGTAGATTGCATATGTGGTTATCTTTATCTGATGTAATAAAACAACAGTTATTTTGGAGACCTGGTAACGTCGGGTTCTCTGAGCTGGATAAATTATCTGCGAATATTTCTGAACATTAGCATCACTTAATTCAAGCAGAATTACTCCTCCTCTTCCTCTTCGGTGAACCGAAATTTATTAAAACTGTTTACGTGAGATACAAATCATCTTAATCATTTCGAAAAGCCCAAAGGCTACTTTTGACCTTGATAAACAATTTTTTGCAATAATCAGTGAATATTACCATTTTTAGTGATCAGTAATTGGCTAACAGCTAAATTTATATATCACTCATGATTTCCACGTTTCTGCAGTTTTACAGTAGACAGTGGATTATAAATTTATTATAATTATGACATTTTGAAGTCAAGTAATTAAAAACGTTTGTTAGATGATGTTCACTAAGCAGATATTTGGACATGCTTAAAATATGTAGTAACAAACAGTAGAATGAAAGGCCCTTGGTTAAAATTGGCTTATATGATAGGAAATCTAACATCGTCATTATCAAGCCAAACCAAGTAATTTGGTTTCTTTAGGGGAAAAATGTACTTCATAATCAAAAATCAGGTGTTTAATTAAAATGTTTAGATGTAATTGAAAATATAAGGCTGTGCGTTATTATACCGTATATCGAGTTGTTGTCCTATTACACTTTCCATTTTCTTGATTAGATAATTAAATACCCTATCTACGTAGCTTTTTAATCAAATATTAAACACCTGATGTACTGTGTTTGTAATCTCGTCGATTAAAATTCCTTTTGTATTTATATGTTTTCATCATATTTCATGAGAAAATGTAAATCCAAACACTACTGCCAATAGTACTTTACCTTTTGCTAGACTTAAGAAGTTTTATTTACCTCAGTGATAGCAAATTACTTTCGTTTCTTTTTCCTCAATTTTCATATTCTCTTGTTATGTTTATTAGGCAAATTATAATCTCCTCTACATCTCATTTAGTTTAAATTACATCTAAATGTTTGCGTCATTCATGGTGAACTACATGATTGTATTTTTTAAAACGATTTTCATTCAGTCAGTTCTCTTAACAATGAAATTTGTTTTTCCTCATTGTATTTAAAATAAATATTAACTTTATCAACCAACCATAAATTCTTCCAAACAATCATCCTTTTGAGGAAATGGGAATGAAGTGGTAGTATATAAAATGCATGAATACTGCTACCTACCTTATGCACTAATCATTTATTGTATGCAAATTAGTTGATCAATGCGTCTCTTAACTTTGCAACTGTGAATGTTTTTAATCTTTTTCTTTCACTCCTATCACTTCTGCAAACACGCTTGTAAAATAGACGTAAACGAGACCACCGTCCGCGTTTAATCGATCAGCAGAGAAGTATTCAATTTTAACTGACTTTTTCGCCATTTATATACATAATATGAAAGTCAAAATTTTATTATGTTAATAAATAGTATGTCCTAAAAACACTGTTCTACAGGCAACTACATTTTTTCATCATGTATTGAATTCCAAAATTAGTTCCCCATTGACTTCACTCAAATTTATCCGTTTTATTTAATTTTTAACCGATAAATGTAAATAAAATTAAGTGGATATACCTAATTCTTTAATTTTCTATGTAAGATTGGTCGGAGACGTGACGCTGGCAAAAACAAAGGTATAGTAAATATTGAAACAATAAGTCACAAATGTTTAATTGTCCAAACAATGAACACTGTAAAGGTGACAGGTAGCCTCATCCAAGTTATACCTGTGAAATAAACCAGCACTAAAATTATGTGATAGAAAAAACGTTTGAGTAAGCGATTTATTGTCATAAAGTAGCTGTTAATGTAGAATAAAACCATAGTACACAGTTATGTACAGAACATTATTTTCACATTATTGAACCTTAATTTAGTGGACTACCAGTTCAGGGGTTAAGTAATCAGGTTAAGGAATTTTAATGGCTCTATGTATTAATCTAGATGCGTTTTTGTGATCATAACTTGGTAAATGGATCACATTATTATTTGTATAAGCTGCTTTCTTGTGTTGATTTGAGATTATTTCATTATTAGGTTAAATGAATCCACCAGCATTTCATTTTTACAAATAAATTAATGCATGACATAAACGTATGTTTCGTTTTTCTGACTTTGAAAATTATTTGTTAATAGGTTAGAGTTTACAAAATCTACATTTAATGGAAAATGTATCTAACTCAGATTGATTCTTATAGTATTATTGCTGACTTCACTTAATGGATGCTAATTATGCTCACAAACAACGATGAGGTCGGCAAATTGCACTATCAAAATTTTACCTTATGTTAATTAGATTTGTTAATTATATAAACTTTCAGTATTCACATGATAGAATCGACTGTTTGTAAAGTAACAGTTTATTTGCAACAAATATTTTCATTCAATGAAGAGTGTAAAATGCGTCAGTTAGTCTCTTTACACTGCTGAGTTGTTGATCACACCGAGACTCCAAGTCAGTATCTGCAGCTACAGATTTCAACTTGTAGACCAATAATATCTTAATTCTAAAGAGCTTTGTACTTTTTCCACCAGAAACATTTAGTTAATTCATCCCAAATGAAGATTAACTTGATCCTGAATTCTAAAAATAAAGTCTGACAGCTGAGTTTTATGTGATTGTAAGATTTTCATCAGGTTTCTATCTTAAACCAGACTCTTGTAAATCTATAAAACACCCAGATTGGTAGACAGCCCTTATTCATTCAAAAATTCATACAGTGTTTTTTTTCTTTTAAATTCTGCAGCTTCATTATTTTTTAATAGATACGATCACGTTAATATAACTTTCCTTCATTATGCAGTATTATTATTAATATAACAAATGGTAAAAGTGAATGTTATATTCGAGTTATAACTTTCAAAGACATATTTGAAACGGTACTGAAATCTTTGTCAGTGTTAAAGTATCATATCCGGCTTGCCCCACTTGTAGCATTAAGGAGATATCCGTCTCTTAAAGGAGAGCAAATTAAGTTGCACAGAGGTTTAATTTGTTTTGAAACCAGATATGAGCATAGGTGTTTCTACAGAGGTACCGGTATATCCTGGAATGAGTGAGTAAGCAATATTTATGTTAGATACAAAGTACTAGGAAGACAAGGTAAATCAGAAGAAGAAATCGTAAACCTTTATCAACTGAGATGGTTGGGATGTGTTTTGCGCACGTGCAATCACTGCCTACCTTGTCACACAGTGTTTGTTGGCGTAGGAGTAGCGTGGAAGAAAGCTAGAGGTGGCCAGACTAAGACATTGGATTGGTTTATGGCATCTCTAACTGTCAGTCTAGGCCAAGTTGGTAGATGTAGATTACCCAGTTGGAGTCTAAGTGATAATCATGGCGAGTGGCTGGAGAAACTGGGTGATATGGCTTAGAATCAGTCACAGTGCATTAAATGTATTCACTCTTTATGTTTCTCTAGATC
This sequence comes from Schistosoma mekongi, assembly GCA_034768735.1. Lineage (NCBI taxonomy): Eukaryota > Metazoa > Platyhelminthes > Trematoda > Strigeidida > Schistosomatidae > Schistosoma > Schistosoma mekongi. The sequence continues at coordinate 50,438,528 of CM068305.1, read as the reverse complement.
TTAAGCTCCACTTATTTTTGTAAATACGTTAGTTTCATTCCTATCTGTTGTATTCTATTGTTGTGTTATTCACGTAAATTTGATCTCTTCCTGCTAATTTTCTGTGGTAACTTGAACCCATGCTAATATGTACCAGGTTCTACGTTATTCATAAATGACTAATGGAACACATTGAAAAACAAGTGTACAGTTAAAATTAATTTTCTGCAACATGTATAAATAGTTGGTATAAAATTGCTTACCTTAATATTTTGTTAGTCGTTTTTCTTTAGGGCTAATGTATTTGGAAAAATGTAATTTGTTTTGAATTATCGTTACAGTAAACATGTAGTGAGTCACTGAGCTTATACTTCACCTGTATTATGTGTCGTTAGGATAGAGAGAGACAAGGTCGGATTTCTCTCAACGAGTAACTATGATGAATATAGGATATATGTGTGTTTAGATGAGTTCTCAATGTATTGATTGTTACTAAAATCAAAAATCTAATTTACATAAGTTTTATTTGAAATAAGAAAATAAAACGTGCGTAACTTACTAATATACGAAAGGTATAATGTAGGTAACGAAATACCATTAAAACTTTATTTTAGTAATACAACTGGAAAGCGAAAGTCTTGAATCTTTTTTGAATACAATGCTTAATTTAATAAAATAATCTATAATACCTCGATTTATTGTAATATAACTATCATTATTGGTCGGTGTAAATTGAAGTTCTAGGAGGAACCCACCGATATTTATCTATGAACCGTTCAGAATAGATATAGCACTGTGTGATAGGAAATTTCAAGTTCAAGAATATAGATTATATTAATAATAGGTGTAACTCTAAGTGTAAGAACGTAATTGCATATGGTTGTCAACTGCAAAAACGATTATGTTAATGCTTCTTGATGATAAAAACTAACCATCTGCTGTTGGTTCATACTAAAATATGTCTATGTTTGTTACTATCTATTTTCATGCTACGACTTGAAAATAAATATGAATGCTCTCACTGTTGAACAAATTCATTACAATACTACTTTCCCATTAGTTAAGTGAAATCTGAATAAATAAACTACATATTCGTTTCCACGTTATATTTCTGTTAAGTATAGTCAGTTTCTACCTCTTTGGTTTTACATAGTTTATTGTCACTTTGGATTTTAGATATTTTCGTTTCTGAAACATGGATGTTTCGCATTAAAATACTACGAGTTAAGTAATAAAGAATGCTCACCTAACATCATAGTATAACGCAATAAAGTAAACTTGTCTCATACATTTATATTCTGTTTATTGTGCATGCCAAATAATACACATAATTCACTTAGTGATTACCGATTGTCAGTTTATTTCTCTGGAACGCTGTTGCATAGCGAATGGACAATGTAAGGCAAAGACATCTTGAATACCAGGGAGCACTGGACAGCTGTTTCGTTCTAGTGTGGAACTCCTCAGCAGTGCGCACCCCAGACTCTACACCAGGAGCTTCAGGTTGACGCGAACGCCTAACCATCTGCACCACTGGGTCGGCATCCAATCTTTAGGCGTTCGCGTCAACCTGAAGCCCCTGGTGCGGAATCTGATGTGCGCACTGCTGAGGAGTTCCACACTAGAACGAAACAGCTGTCCAGTGCTATCTGGTTTTCAATGGTACCCTGCCAACATCAATCTGTGATATATTCCATCAAATCAAATAACCGATCTCCACAAAAACAACCATCCCAACTAAACATCTTGAGTACTTTCTTCAACTACCGAGATTTTTATACTATGACTATAGTTTATGATTGCAGGTTTTAATTTGCCCATGTTATGAATTCGTGTAACTTTTGTGTCATAATAACTGTTAATAATCAAGAACCGTTTAAATGTTGTTGTTCAGTTGTAACTCCCCGTTACCCGATACGATGAGTGAAACCAGATGACTGAAAATACATATGAAGCTTGATGAAACACCTACATTGAGATATTATTGACTATACAACAAAGAAAACTCTGATAAACAGAAAATGAATTACTTTATTCAATTAATTTGATCAAAATATAAACAATAAGCTTTCAGTCAAATTAATTACATCAAAATCAATACTTTTCAGCACTTCCTCGTTTTTATAAGATCAATATCAGAAATATCAGAAACAAATTCGACTATTGTTTTACATACAATTTGAACTATCTTGATTTATTATTAAGACTTTGAGGGATCATTAAGATTGATTAGTTACGGAATCGTGACCAGTCTGATGTTTATGTAGTACTACGCAGTTCGAATTGAATTATATCAATCAAGTTGGAATTTTCCTACTCTAATAAGTGAATTAAAATTACTGGTACTATGTTTCAACGTAAGGGGATTTGGTTGTTATCTGGAGTTAACCCGGGACCCAGATTCTGTTCTACTTTGGACTTCTCAGTTAAGGTTCAAATTGCATATTGTTAATGGTGGCAGACTACTAAACTAACTGACCTAGTAACAAATCAGACAAAATAAACCAACAGCCTAAAGTTTGAAGGTAGGACTTGGTGACAGGTGTCAAATAACACAAAACGCATGTCTGAGAATACTTGGCGCCCATCCTCAAATCACCTTACATTTTGATTTATTTGATTCATAGTAAGTACTATCCAAGTATTGAATATCTGTAAATTGTTATTAGTTTTACTGTGTATTAAATAAAACAATTAGATTAAAAGATTTCAGAACGTAAGTAGATTCTCAAAATAATATGTAGGAAAAGTGCTTGTTTTCGATGACAATGTCGGTTTTTTGGATTTGATTATTTTCAGTATTTTCAGTATAATTTTGTTGCATAGAATGCATACTTTTTAAGGACCTTAAATATTTCAGGTAATGGTTGATTAATTCCAATAATGTAGTTTGATTTCGTGTCCATTTTATGATTGACGCTTGCATAATTTTATGCACCGTTGCGGTCTGTTTATTTATTATGACAATCTGATTAGTAAATCTGATAAAAATAAGTTACATTAAACGTACTTGCCGCATTTCAAAGCTCATATAACCAAACAATTTTTGATATCTTACATACAATAATTTTATTATGATACTTATCAAGAAACTGGATGAATTTGCTTACAGACTCAAGGATTGTGCAGTTATGTTAGGAAATTTCTTCTAGGAATAAATCCATGAAAGATTTATAGTAATAAATTTCTGAACTAATAATATGGTGTTCTTATCGTTCAACAAAGATAGTCACAAATTTTTCATCAGCTTGAAGTTTGCAAGTCCACAATAATTATAAAACTTTTAATTAGTTATTTGTTTCATGATCGAGGAACTACCATGTTTCTCGTATTTCAAAATTACATATTTGGTTTATGAATATCTAAAATGTTTCAGTACAACAGATGTCGTAGACAACAAATAAACCTCTTGGAGTAATGAACTATCAGCTAGAAAGTAATGACAATATCCCAAATTATAATGTTAGATATGTTGTTAATTAAATTGGTTACTCTGTCTGCTTATTATTCAGGAATATAACTTACGTGTTCCTATGTAATTAACTGTTTTTGGCGCCACATTTAGTCGTTTTTAATTTAGTTATAAATACCGTCATAAAAGTTATTTGTTACTGTCGTTGTTGTTGTTATTGTTGTTACTATATTCATCTAGAAGTAGCAACAGTAATAACAACTGTTTTAATACATAAATTTCTATCCCATCCAATCTAACATTTGACACGAAACAATGTTGATACTGGTTAGCTTGCTTCTATTTACAAGTTAAAATAGTATGTTTCATAAATACAAATAGATAGTTACTTACTCTAATCTAGTCGGCAGAAAACAACTTACTTTAGTAAATCTATAAATGAGTAAAAACGCCAAGAAGTGGATAGTTACAGATACTTTTGTCTGAAATTAGACGGTCAGGCTGTTGTTGTGACTAAGCATATTAATTCCCACTCTGGATGGATATAAAATAAATAATAAATGTGGTTTGTTTGTAAAATATTTGACATATACTACAAGTGAATTGTATGCATTACTTGGCCAAATAAAGTGTAATAAATCAGATGATATTAAAGAATTATCATTTGAAGTAGGTCAGCAACATAATGAAATTTATGTTTTTAATTGATATACGGCAGTTAGAATGAGAAACTTTCTAGGTATCCATTTATTTGTAAACTTAGTATGCTTCTGAGTTAAACAGATTATACGCATATTCAAGAAGGTTAGGTCTTTTTGATGCATAAATAATACTTTTTTGATAAAATCTTTAATCATAAATCATACTTAATTATATATCTACTTTTCAAATCAATAACAACCGACATTACGGTAGACCTTTACTGCATGCATGATGGCTATTTCATTTTTTGTATACAACGTAACTAGAGTGAGCTCGAATTAAAGGCAAGGATTAACAGTCGTCACGTTCTTGTTAGGTCACTTTCATTGACGCCTCTCAACTTTACTTGCTGTCCATCTGATGATACAATCCACAAACTTCGACTGTGAGCATTTATATTGGCACATGACAAGGATGAAACATTTGAAACAAAAGTTTAACAGACATTTGTTCAATAAATCAGCAGTAAGATATTAATCGTTGCATATGAAGTTATTTAGTTAGTGTCTTAAAATTTATAAATTCATTCATAATGTAAATAAAGTTATTCTTATTACGTTATTTCCTTATGTACATTATAAAAGCACTTCGTAAGCAACCACATATACTAGCGAACGAATGTAACAAGAATGTATGCATCCATACATGCTATTGGGATTTCTTTTGTTTTGTTAAAAAAGGTGGTTAAATCATTGGAGATAAAGGAAATTAAGTTTCACTTTTACAATTCACTATTATTTTTCTGGAAATATTTCGTAATCCACTACTGTGAATTGAAAAACACTAGGTGAAATACAACGAAAGTGAAAAAGTACACTTCACTCACAACTAAATTAAACGAGACAAATGTTTTATATTGCTTGAATATAAAAATTTAAAATAAGACAAAACGTTCGACAGAACGTAATTTAAGATTTTCATCAGTTGAACCACATGCTGTGATAGTGTAGAAAGAGATTACCATGTTACTTTTTTCTCGTTCGTATTTTCAGAATTAAACAATGTCGAATAGTTTAGTAGACTGATTTTACTTCCAATCGCATTATTTACTTTTGCCTTTTCATTTCATGTTCTTTCGTCGAAGGCTTTACAAATAAATTCATTACAACATCGTCCCTTTAGTCACTTATTCACTCATCTATTCAGTTATGAATTATCTAAACACACGCCTACATACATAATACTAATATCCTTGAGAGAAAATGTTTCAATCAGGTTATTTAAAGAAAATATCGTTGGAGAAAATTGTTTCCCAGTTGAAGTGACAAAAAATACGTCAGATAGAAAAAGTAAGTGAAAATAGAAGCATAACAATATTCGTTGTTTACGAGACAAAAGAACAAGCAAAAAAAAGACTGAAGCAGAACAGATGTAGTCATATAATTTGAATTTTGAATGGGTGTATACATTCAAAGTTTTCCTTTTGTTTTCATTTTTTTGTTGTGATATTTGCTTATTTGTTGGTTGATTAGCTATTCCTATGCACTGCTATTTATTTTATCTATGTGTATTGTCATCTTATGCTCGTATGTCTTTGTATAATCAGCATGTCATAACCTTTTACTTACAAATGTGACTCATCACACTAAGTAGCTATATGAATTTGTAAACAGAGCTTCTGTTGCTAATGTATAACATAATTATCACTTGAATTTGAATTGTTACTTGCTTTCAGTTTAGTTATATATAAGTACCTAAATTTTAAGTAGTTTTTAGTTTACTTGTTTGTGAAATGTAAATGTAAATAAAAGTCATTTTTATTATTGTCCTAATGAAGAGGTCAGACGATGTCTGTTTTAATTTAAATAAACCTTCATATAAGTCAGTTCTCTTGTAAAAACAAAGGGGAATATTTGTAGATTTTTTATTTATTAAATTTCTATATTAACTGAATATTTGTAAGAAGATTTTGCTAGCTTCCGTTGATGATTTCTGTATAGTGTATTTATATTCTGATTCAAGGATGACTTCATAAGAAGAGACGTTTAAGACTAAAAGGTACTAAAGTAATGTTATATTCTAGTTTTAACGCTGTTAGTAACATGGTCTAAGAAGCCAAAAGAAGTTATAATTTGGACCCTAGAATCTTGCAGAAAACATTAAACTAAGTGCTTAGTTACTTGGAGTCTAGTATTTGAAATGTCAGTCAAAATGCAATATACCGTAGTCTCAATCCAGTGCCATCTAAAATTTAGCAATATTTACTTATTGCTTAGAGAACGAGATTACCAGCTTCAGTCTATAACAAATCAACGGGAATATACAAGCTCTTCCTAATTACCACTCTAAGGTTTACATTTTAAAGTAAATGAATATTTTGTCATTTCGAGAAAAAGTGTTATGCACGAAACTCGAGTAGTAAGTAAATCTAACTGGTGATGTATATAAAAATCATACTTTCGAACAATGTTTTACGTAACGAAGCTTCATATAACTTAGTCACCAAATTCTGACAAGTATATATCGACTTTCCATCTCCTGTGAAGATAAACGTGCTGGTCACTTTTTAATATCGCATCGCTGCATGAAATCATCTCGCATGGTCTAACTAAGCAAAACGTAAAATGACTGTTAAAATTCAATATACTAAAGTATTTCCTTTAAAATGTCAGCTTTATCTTGAAAAATTTCAATACACTGAAAGTTATTCAAATGATTATATCAGTAGGTATATACAATTAATTATGACAAACTGACAGAATATTACTAAGTCAGATAGTACATTTTTACAATAATGATTTCATGAAGTATATCTGTGCCAACAATGATCTTCTTGATAGAAAGTTAATTAGTTAAAATAGAAATATATGAATGACATTTAAAAATGATTTATTTGATTATATTAACTTAAAATTAACATTTTTTTTTCCCATTATTATGGTTGTTTACAATTCAAGATTCGTGAACAAAACCTTTCCTGCTATTTACTTAGCCTAGAAGTGGTTTATACACATAAAGATCATCAAATAAAATAAATTATTTCTCCATGTACATGTTTTATGCTCGGAATGTCAGCCCACATTACATACTTAGATTCAAGCTGGCTGTTTGGACTGAATTAGACTGGACATAATTCGAACCTGGAATGTATCAGATGAAAGATGAGCTATTTAACCGCTGAATTACCACTCTTACGTACTTCATGTATATATTCGGAAAAATAACAATTTTCGAAGAATATTTTACACCACGTCACTTTTGCATTTCATGATAATTAACAAAAATGAATAAAAGCCTGTTGATATGTTTATTCGTATCCGTATATCGGTGAAGTATGTTAAGTGAGGTAAACCTGAGAATAATTATTTACTCAGAGGAATTACTTTTTTTAAACTAATGGCTATATGGCCTGTTCAATCAAGAAATCTACACAATACCATAAACTGCTCATCATAGTAATTATTATTAAAACGAAGGAGGAATATACCTGACTTATTTCCCGTAAATAGTCGATCACATTGTAGATAACTTCATGGTAACGCTTTTGCTTATGTTGATTAATTAAAATATCCTTACAAATCTCAGTCTATTGACGATTATTGATACATGTCCACCTATTTACATTCACATTTATTCATTTAATACAGAGTCTTACTTAAACATGGGTTTTCCTTCTTGATTTATTTTTACTGGGTAACGAAAAACTTTTTTCAAAGTAGCTATTTTATTTATTAGTTATCCACTTATTCTTCCGCTTACATTAACACAAAACCTTTTCTCCAGCTTACATTGTCTATGTGAATTACTATTTGTAATTTTGATTACATAGAGATGATATTCATCTAGGTAACTTCTCTTTTTTTACTATTCTTGTGTCAATATTTGGATAATATGAAATTAATGTATTCTATTTTATTCAAAGTTCAAAACTGTCACTTGTCAGTTAACTATTGATAGTGATAAGGAATTCTACTTTAACAGAAGTAATGATATAAGATGACAATACCTTATGGATAAGTTTAAAAAATGTTTGTTAATGTTTAATTAAAAAATTGTTCTCTGTATTCGAATGAATAAATTCATAATCTGTATGTATTTAACTAACCTTGGTAACAGTAGTATGGAATGTATGAATATCACCACTGCAGTTGCAAAATTGACCGTCAAGAAGAAACCTCTTTTCTTTAAACTTCAATTTGAAGGGGAGAGACTAACTAGAGCTGTTAAAAAAACGCTGAATGCAGTAAAATTATGTTTATTATTCACTAGCCGACCTGTGGTAATTACTCAACTGAAGGATAAGTTACCTGGTTTTGCCACTTACATGTGCATTTATCAATTAAGCTGCTCCTGTGGAGAAAGGTATATTGGGCGTACGAGCAGAAGACTAAACCAACAGTTTAACGAGCACCTACCATCGTGGATTGGAAAAGGGCCAGTGAAATCTATACGTAATTCTATTTTGACCCATTTGATAGACGGTGGACATGCAATAGATAGAGCTAAAGCGTTCAAATTGGCATACCGCATACTATCGAAGTTTCTGGATAGGATTCACCCTCATCTCCTACACATCACTTAGGCCATAGGTTAACAGCCCGCGTCGGTGTCCAAATGGAGTGTGTAACACCCTTATCTTTTCCATGGCCTTACATGACATAGTAAACGATATACACAATTTTTTACACCATTTGCTGTTTCCTTGTTTTAATTCCACACTTTCATACCTCATTTCCATTCTCCATTTAATTGACCACATTATTTTCATACCAAGTTTTAAACGATTATTATCATTAATATTGTTGTAAGAAGTTTGATTTCATACCATTTTGATCTGCATCCAAATCACTCTTACTCATATTTATCGTGTGTTGAAATACCTATTCATGTTGTTGTTATTAATCTGTTTATCATTACTATTGCCAATTTACACCTCCCACCTAATATGATTGATTATGTAATCCACCTGTTTTATTTTAATCGTTAATTCACATAAATCATAAATAAACAGCATTCTGGATATTGCTTTACATTAATACGACATTTAAACAAAAAATTGCCAGTAAATCAACAATCGCTAATAAAAGACAATTTTTTTACTTCTTAAACACTGTGCAGTGACCAATCAAATGCAAATCTCTTAGTCCTACAGGAAGTTAATCACAACCTAACTACGTCGGTGGCAACAGTCCTTAAACGGTAATCAAGATAGCATGGGTTCCAATTCGTTAGGAATCCCCGGTAACAATAACGCTAGTGTAGTTCCTAAATATATCCAAATCATTTTTAAATCGTGACATCTGAAACTAAAAATCGTTTATTTGCAAGTTCTTACGTTATGGGCTGTGATTGCACATTATACGTTAGTTAGTTTCTTTATTAAGGTGTTTCATGAAGTGAATTGCAGATATAAGAAATCACTTTCTGACACATTATTCATTATCGTATTATCCGTACAAGCTGATGAATAAGCAAACTTTTGCATTTGAAGTAACACAAGAAAATCATACGCCGTCGAATTAGTATTTAGTGTCTTAATTTTCATTTTTTTTCAGGAAAGTTTCTTCACGTTTTACTATTTTGATATCTACACATTAATAAACCAATGCGCCATAGAGAATCACTTTTAAACAACAGATGGCACCTTATTAAAACTTCAGTTTTCATTTCTGAGGTAATCTGTAATGTAAACAATTGTGTTTCTGTAATAGTACGAATGTTTACTACTGTATGCCGTCTTCGGTTTGTTATGTGATAGGTGCCACTTGAAAAATACATTATAATCATTGTTTTCCGAAGTTTTGAGATCCTAAAGCATGCTACAAAAACAATTATCATTAGTAGTGATGCCACCTAATAAACCTAACGGCATGTATCATAAATCATCGATTAAAACCTCTAGTCCGAGATGATAGCAAAAAGCCATAGGACAGAAACCGTAGGCATCTGGAGTTTGTGCATTTACGAAATGTAACATGACTGTATCTAAATTCCAATAACTAGTAGTTCATTAACTTAAGTGTTAAATTCTATAGCTATGTTACAATCAGTAACTTTTATTGGAGGTATATAGTGCTCACCAATTGATTTGAATTGTTTTGTTTCGATCCGATTGGTAAAGGTTCATTATCTTTACTTTTACAAGTGATCACTGCCATAGCTTCAGCGTTTTTATTTCATTGCAATCTGCTTCATGGTAGTCATCTAACCTTTGTTCTCATAATTTTTATCTGCTTTTGTACGATGTCTTACATGATATGAGGTTTGAACACTTCACTTTTTGGTAAACATTTAGATTATTTATCGAAACACTGTCACCATATACCAGGATTAACAACAAGACGGTTATATTTTGAATTAACTGGAGCTGTAATCTATTCTCATCCTCATTATGCCCAACATTATGATAGTTTCAGTGCTAGAAATATTTATCAGTTAAATTCAAAGTCAACTTCAATTAAACAAACAAACAACAGTAATGCGAATAATTTGACAACGTCGATCAAATTACACAATAAATTTGTAACAGCTAATCGAACTAACTCAGCACAATCGTTTACAAATGCAAAACGTCATTTTTACTCAAAAGAAACAACATTAAAGAAAAAAACCTTAAATGAACCAACTTCATTATTCATAGATGATACTGACTTAAATGACAGCACGGATTACAAATATCCTGTTAATTTTAGTTGTGAAATTTATGTACATTCACGTGTGAATTCACGAATCATGATAAGATTTCAGTCATTCTTTATTCCATCACAACAACATTTATTATGTGATGAAAATTATTTATATTTGTTTGATTCAAATACACCACAATACCGTGCAATGGTAAGTTATTTTAATTAACATCGATATTATAATGACATTTTGAGTAATTTTTGTATGTGCATCGTTAGTGTACTACTGACGTTCTTGACGAAAATGGTATCGGTTGTGAATAACACTACAACATTCAATGAAATGCAAGTGAATTTATGTGACAAGTTCTTGATAAAACGTGACGCAACATTCCACCATTCACTATGATCAACATATCAACATTATGTAACCGGATTGATTTTACATTTATATTTATAATTATTACATTCTACTTTGTTTTTTTTGGAAAACATAAATTTTGTTGCTTACTGATATGAAGTATATCATTATTATAAATCCTAAGCCAGTCTCTTTTTTGTCATTAAACTGACAAAGATGCATATTAAAAGTAGGCTTTTTGCTTACTGGATATACGTCTGTTTTGTACACTTCACGGAATCGCTTATTTATTCTGAACTCTTATGTGGTGTTATAAACAATCGTTAAGCGCTTATTAATTGTAGTACTATTCAGATTCGAATAGTGTTTAGCAGTACAGTCTTCGTGTACAAGCTTCATTGTTGTAGATGTTAATGTTTACACTGAAATTTCGGTTTAGTACTTCTCGTATCGAATTCTGTCACGGAGTCACAAGAGCCGTGTTAAATTCGTACGGTTTTCAAAAATTCCTGACCAATTTCAATGAAAAACAAATATAAATAATAATAGTAATATGACTTTTTGTTGAGTCATCTAGAATTATTGAGTATCGATTGCCACAATAACTAATCAACTTGATAGATTATTTGAGCATTGCGCACACCCATTCGAACTCAGTATTCAACATAAGTCGCTTAGGGTTTGCAGCAGGTGAATTGTCTTTAGATCGCCGTGACATTGGGCCTGCATCATTCATTGTTAACGTTGACATGTTAGAATCCTCTAAAACCACTGATTAAATTTATGCGAATGATTCTATGAGTAAGCCAATTAGAGAGTATAAATGTCACTGGCTTATGAAACCTATGAAGAATATTTGCATTTAAATTTATTCATACGCCTTTTAATAGGTAAGAAATGTGTTTGCAGTTACAATTTTTAGGTATGCTTCAGACTGTATTAACTCGTAATAAAAGTCTTAAACAGTTGATATTTTCTCGTCGTAGGTGTTCTGTTATAAGAAAATATATATTTAAATCAGAAATTATGACTAATGAAACTAACATTTTATCTTGCTTAAAGTACTAATTCAAAAAGCCTCGTTTTATTGAAGGGTTAGTATTATTCGTTTAACTGAAGTTCAGATTTATGTAAATTATACTCTTTGGCTGTGAAATGCAGCTGTAATGTATAACTTCAGAACTACACAATAGCTTGATCTGAAGCATGATTTAACAGTTGAATGCATATCACACACATCCTCATAAACGGTGTAATGACTAGGTCAGTATTATTAAAAACTTAAATTTTTTTCTATATTTGACAAGATGTTAAGTGTATATTAAGCTTTACTGTTGACAAATATCTAATCTGTTTTGTATCAAACATTTATTCAATATTGTTACTAAGAATTATAGATTAATTATACTCTAATGACAATAAGGTAGATTGAATCTAAGACCCGTTACTTCTTGTTCAATGGCGTACCTATTCGTTCATTCTTCCATTCATTTCAGTTTAGCTGACTGCATATATTTTTATTTAAAACGCAGAACACTCATTTTTTCGTTCCACTAAATCACTTGTAATTGAATAAATGTCATCACTTTTCTTGTGTATATCATAAAACAAAACAAATGTAACTACAGTGTTCCACCAATAACTGATTGCTGTCTATTGTTCACGTCTATTGAAATTTATGTAAATGTGACTGAGAAACAATATTATCTAGCTGTTAAACATATGCATAAATAGAATTAAACTTGATACAGCCTTATGAATATGTTGTGATGCTGTCGTTTTTTGTTTATAGGTAATCTTACGATAACTTACTTCCCTAAAATAAATGATGACAAATATCTAAAATTAACATCGGTCATGAATAAAGTAATTGTAATTTCGATGGCTTACCATCTGACCTAAGAGACAAATTAGTTGATGATACGTCAATACAAACATGAAGCAACATACATAAATATTATATAATAATGACAAAACTAGCTTTATGCATTTTACACTGGGTAACAGCTGTCTGCATGATAGATATATTGTCCAAGTTAAATTTGAGTTTTCTTTTTTTAAAGATATTAGTAACTCTTCACTAAATAAATTTCAGTCTACTTTTAATCACTACTATGTCAACGATAATGTACTTTATGCTAATTAAGCAATGCGACAATTTGCTTCTTCTACATGTTTTTCGAAACAATGGAAAACCTTCTTATAAGTAACTTAACTTTACTCAGTCTGTGGTTCGAAACTCCGAATTCTGCAATCTCCATAGCACTTAATAATAACAGTCAGTATGAGATAATTCTGGGGCTGTAGTCAGGATACGTGACCAATGAAGTTTAACTATTTTGGATGTAAGACAGTTACCCACTGACGGTAACGAGTGAATTCGCACAAATATAAGGATTGACTTATATCAAAACTGCAAACTATTTGATTTCGGCTCTAAGATTTAACAGTAACGGTACACTACGAAGGCTGAGTACCATTGGTTTCATCCGCGTTACGATGGTGGATGTCCACTATCTGAGAGTTTCATACTAGTAAGAAACAACTGACTAGTATTTCTTAATTCTCAATGATTGTCTAGCTTCCTTGATGTGAAACAAAAAGACGAATACTTAAAATACTACGCTAAATATTAATAATCCACTGAATTTTAGTTAGCACTATTTAGATTTTTTTTGAAAACGTCATTTACACCCACTAACTACTACTTGTATTTATTGTACCTATACTAACCTAGTTTGTTAGTATTTAGGTATTTCTGACTGTTCAGCAAAACTTTGTTGACAGATTAGTTTTAAATGTATGTCAGCTTTTTTAGAGAAACATGAATCATCCTTTAAAAGAAAAAGTTTAACTGACAATAAACGAATGTAGCACATGACGTCCATCTAACTAACAAAATCGTTTGTAGACTGACATGTAATTTGCGTTGTTTAATAATAATGCATGTGGGAACAGAAATCAGTGTAATATGAATGTAGAATATGATAAAAGGATGACGACTAAAATTCACTTTATACAAAATCAACGATAATAAGTAGGTAAATATGCTAGAACGGCTTTCGTCAAATAATTCAAATGGCCATTTAAAAACAAATAAAGAAATTTGCATATTTTCTAAGAAGTAACTGTAACTGACGTCAAAAGTTACCTATCTGTTATTCGTAGTCACTGGATTTTGTTTTAAATTAATAATTTGTACACAAGTAGAAAACTAATTGACAAATTAGAAGTGACTAACTTAAACACCAAACTTTATAACCGTGATTATTACATAATCCCTAAACATAAAACAACAGCGATTAGATTAATTGAGATTCGTCGACTAGTCAGTGATCTCATGCATAATGCAGACTGTAGCCAAATATCTGATTATTTCCTTTGCTATATATTTAATCGACTTCGTTAATAAAGTTACTTGAAATCGTGATCCAAAGAAGTTAGTAATCCTACACATATAAATTTAAAAATGTTAGATCCAGGTAGTGTAAGACTACGATACATCGGAAAGCTAAAATTATTATACAATTAGAGACTTTTTAAAATCTTGATATGAAGCGTTTAATTATGTCTCACATTTTTATTAGTATGAATTTTTAGGAGTTTGCGATTTGTTGATGTTAATGTTTGTTGATATCGAGATCGGATAACTTAGTTGCTAAAATGTTGTTGTTTGAACGGATACGTATTTTGTCCGAATTTCGCCTTGAATGTTATCAATAGGATTTATCTAACGTAATGTGAATCCGGGATTCCACTCTAGTCGCTATCCGAAAATGCTTACTTTCGTTTTAATTTTACCCGATAATACCATTAAAAAGCACATCGTGTATGATTAATCTTTATTATTTTACAAGCTAATCTAAAACTGGATTTGCTGAAGTTTAGTATCTAATCAAACACTACAATAAGGCGGTAAATAAATGTTAATTTTATTGTACTTGGATGCTAGTGAGTTTACTTAATTTGAACTGCCATCAGTAAGTAATTGTCACTTACTAGATTTAATTGTACTCTACTAGTCACGTCTTCTTGCTGGTGTTTCACGAATTATCTCTTAAAGTTGATCACAAACGCAATTGTATTGGTTGTAAGATTGGCCAATGTATTCCAAAATGAACACTGATTTATAACTGTCTATATTACTTTAGGTATTCTGTTTATTTCTTTGCTCTAGTATTTCCAGTTCATTTTGTTGTAACATGAGATGTCGTTAATATTTTGTTTCTTCCACTATCTACTTTTATCTAAAAAACAACCATGACAGTGCCTACCCCAGATTCCGCCCAATGGGCTTCAGGTTGGCGAACACCCCGATCTCTGCACCATTATGCCGGCATCCAATGGTAGAATTCCCACTTTGATCAATTTGTGATGTATAGATCGACGAACATCGATTGTTATTGGTGATAAATGTCTCACTCCCGACAAGTCTAAACTCTACTAATCACGACTTGTCATTAGAGCTTCATGTACAGCCTAAAGTTATACTAGTGAGCCGATTATTGTAATTGAATTGAGTTGGTTATTTTTGTGGAGATTGGTATTTCTATTTGATTATGTTACAGGTTGATGTTGGCAGGGTACCACTGGAAATCAGGGAGCACTGGATGGCTGTTCAGTACCCTGCTAACATTCGTTAATTGTAATCTGAACAGAAGTTAATGATATTTCTATTAATAAATATATCGATTATGTTCAAAAATGGATAGTTGTTTACCCACTGGGTTCCTCTGTACCTCTTAGTGTTAGCTAACAGCCGACAATTCATTAACATTTATTCAATAAATGCATGATAACACCGATTTGTGTTGTGAGTTCATTTTCCTAACCACTTGTTGTACATTCTTGAGGAATGTGTAATTAGGTTTCCTGAGTAAATCGTTAATCTTTAACATAAACTCACTACTTATGAAGATGATATTGTTCGGATTTATAGGAAATTCAACGGAAATTTCTGCCTGCTTAACAGACTGCTTTACTCATTAAAAGAATATACCTATTTATATGTTAATTTGTTCATTCCACTTTTTGAAAATAACTGGTATTTTCATCTCCGAAAGTCACTTAAAAGTCTACTTAGCAGAAAAGGTGAATAACGTACTTCTATATAATCACTAATGATGCTACTGGACTAAAAGTACCGAAAAATGTTTCTTTACGTCTCGACAGGAATTTTTTGGAAAACAGTCCCGTTTTCTTACTTCATTGATTCATACCATTTACTAATAATTACTTAGTGACTAAAATTGTACTTATTTATCCATTTTTTTTAATTTTCCTTACTTCATCATATGCTTACACCATATATCCTTCATGTTCGATTATTTTAGACAGAGGCTGGCGGTGAAAGAGGTCTTTGTCAAAGTCATTTTCCTACACAACCTATTTTCACAACAAAATCATTCGTTACAATTGTATTTAGGTAAGTAATATGTATTTACATATAATATGTGTTGATAATGATCGTCATAACAAAAAAAATACGCGATTGATTCAATCACTTTAATATGATTATATAGATAATTATTCTTAAACACTTTACTTTTTTAAGCTGAATAATTAGTGGCTTGTTTGGGAAATAGAGATTAGTTGGATGACAAGATTGACTCATGCGTGATTCTTTTAAATATCCATGATCCATATTAATAATTCACGACAATGAATTGTAACATTTGTACTATATGGTACATAGGAAATAATCATTAAGAATATTTTACTTAAGAATATATATACGCTTAAATCTAAGTTCTTAAAAAATACTCCAGCATTATTAATGACAGAAGAGTTGTAACCGGCCTAATCAGTTTATGATTTGGCAGTCCATTAATGAAAGCATGATCTCGCTTGGAGGGAAGAATTTGAAACAAAGTGTTACTATTTGAGATAAAAAAAAGTTGTAATTTGACTTAAAAAAGTGGATAATCGGGATTGTTTCCAAAACATTTCTGTCCATCACTTGCTTGCCTCATATTACTTTCATGTGGTTAAATTACATGGTGATCTATAATATCCGTGGAGTAGCAGGAAATATGTAGTTGTAGATTCAGATTAGTTTCTAACTTATTGGGAATAAAACAAAAACAATAATAATATTCATCTCTACTTGGCTTCACCATTTTTAAATAAGACTTACCTTGAACTTATGTGTAGTTTTAATCTACTGTCTATTAGTGATGTATGTGTATCAACGATAGTAAGTAGTATTCTCTCAACATTTTGGAATGATTACATATAAGGACATTAAATCACTGAGTTTTTATATTGTACTTAGATGATATTTCTTTTGATGTTTTTGTATTCAATTGTTGTCAAAGGTGTTAAACTTCACAAACAAAACTTAATATTCACTCAATTTTCTCACCAACTGGTATATATTTGGTCCTGGGACTTCCCTTATACGTCATCTTTCTCTTATTTGTTCATAGTTTATAATCACACATGTAGAATGCGATAACAGTCGAGCAACTGATATCATGGACAAAAATATGTATCAGTAATTTTCATTGTTTCGAATAATACCTATTACAATTTTTTTAAGTTGGAGCCAGAAATTACTTCCAAGCACTCATCTCAAGGTATACATATAACCTATCGTATTGTCCAGTTCAGTAATATTCCTATGATTCTAATCCATTTTATGCAGTCCTTCAAAAATTACTTCATATAAATATTAGTGCACTTTAATAATAAAAAACCTCGTCTATTAGTTTTTATAGCAATTTAAACCTTTTTGCAATCTGAATATATGTGGTATTATATAATATTTTTGCTTCAAAATCATTAGATAACCAATTATCCTTTCTCAAGACGGATAACGGCATGACTATAAATATGTTTTGTCTTGGTTATAGCACAGAAACATAATTAAAGTTTGACTGCAAACAATACCAAGGCATTAGTTAAAGTAGTCTGTTTGCCAAAAGTTTATGATTAAATTTGACGTTGAACATCAATAAAAAAGAATATATGGACGCTTACAATTCAACATAAAAACTAGTTAAGTTAATTTAGCATTTGACTTTACTGGTCATGCACTGAAAATCAGGAACAATGAATATATTTTTTGTGTAACCTCACTTAGTTTTGAGAATTAGTTTTGAAGCTGTCACTAATCAGAATATGGATGTTTCTAACACAAAGTATAGTAGTTTTCAGTAATTAAGGAATTATTTAAAAATTATGTTTATTGAGTCAATTTAATTCGATTCTTTTGATAAGGTGGCGTATAACGTCAGTGACACTGGATAATGATCACATAACATCAAGAATTAACTGGATTATAAAATTAAAACTACAGGATTTACATTTGGGAGGAGGGATTAAAAAAATCGACGAAACTCGGATCCTGAGTTCTTTCCTTAATTGAGTGGTAGATGATGTCTGCAGGTTCTTTCATAATAAGCGAAAACAGCGTTTTCGTGCTGATGAATTTTACTAATTGTCCTACAGAAATTAATACAAGGCATGAATGATGCAGGATTTCCACAATGTTCTTATTTTATTACAAACAAGGTTTTTTTTGCTATAAGCAAAGTTATCGAAAACAGCTTCATTCATTAGGTATGCATTTTTCCGCACATTTCAGAAAATAAACAAAGAATTATTTATATCATTATTGTCAGTCATTTTTAATGAATGTATTGTTTCTTGTTAAAATTCATTGGAGTAAGAAAATAATAATTACGCATGTAGTCGGTATGCTTTAATAATGGAAATAATTGTTTTCATCAACAGTTTTTTTTATTGAATTGCAGATTGAACTAAAAGAAAATCTGTTAGGAACATTGTGCTTGCCAAGCCTTAATAATTGAAGGTTATTTAAGGTTTAAAAATTGTTGCCGTAATCAGATAGAAAAAAAGCAGAATAATTAGACGTAATTTGTGAAGAAATAACAAGTTGGGCTTGTGTTTCTATATGCCTATAAAACATTGTTGATCTGTCGATGTATATTGAGATAAATGATTAAGTAATCCAAATATCAGTAAATATTCAAACTTGGCAGCAGTTATTATCTAACTACTGGTAATGTATTGTTTAACAGAAAACTGTTACAAAGGCTGACGTGATTTTTATCATCAATTATTATTAATGATTTAAAAATAATTAATGCATCATACGTTTGACTTGGATATCGTCATTCCGGTCTTATTTTCATAAACCCTATCGGATGACTAAAGTCTGACAGCGGTTTGTGTGTATTTGTTTTAGTCCGTATTTTGATTTCGTCACAAGCTTATTTCATTTGAGTACCACCAAAAACCAACGGGGTTCACAGGGCAGTTATTTGATCATAGCTCGAAAGTCCTTAGCAGTAGAGCTTATCGAAGAGATCATCAGGGGTCGAATCTAGGGTCCCTAAGTCTAACAAAGAAACTGTTAATTATCACTACTAAGGGGGAAATCATTTCTCTTCAACTAATCCATCTTAAACAACTTATTTCAAAATCACAAAAACGATAAGTCAGTTTGTTTGTTCTCAAGTTTGAGTAAAATACTGATATATATATATATATATATATATATATATATATATATATATATATATATATATAGTATTACTTCCTTCGCCTTCTTTACTTCGACATTATTTAATTAAAACAAAATTTATCATACTGAATAATTGTATACAATTTAACATGCTTGACTAATTGTACTCTTAATTATTATAGTGGGTTGCATCCTTTATTGATGTTTCTTACGCTTCCGTAAAGTAATTTAAATGGATTTACACTATATTAGTATTGTTGGGAGATTATTAAAGTAATATATGATTCAAGTGTATATTTGACAACAGGTTATCAGTTTACTTAACGATGAATAATTGTTTCTTCTTTTCCTATCAAATATACTTATAAAATTACTTCTTTCTTTAAACGATGATTTCAAATCACATTTTGTTTAATGAAAATGACGTCGTACAATAACAACAAACATTCTTCTAGTTTCATGTTTTAAGTTTATGTTCAAGGAAATAATCAATCTAGGCATATCACATGTAATAAATTCTTAAAGCCTTTGCTTTTACGTTGATGAGACCTAGAATTGAATTAATTAATCTCTGCTGATAAATCGTTTATTTTGCACATCTCTGAATGACATGATGTTCACAGACAATCTTGGTAAAATGCTATAACTTCGCAACAGAAAATGGTAAATTAATACTCATTTTGTGCATTCAATAGCATTTATGATGGTCTTTTGTTTGCCTAACTCAGTCCACAATCAAACGTGTCACAAACATATTAAACCATAAACCATTTAGATAACACAGGCAGGTTAAGACTACCAACATGGAATTCGGTTAGATTAGAAACGATTTGTATCGTGATTCGAAGTATGTCATAGCGACGATGATGCATTCACCCTTTATCTTTACTTACTAAGTTTTTGAGGCATTTCAGAGTTTTTATTCCACAAACTTATTCTTTTTGAATAATATTCGTTATGTTTAGTTAGATTTTTAGAATTCATACTGATATTTCTCTTACTTATTCTACTTTACTTTTCATTCTGATAATTTTATCTCGCAATGTTTCTGTTGTGTAGCTGACTGCCGAAACGTTAGAGCCACTGTTGTCCTAGCTTCGCATGTATTACAATTTACCACTTTGTCTTGGATTTGTTTGAATAAACCAATTATGAGTGCTACCTATATGTACTCATGTTATATTTTAAAAGACCTACATGTTATTGTGATGATAAATAGGAGAGAATTCAAGTGGATACACTGGAGGTGTTAACGAATTTTCGTTTTTTTTAATTTTACGATAATGCTCCCAGCGAAAATAGTGGAATGCATACATCTTTAATACGATTGATGGCAAAATTAATGTAGCACTTGAACTGCTGGCAAACGTATCATAATTAAAACTAAGCAGCCGATACTGACTGTTACATTTAGATTTTGTGCTTAATAGAAAACGTTTTGTAATATTGCTCAGCTAGAGCTTAACGTTTCTTTCTGTGTCAAGATCTATACTATAGAATCAAGCCGCTGTATATGTATTCTGGCTTCTCCGTTGCTTACTACTAACTGAATGACCAAGCTCAACTCATATATATACTTGGAACTGGCATAACATGCATTATTTCTTTAAGTACTTATTAATCGGTGATTGAAACTTATAAATAAGTAAAAAGATAATCAGTGGTTATTTTTGTAACCCATTTTCTTTGAGATTTATCAACTTCTTTAAAACATGCGGTACATCAAAGCGTTTCATGCTTTAAAACAATTGTTTACATAAATTAAAATGTCATATTGCTTCAAACTACATGGTATATAACTTCGATGATAATCTATAAGAAAATATTGACAACTGCTTCACAAAAATAAAGTCTACCACATATATGGTGGTAAATCAAGCAATACGGAAAATGTACAATTACATTATGTTCGCTTATATCCACAATAAACAGATAATTTGGGTCCGTTCATTTCAAATAGTAATTAGGAGCATTTTAAAAACGACAATGATATACATACAATATATAATCAAATTTCTCGTTCGGATGTTGTATAATATATTGACGTGAATATGTTGATATAACACATAAGTTCAATAAGAGATTAGACAGATGTCTGGTAAAGATTGGTTTAGATTGCGAAATAATTCTGGATATAGAAATATAAAGTTCTTGTATGAAGTTATGGCTAATGATTTTCATAAATGTTATAGTTTAAGTTGCCTTCCACGAGTGATATTCGATAATGGTGTAACTACATATCAACTTATCTAAAGTTGAATAACTTAACAATTAAATCCAAATGCAATTATACAAATGTAACACGCTGGTTGAGTAAGATGAACGTTTTTGGTTTTTATTCAATGAAGCGTCATTTGCGTGCACTGTTGTGTAGTTTTAAGATTAGAAATTAAAAGCGATCACATTTCTCCTGTTTTTGACCAATCTTTCCCAGCCTGTAACAAACCACCTTTATATCCCATCCAGTGTAATAGATGTGATCCAATAAATTAATTATTGCAAGGAATTTTAACGGAATATCTTATTTTCTAAAAATATTGATAACCAATGGATAACGTTTCTAGTTGTAAATTGATGATGATTTCTCAAACTTTGATTTTCTTAGTTAAAAATATTGATTAAGCCTCAGATCATTTCCGATAAAATCTTTATCTTATATGTTTTTTGTGAATAATTCGTTAAATCACTCTAAAATTATTCAAGCTTGTACGATACGAGGCATGGACAATTTAATACTTTATTAAAACTGTAAGGTGATGTAATAAAGTTGATTTTAGCAAGAAATTTATTTTATTACTGTGCAGTATAGTAAACAATTGGAATAATTTTACTTCATACAACACTGTCAATGGTATGTCACTATGAGGGGTATATTCATTTATTCAATTTTAATTAATTATTACTAACTAGTGTGGGTTAAACAACCATTAAAAACCAGGATGGATTAGACGACTGATTCGTCCTAGTAGGTTACTTTTCAGTAACGAGCCTCCACGATCAAACCAGGGAACTGAACCCAAGACCTTCAGAAATCGCGCCGAACGCCTGAAATTTAGACACCTGAGCCACCATCCAGCGGTTTGTTATATGTTTGCACGACCATATAAATTGGCGTCGGTGAGTAACTCCGTCACATCCGATATGATTGAACTCCACTGGTCACGTCGCACTAGAACTCGAGGAATTACTCCCACAGATGTTAATCACTAAAATGCTGATATTGACTGCAATCGAGTGCTGTAAAAATTGCCGAATTTTAGTCGAATGTCACCAGTTGATTTGAATTAGACCAATTTATTTCAACCAAAAGCTAGTGATTAATAAATCGTCTTGATAGTATTCAAAGTTGTTAATTTAAAGAAATTCATTTAACCAGTAATAATTGTGTCAACATACAGTGAATTGGAAAGATAATATTAAATTTTCTACTGTTTGATACAATTGTTATTTTTATTATTAGCATTTTACTTCCACTTTACAGATCGACAACATTCACATCGTCTTCATCAATGAATATGGAACCTGGTTTCAAATTGATACTAACGTCAATAACTGATGGTAAGTTGTTAAATCTATGAAATTGAGTCGATTTATATTCCAATTATCATAAGTTAGATAATTGTTTATTTCGTTAAACAGTTAAGCAAATGGTTAACCGAACTTTAATACTTTACATATTTTCCAATTTTACGTTAGTGATTTAAAAATCTATCTTCACTAGATAAATGCTTGCGTATACAGTAATTAATAATAACAAATTGTTCCTTGATAAACGTTAATTGCATAACTTAAACAGTATATACAGCTCGTGATAGTCTAACATAAGCTGATTTAATTTACTAGTAATGTAAAAAACAGTAACATATTAATATTTAATGTCTACTTAAAGGTCGATTACTAAAACTAAAGTGATAAATGTCTTACATCATTTTCTATTGTCAGACGTTGCCATTTATGAATAAAGGGTATTGTCAGTGTAAAAAATCCCGGGACTCTAAACTTACATCGTTGAGGCTACAAAAGCAGAGATGTAATCACTTCAGTTATATTACATACAGATGACAACGTGTCAATTTTTACTTATCAGTGATTGAAGTGTAGTAAATTGTTTTTCATTTGTCATTTTTCTCATGTTGAACTTGGAATAAAATATCATAGTTAAGTAGTTATTTTGCAATTACTGATTACTATGTCAATTTAATAAATGAAAGTTAAAGTGAAGTTCATTAGAAGTTAAGTCAGTTCTTATAAATGACTAACCGGCTGTCATCACTTAGGACAGTAAAAAATGTAGGACCATATCGTTATCTACTTGAAGATAATGTCAAAATTATTGCATTCAAACCGGTTAATAGTCAACATGTTGTGTATCTCACGAGAGAACTTTACTCCATATTTTGGAAAAGTAATAAATGTCACTTTGATGAAATTTAAGTGCCTTTCATCGCATGACATTTGTTTACTTAACATTCATCGTTTCCAAAAAGATTTCGAATCTAATGTCATATACGGCGATAAAAAATATTAATGCTTGAAGGGGTACATTCTATGTGAATTATTATTTCATATGTTCACTTGTTATTTTTGTTCCTCACAGAATGATCCATTTTGTATCCCAATAAAAACTAGAGAGCAGTAAAAAGCTGTTATATTTTATTAAGAAGGTCTCGGCAGTATCTTCCTGAGATCTAAATGAGCTAAGGTTGTCTGCTTGTACAACGACCGAGTCCTGTGCCAGGACGAAAAGTGGCAGATACTCCCTGGTTTTCAATGGTATACAAAAGAGGTCAATCTGTGGGGAATACAAAATAAGAAGTTAAAATCATTCGGTACAAAATCACCTGAAAAACCATATATTTTGTTAAGTTTGTTCTCTTAAAAATAATTATCACTAATCATTACTAGACTAAAATTTCACTTTCGTTCATCAAGAAGAAAGCAAAGATTCTAACCACAATCATTCGTTACGCATATATTTATATATATGTATGTATATATAATAGCCCATCGTTCCCAACACAGAACTACAGAGTGATACCGGACATCTTAACTAAGAAATGTTTTAATGAATCGAAATGTTAATTCTAATCAGTTTAATGATCTATTAGTTGAATCTCATTTTATATTCTTAACAACCAAATACAATCATTAAATTTATTGCTGCAATTTATTTGGGAATATTCAAACCGATGGTGAATGATTATTATTTTGATTGTTCTTTTTATTTTGAAAAATTACCATTATAAATTTGCGTCTTCTTCCTGGAAATTTCTTTACCTCGCTTGAAGCAAACAAAAAATATTATGTGGGCAGTAACCGAATTTCCCTTTTCATTTTGTAAATTGCATATTTTATTTTCAGAGAAACTAACAATTAGTGAGTTTTTCTCTTCGAACTATTTTCTAATTGTACCATTAATTAAGATGTTACACTTCAATTACCCTTTTTTTTTCTTATCGAAACCTATTTGTTTTGAAAAAATAATTAAAAAATGAAACTGATAAAAATGTTGCAGTTATTGTTTTAATCTTACAACGGACAATACATAAGTAATCACGTTTAACTTAATTATTATACAAAAAATGCAAATTTCAGACCAGTATTTAAATGAATTAAACAAAAGACTAAATGTGTAAGTATAGCGGAAAGCACATTTTAAACATTTTTAGTTTCAATATAATTGATATATTGTTGCCAATGAAATTCATAATGCATACCTACCTATTTAAAAATTCCTGTATTCTGTTGTCAATCTTCCCGCAGAGACGCGTGCCTAATGCGTTACCCCTAAATACACTTACAAGGCTCTGTCCATCTAGTAACTGAACTCATCTGGTTATTAAACTTCTCAACGAGTATGAAAATAATAGTAATATGATAGTAATTTTTGGTTATTGTATATCTGCAAATATAACTGATCAGTTGATGTCGTGTACATCAACAACAGAAAACTGCAATTGTGCGAAAATGTATTTTACATTCCAGCATATCATTATTATGCACAATCAACGTATTGCTGTTGTTTTCTTTTAATTGCAAAGGAGCCCTAAATAACTACTTATATTTTTTAATCGACCTACTTAAATGACTCAGCTTGTCCAAGATTCGACAAATGGGTGTAGTATAATTTGATCCATTTATACCTTCCGGTTGATTTGTTATAGACTCAGTGGCGAAACAAGCAGAGTTTGAGTTCCGGTGTGATTATGAACATTGAGATGCAGGTACAGCAAGCTGATGAATTTCAAGTAAAACAAATCGAGCATCTTGAATTTTGTTTGCTAACCACAATGCAACTTAATGACTATAATTATTCAAAACAACCAGCCTAAATATCAGAACCATGTAAAACATTTCAACAATTAACACGTTTTAGATGCTCAAAGTGCTGTAAGTGGTTCTGGAAAAAGTACAATTTACTGAAGAGATTTAACGACGTTTTAGCTATTTACGTCAAATATTTATCGCAATCAATCACGATTGATCTACGAAATCCAACTTAACTAATAAAACAGTTATCGTCAAAAATTTTTACTGACTGTTAACTATTCGGAAAATAGAAATAATAAATGAATGTTTTATCGGTAAGAGACGATATTATTGTAAAGGTTACTGAAATTTTACATACTTAAAGATATTACCAAAGATGTGTTGGTGTTTTTTTGTTTAGGAATGAAAAACAATGATAGCCTATTTGTTTCCACATTGACGAGTTTACTCTCGTATTCTCGAGACTTAGTAAATACGTGAATAGTCCTCAAGGTATGCCCAGTTATTTCTAAATAAAATTTAATGTTAAGATTAGAAGGTAAGAATTAGGGTTTAGGTAAGGTTCCATGGCTACGAATTAGAATCAGGGTTAGTTTTAAGGCTTAAGTTTACTATTAGAATGAGGATTAGGTTCTATATTATGGCTAAGATTAAGTATAGGCATAAGTTGCCTATTGCATATAATTTGATCAGAGTTAACCTAACATTTCATAAGTTTAATATTCCATGTATCACTAAAGAATCATCTCATTTCATACACTTAGTTTGTTTTTGTAATATCCATATACATTAGCTGTGATGACTTCTAACCAGTAGGTTTACAATTCCTTTGCTTTGATCTAGTTGGTTGACTACGTAGTTCGTCGCAAATATAAAATTGTTAAATCGCTTTAACAACTAGTAATTTTATCATGGTTTCTTCACGATATTCAGAGTTATAAGAGATTATTTTCTTGGGGTACAAATAAGTGCACAGTATTGACAAGCGTTTATTTGTTGTTGGTTTTCATCACAGCTAAGTCTCTAGTTAACACAATTAAGGACTAAGTGGGACTACTTAATGGATTGGTTGATTGTTGCACTATATCACATTTGATTCAAATGGGAATTCTACTAATGGTGAAAGCTTTAATGGTGCTGTTGATTTATAGCTTGTCGGGTGAATTAAACGTCTTAGGTCTGATCCTTGCTATAGTCGTTAGTTAGCAATAAGGAATCTTTTGCTAGGACGAAAGAGTAGTTTAGTGCTCCATAGTTTACACTGGTTTCTAAACTATGATGAATACTTACAAGAGACTAAATTGAATCTCCATAAAATCACATCACATATAATTACTTAACAATGATGTAAGGCAAATTTAATAACTGTCAAACGTTTAATCAGCAACATTAATAGATATGATTAAACATTTTTTAAATATAATTTGTTATTGGCATTCTAACAGAACAAATAAAATGTAATCCATCCTCTCTTGGAAATCTAGTCGGTTTTGCTAATAAATAAATATATAACATAGATCATCAACTCATTCTCCACCTCACCGACTACCTAGTTTACACTTTTGCGTGTTACTGAGTAAGATTCATAACATGTAACCAAGTAGTCCGGGGTCTAAAATGCAAATAAGTAAACTTCTACTACGAGGTCGTCGATATTGTGTGTGCACTTACGTATATTCTATAAATCTAGTTAGAGAGAGATTTCTTTTAGTACTCACTGATATTGTATTACGATACAGATATTTATATGGTAAACCTCTATAAAAAATATATATATGCAGCATAAGGCGAGGAATCCGTTTCATTTTGTGTTAAAACATTTATCTTTTAGAGCCAACAAATTTTGAACACTTTAAAAGTTATATTTTTGACTGAAATTTATGCACAATCATTTTTCCATGTAATCGTACTGAAAATAAGTTATTATTGTGAGAAGAAACTGACCTTTGATAACTGACAACTTTAATAAATTATTAATTGCGTTAAAGATAATTTATGGGTACATTGTTGGTGTCATGTATTCTGCACTACTGCACACTATACAACTGCTTACTTGAAGAGATGTGAAAGTTTCCCGTTGGAAGTTTTTATTTTTGGCTCGGAGATATATTGAAGTTTTTTTATATCAGATAATTGGTTTGTGCCGAATAGTCATATAAAGTTTCAAATCGTTGTACTGTGAACCTACATTCAGATAGTCAATAAGGAATACCCAATATCTTGTTCAATATCACTTAGTTAAATTTATCAATTGTCAGTATATCAATTATTTCAAATGACTCTATATCATAGTGAACTCTGTTAGATACTAGGTCGATGAAATTATTACGTGATTGTCCCATCAGCACACTTTGGCACTCCTTGTTGTGGCTCAAAACCCTTATTCTGTGGAGAAAATGCATAGCAGTGAACAGTCGAATTCAGCTAAAATGTAAGGACGTATATATATATATATATGTATATATCACGCGGCTTATTTTGTATAGTTAAAACCACCTACTTTCACCAACAAGCAATTCAATAAAGGATATATAAACCAATATATTGTTTACTAGAGAGTCGTTTATGAGTTACGAGATATCAATACGAAAAGTTGCTTACACTTGACGATTGATTCTAAATGAATGCATTTACATAATAATATTTGCTGTAAACATCTGTAGAATGATCCTTATAATAATCAACTTAGGGACCGTAGTTTGTATTTTCCGAATAAGTAATGAAGTGAAGTGTTTTAAATTTGTGTAAGTTTTTTAAGAAGCTTATCTCATAATCACTACCAATAACAAACATTGATCTCTGAATTTTTTATACGACTCATTAAATCTATTGTTTATTCACCTTATTCCTTTTACAAATGATACATTTGGAGGATTCAATAATCTCATTTAACTGTATAACTTTTCCTCAGTTAGCAACAGCTAAAAAAGCACTGATTAGGTATGCTACTGTTGTTTAGTAGAATGTTGATGCAAACCGGTCAAGTTAAATGATTGGAATATAACTGGATGATATTTAATATTTATTCATTTCTTTACAAGAAACCAAAATTGAACTGCGTATAACAATAGATGTGTTTATATAATAACATAATTATTACTTGATTATGTGAGCAATTATAATACTCCTAAATAATAAGTAAGTAATTTTAAACAGATCACATTAGCAGCAACTTGTGATCAGGACAATTTATTTGTATATAACACAAAACCGACCTATTACTAACGCATGTAGTTCAATCAAATTATGCATAACAATGTGAGCGAATTTTTAAAGAAGCTTGATAAAGTTATGTAATGGAGTGATAAACTGATGATTACTTATTTGTAGACCGTGATTCAGATAGTTAGGCGTTCGCCGTCAACCTGAAGCCGCTGGTGTGGAATCCAGGGTGTGCACTACTGAGGAGTTCCACATTGGAAAGAAACAGCTGTCCAGTGCTCTCTGGTTTTCATTGATACCCTGCCAACATCCATCTGTGACATATCCAATCAACTAGATTACTTACTTTTTACCTAATTGAACTTTATTCATTTGGTTTTGCTTTTTCGTATCATTAATATTTATTCATTATGTAATTATCTTCTCATAGTCTTGTGTTGGCAACAACATTTTTTGAACTTTCTTTGGCAAATGAATGTATAGTTACAATATTTCATTTTATCATATAACTTTGTTCACATCTCTGTTATATCATGCCAGTGTTGTGTCAAATACAACTTCCAACTAAATTGTCGGTATGTTCAAACCTCTTTATAGTTTTGATGTCGAAATATTATAAGTTGTAAGCAGGCGAAGAGAACCGGATGATATTAAACGTAATCATCTTTTTTCATCCAAGTGTCTTTTTCTTGCTTTTTTCACATTTTGATATCACGAATTTATCTGAATCAGACAACCATTGATCATCTGGTAGCACTGCACAGCTGTTTCGTCCTAGTATGAGACTCCTCAGAAGTGGGCATCCACTACCCCATCAGGGATTTAACCCAAGACCTTTTGGCTCCGCGGCGAACGTCTTTACCATTGGACCACTGAGTCGGCTCCTAACGGTTGACTTCATACTTATTGTTTTTTAATCAATCATGCAGACAGTGTATAACTAGTTAGAATTACGAAACTTGCGATTTGATTATGGTAATGTTAGGCTTTCTGCATTCAGTTATTTAATTATTACTTTATTTGTCATTTTGATCAAGAGAATATAAGTATGACTCCTTTTATGTATTGTTAAATATAGACGCTAAATTGAAGGCAAGAATATCAGGTCAGTAAAATGCTTAGCCCTACTTGAGATAAACTCTGAAGATCTTGTCCACCACAACAAAGAAAGTCATGTAATTGTACCATCTGACTTAAATAACCCAATATTAGTAGCCAAAATCTTTCACTCGAGCTTTAATTCTTTTTTAGCATTTCTAAGGTATATGAGTGTTCTGTTGTATCATATATGTGGTAGTCAGACGATACTAAAATCTGTACTATAGATCTGGAATATGAGCAAGAACAAGAATGAAAATATTGTATCTCAAGCTTTAGTTTCTTCAAAAGTTATATAAAAAGCTTTCACTGCAACATCAAATAACTGTAATCATATGGCTGCCATTGGTATTCTACTAAAAAATGATTTCTTCATCCACTTCTACTCATTATTCTATCTTGTTTAAATATATTTTATTTCTGTTAATATAGCCCACTTTTTATAAACTTGCTTAATTTTATGAGATCGTCGTTCAAAAGCAACAGAAAATTTTTTCGTTTGCAATTTTTAGTTTCGTTTCAGTTTCCTACACGAACATTTTCAATAGACTGAAACCAAGAATAAAGGCACTTTTTGAGACACAATAAATAATCTTGAAATTAAATATTTAGTTAAATTCCGGATGCAAGTCTATATTACGAGGATGTTTTTTTCAGGAAGATAAACGAAGATTTGATTTTATGCATCCTGTGAAAATGTCGCTGGGTTTTTGAAGTGTGAGTCATGGTCGAATGAATAGCCAGCCGGGAATAATATATAATCGATCTTTCTGTAAATTGGTTAATAACTCACAATCATCTTTATTGCTGACAAGTTACCGTACTAAAAATTTGAATTTATTGAGTCTTACCTAAGCATTTATTTCTTCCTTGTGAATAATGACTCAATATTTGTTTTGAATTTGGAATAGCGCTAATAGCAACCTCCATCGATGATATTTTTGCTTGCTACAATAGATTTCTCCACCCATTTTTGTAATAGGTCCCCAAATTACCAACCACAGAAGTATAAAAGTCAGTCATGTACCCTGCTTGCTTAAGTCATACAACGTACGTGATCATACATTCGAAGTAGCGAAAATAGTACATCACGTTAAATACATACTAGAATGAGGTTTGTCGAGGAGATGGGATAACTAACAGTAATTGGTAAATAGTATGATATGTAGCAGTAATTAGTGAATTTAAAAGTATCCAACACTTAGAAGTACAGAGCAAAACCGTATACCGATTATTTTATAATTTATATGTATCCTGAGCGTCATAATCTGTTTCCCTCTCTTTTTATTAACAGGCGTATACAACATCTAACTGTAAATTTAAAGACTAGTGTAAACAATAACTCTTCGTACAATCCCGCTCATCTCTAACTTCAGGTATCAGCGTATTTATAATTAATGAGAGAACATATTTTTAAAATAATTTTCAACCTGGTTAATAATAATTAACTGCCTTTGTTTCAACTACTTTTTCTTTAAGCTAAATCTACGGGTGTTTGTGAAAACGATGAATTCTTTTGTGGGTATATATCAGTAGAACCATCTCAACCATCACATAAGCACAGCAGCAAGCGTTCAGTAGTAAATTTTTTTAATTCAACAAATAAAACTAACAATTCCATTATTATTCAACCAAAATTCATTAAAGGAATCTTGAAATATACTGATCATAAAAAATCACTGAAATTAAAGTCATTAAAACAACGTCGATCATTTAAACATAAAAAAGAAGATTATGGTTATTGTATACCAAATTTACTTCATTGTGACAGTATTGTACATTGTCATAATGCAAGAGATGAACTGCCTAGTTTACGAATGAATCCATCCGATTTACCAAATCAACTATTGCATGCATTAGTCGGTGCTTATCTTACTCCAGCTGATTTAAATAATGTTGGTTGTACAGTTTATAAATTAAACAATGATGGATTCATACAAAATTATAATGATAATAACAACGAAAAGTATGCATTAGTCAAAAGTTTGGTACTACCTAAATCACCGGTGGAAAGTAAGTTTATAAAGAAGACTTTAATTATTAAATTACATTTCAAGAAATTTGTCTTCAGAATTAACCACCTCTTGAAATTCACTCAGTTAAATTAGTCAGTATATTAGAACAGTTAATCTAATATATTCGTATAATCATTTTATACTCACTTCAGTGAATAGTTTATTGTTAATTATTTTGATTGTTACTTCGAAATAATTATCAGGAACTACTTAAAATATCGATCCTTTGTTTGTTGTACAAAGCTTAGTTACTAATTATATGATACAAAATTATTACTCCAGTCAAAATACCTAGTAATGCTGTTCGAGTAATCTTATTTGTCATCAGATTCACTCTTCCTACATTCATTCTTGTTCATATCGTGGAGAATTTTCATTGATGATTCGTTGCATATTTGTAAGATATTTACTGAACTAACAAAATTTTTCATTTTACATATATGCCAATGGTGCTATAAATTATGAACGAATGGACAGTATATTGAGTCTGCTGATTATAGAAGTTAGTTTCAATCAACATGTTACAGATTCAAGCCTTGTCCAACCCACAGTTGTTTGAGTAGTCGAATAGTGTCATTACCAAACGGTGTGGTCCATAGAGAGCAAATGAGTATCACGCAGTACGAAACCTCGTTTCAGGATTTTCTCTATCCACTTAAAATATTTCACGACATAGTAAGTATATAACACCTAAATATATGGTTTTCTGAAAATGTACTGCTGAAGTCAACTGTTCTTATGCAGTTTTGTGCGAATTTATTATCATTTGAAACTGATTTTCACCAAGGATCGGTGTTTGTCAGTGAGACTCTTCAGTGGTACGGTGAGTCATACTTAGAAAAGTATTGTCTTGAGGCGATCATCATAAGACCAAGATAATGAATAGATTAATATTCAAAAAGCACAAAACTTATTACCAATTTTTGGAAAGATTTTCCAACATATTATTAGGATGTTATACTTTGTGAGTATGGCAATGTTGAGAGTAAAGCGTCGATTCATCAACGACATTGAATGACGATTGGAGCTAAAAGTGTGGATTATTTCTCTTCTAACGAAAGATTTTAATATTAGTGTAGTTGCAGTGTCCTTTGGAGATCCTGGTTTCAATGTCAGACTCACGTTCAGACTAGAAAGAATAAACTGTTTAATGCCTATTGTTTTTTAATTGATCTTTAAATGATTTAATTTTGTGTGAAACCTTTAAATTCTATATTTTCCAAAGGTCTATTACATCATGTCGTAAGATTGCTGGGGAATGGGTAATAAAAATAAAAATTTCATCGGAAACGTTCACAAAATTATTTTAAAATATCGTGGTATAAATGTACTACTGAATTGCTGAAATTTTAATGAATCAGATACATTAACATTTTTAAGCCCTGTAATTTGAAGTAACTAAAAGGTTTTCAACCATAATGAAAGCTGAATTAGTGATAGAATGAAATGTGCTAACATTAAAACGGAAGCAAAAAACAGTCATTACTAATGCTTAAATGTGAATCGTAACTGAATGAACACAGTTTCTAATATTTTATATATGAAAAGTATAATATTAACAGTATTAATAATAATGGTAATAAGACGGACGTTAATATATATTATGGAGCATTTAATGCCTACATTGATTCTGACCTGCTAGACGTTAAATTATCTGACACAAACTATGCTATTATAGATCTTTATTATATTGCCAAGATCATAAGTACTAACCTATGAATGTAACTAAATCCAGACGATCTTTACTATTTTACATCCATTACGGGTGGGAGTTATCCCGGACATATTTATTACTCATCGATATTTTCATTTAACCACTTTTGTCATTTCCATCAATCATCTTTATTGTTCTTCACTTTACAATTACCACAAGACATAAAATAAATCATTTAGTTTTTTTCCTTGACTTGCCATTCTTTAGCAAAATACCTGAGATAATATACTGAATTATCTATTGTGTAAAATCAAAATATGAAAAATTGACTAAATGTATGATTAATGTGTGCTATTCCAACTATCATTTGTATGTATTAATAATGCATTACACCACTGTTTACTTTTTTTACATTCATCGATACTTTGATGCATGCTATTATGATAGGTAGATTAGCAAGAATACACAGTTTTCATCAACTTCCTTCTGATTGGATAGATTTTCTTACTGTGACAGTTTTGGTGAAATATTCTGTTCTTATAACCACCTAAACAGTGAATATAAGCGTAAAAAGTAGAAATCTTCCTGCAACCCCCCTCACATCCTCTATACCGCTTGACAAACCCTCACTGACTCTTCATCTGTTGTTAAGTCATAAAGAAGAAATCAAATTTTATTTTAAGATTTCAACAAACTTTTGTGTTTTTCCTCAATCCCCTTCACTTACTGAACTTCATGCTTACCGCCGTCTTCCAGTTTGTTTTTGTTTTGCTGTAAACTTAGGTAAAAAATAACAGATGTTGGTGAATTATCATCTATTGCAACAGGCATTTTGACAATTCTTCGACTAAGTAACTAGTAACATTTTCATATATATATATATATATATATATATATATATATATATTAATAGCTTAGGAGAAACCTGTATAAGGTCAAGCACAGCAAAGTACAGTCATTGTGTTCTGGTTGTTTGTTCACGAGAAACAGAAAATCTTGCAAAAATGAGTGTTTCCCTCATATTTTATATTCTAAAATTTAATGGCTACTGGTATATTTGTCTTTTTATTTTTAAGGTAGAATGATAATCGGATAATTATTAACTATTAGTAAAGTGTTCCAGACTATTTAGTGAAGGTAGTACTCAGACGACTGATTTCAAGATGAAAAATATTCTTATGGTATAGTTTCTATCACTCAATAAATGCTATTGGAGAAATCACTATACTGCTTGCGTACGAACTTATTAGATGCTTCAGTCGCACAGAGATTTGTTTATTCTTCGTATATTATTTCAAAACATATGTGACCCACAAAAGATTACTTAAGAGTAGAACTGCATAATACTTCATTTGAAATTTGATTCCATATAGAATTTAGGGGTCAGTAAACATTCTAAGTACAAATGTATAATACTAATTGGTTCCAAGTTTTCTTTATCGTATATCACTTATGAAAAATCTCACCGTTATATTCATTGGCAAAACAAACTAATCGTATGAAATAGTCTTTTCTGACCATTCATTTTCAATACTTTAGGTATATATATATATATATATATATATATATATATATATATATATATATATATATATATATATATATATATATATATATATATATATATATATATATATATATATATATGATTATAATGATTTGATCACTTGTTATGTCAGTCATTTAGTTACAACGTAGAACTTAATACTTGCATACATTAGTTCAAGCCTCAATGCCTCAGTTATCAGATAGGGATGAAATTATCGGATCCAACGCCAGAGTATTGGAGGTACTAACAGAATTAGTATGAGGATTACAGGTCGAAGATTAGATTTTTAAAACTATATAAATATAATTTAGTAAACAGAAAAATATGGTAAACTCAGAAGCTTAGACTTTATAGAAGAACAAGGAATGGATGCACCTTCGCCATTGCGAACGATTTTGAGCCATGTCATCTAAAGTTTTCTCAGTGATATAGGGTGTAGAAGTTTTATGTGTTGATCGCTTCACTTATCTTGAAAGTTTCATCAGTCCTAGCCGTCTAGTGTCTGGAGAAATCTCGGTTCGCATACACAAAAGGTTCACTTGGATTTTGCCAATCTGCGTCACATGTGGCGTAGGTGAGACATCCGTCTACTGACCAAAGGATAGGTTTACTGCTCAACATTCCAACCAGTTCTACTTTGTGGATGTGAAACATGGCCATTAAAGAGAGAGGATATTCATAGGCTTCTAGTATTCGATCGTAGATGTCTTAGAAACATTTCTCGTATTTTCTGGGACCACCGAGTAAGCAACGCGTGGGTTTTGAATGGTGTGCTAGGTGAGTATGATGGATTAGTTAATGAAGTGATGAATTTTTATCAATAGAGGTAGTGAGGGCATGTGTTACGTACACTTGACCACTGTCCACCACAACGAGTAATTCTGTCTTGTGTAAGAGTAGGCTGGAATAAAGCTAGAGTTGGCCAAACTAAAACCTTGGGTGAATTATAATACACGACTTCCCAAACCAACATATTTGAGGCGGGATTCGGAACTAGGACGTATTGGTTGAAAGTTTACTGTTTTAGCCAATAAAACATAACTAATCAACTCCCATTATTTATACATTAAGTCATTTCAATGTAATAAAAATTTCTTTAAATGCTGTTCAAAATCTTTAAATGGTAGTACATGACTCTGAGGCTAATGCATTTACTAAATTAATAATAAAATTCATGTAAGGATCTTTTAGTTGAATCTCTCCACAACAGCTGGGTAGAGTTTTATTTTACACTACTTATTGCAAAAACAGTAGTATAATTTATTTTGTTACTTTGTTAGGTAAAGGAAATTTATCAGGCTTTTTCGCGATCAATTCAACAGCCTCAAATACACTAATAATCGGATGTATCATCCTAGTTGCTTTTGTATGTATTGTCTTTGCGTGTTCATGCTATCAATGTTGTTATCGTAAGAAATTACGGTCAATACAAATTCCTAACAAGTCAAATACGACTACTTACTGGTCATTATCTAATACAGGTAAAGGATTAAAATGTATATCACAGGAATATACTGAGTCTAAATTAACCCATAAAGAACAGAGCACGGAAGCAAACAAAGAGTGTTACATACGACAAGGATCAGAAAGATATATGATAGGACGTAGCGCAACTGATGGCACATTAAGTACCCTAGCTGAATCATTTCTTGGATTAAATAAAAATGAAAGTAAGTTAGAAATGAATCAATCTTCTCTATACTTACGAAATACACCAACAATTCCCCAGTCAATAAGCAGACATTCGATTCAATCAACTGATCATAACTATCATAGTAATAGTACTACAAAAAGTGTACATTTTGCAGTACCTAATAATAATATACTACGAAATTCAAATCAATATTACAATGCATCAAATAGAACATCTGTTAATCCACAGATACATGAGTCCTGTTGTGAAATGATTCCTTTCTTAAAACAACAACAGCAAATTCAAATAAATTGGCAAGCTAATTCTCAACAAGTTATTAGCTATCCATTACTGGATAAAAGTAAGTTGATTTCAGAAGATCAATGGTTGTCTAATTTACTCTAATTCGTGATATCAAATTAATTTAATTTCATTATCTACACTTAACAGTTTAATATACTTTTCGTAGACTTGTCTAATAATCGCTCGTCAATGCACCCAAAAATCATTCTTAATATACCAATATTTTTAAATCTATGAGTTTGGTAAATTATGTTAATAAAAGTGTCATCTATAACAACTAGATATTTTGAATTTGAGTGAGCTTTCTAAAGTTATCACCGTTCTTATTAGTTCAATTAAATATCAGTTGGATTCTTCTCTTTAGAGTTAAATGAAGAAACAGAATATCACATTGTGTCATATGTATTACATCCTTTTCCTATACCATATGTATGGGATTACATTCTTATTTTCATTTATCTGTAATCAGTATGTAAAAAGGCTAAAAACCAGATTTCTTCTCAGCGTAATATTAGAGAATAGTATTACTCATAGGTTAACTTCAGCTGAAGAACCACCGAAAGCTAGGAATGATTGAACAGCTACTTCGTTTTAGTTTGAAACCTCACAGAAATGCTTATACATAACATCATGCAAAATTATACCCAGTGTTTACACCTGAAGTTATTAACTAATCTTTTGCCGATGTAGGATGACTGAATGTGGTTTTTTTTGTTCCTCACTCATTCGGTATAGTAGCGCAGACAAATGCAGCCTAACCTTAACAGTCTTACTCAGACGCAACACGTATGCAGTCTATTAACACAATCATTAGCCGTATTGAGTGGAAAATCTCACATACATAAGGGAAGGCATGCATATATATATATATATATATATATATATATATATATATACATCGCGATGCTCTGTTCATTTAGGTATGATAGTCACTTGCCTATATTTTTAGTAAAAATCACTTCTTAGACCTATATATCAGTCAATCCTTGATAGCATGTGACTGTCGTCCAATGAAATTGGTTATATTTATCCTACTATCAAGAAAGTTGAACATCATCTGTTATGACTTCCTGACAGGATTTCCAAATTTCTCACTGAAGAATCTGATTAGTATTGAAATAAGTTTTCCAGATTTTTAACCCTAATTGGTTGATGTTAGAAATGCAAGTTTTCGAATATCGTCTTTCTGGTCCAATGTTATCGTTAATACTAGGACGTTTTCAGGTTGAGTATACGTTTCAATGAGGAATAACAAGCTGGACAAAGAGGACACCTAATTTTTGCAGCTTTTTAATGAAATTAGTCGTATTACTAAAATTGCCTTTAAGCTAAAAATAGCTTCTCAAACAACCTATTCCAAAACATTAGAAAAATTTACTTTTCCTTTTCTGCATTAAATATGTTACCTTTTCAAAATAATATGGGAATGTAAAGATCATATTTGAAGATGCGAACAGGAATAAAGGTGATTCTTACACATATCCCTTTGGTTAGTCAGTTAATGTCAAGTACTTTAATCGTACGACTCTCAGCGATTTACTATTCATTTGATTGAATATATCACAGATTGATGTTGGCAGGGTACCACTGAAAACCAGGGAGGCACTGGACAGCTGTTTCGTTCTGGTGTGGAACTCCTTAGCAGTGCGCACCCCAGATTTACTATTCATCTTCACTGAAATGTAATGAATATGCTGTAAAACAGAAAGTAAGCAAAATACGTTGTGACGTCAGATTACGATTATCATTGCAGTTATAAGTAAATATTAGGAATTTGAGCTGCAGCTAACAGAAGTAAACGACTTGAATCATTAAGAATTGATTGGGTTTCCTTAAGGAAATCTCAAATTTATATAATTATTTGCTCAACTAATTTAATGTTATTTCCTATTTGTTTACATGGAAATGTAGATAGTATGTTCACTAATGGTTCGCAAGCATTATTTCATACAAGTCTATACTCGAATATTAATAATTCACAACTGCAAACGTTAAATCGTGATATCGTACCATATAACAATGTATGCAGGTCTGCATCATTTAGTAATGAAAGTGATTCGATACATCAAACTAATAATGAGCATCAAACAAATCCACCTTATTCAATGACTACAACTATTTTATCATCGCATCAGCACCCACTGCAATATCATGGTCAATATTCTATTACATCGCCGCCGCCACCCCCACCACCTTATCCAAAAGATTATAGACTGATTAACCTGCACACTGCATCAAAACACTTAGAAAGTCATCAGGAAGAATTTGAAAAACCTAATGACGATTTCTTAAGATCCTCATCAAAGTAGGTTATCATTATTGTTATTAGCACTAAGCTGTCATGTTTCCATACATATAAAACGAAGATCCCCTTTTAAGTTAGTACGAATTAAAGTGCTAAAGTTTAGATTCGGATTTTGGTTTTCCAGTTGTATTAAATATATCTGAGGATTATGATTACTTAAAGATGAATAATTCAAAAATAGTTGTGATAACTGACTCTAGTCGTTTATTTCCAACCACCTACCCCCCAACCCATTCCTACAAAAAGGACTAATTTCTCATGAGTGATTACTGTTTTTATTTGCAGAATGTCATAAATATATTTCCTGTTTAAAGTATGTGAAAAGGTTATAGGTATTTTTTAAAATTGTCTTGTCAGAAAACTTCTCACAAGCATGGATTAGTACTTTTAATCATCTCCCACTTGACAAACATTCAAGTTCGTAGTTGTTTGTTATTGACAGTAAAGTAATACTATGGCACGCCTAATATTCGTTGCTGACCTAATTAGAGTACTTAAAGCAGGTGTTTCACTCTCACACTTCCAATATACACTTCAGGTGACAAAAGCGAATCATACAGATCTTGAACTTTTATGCTTGATATGAAGGACAGAAATTATGAGTATAGAGCATTATATCATACAGAAACTGATACTTAAGGCCAATAGATTTGCGAATACGAAAATAAATATTCGTAACAGAGGTGATTTGTGATTTACATGACTGTTATAACATGATTACAGTATCATATACTGTATTTTAGAGTTATTTAACCTGTAAATGTTACAAGATGGCTTTTCTCCCAGATATCTAGGCCTCCTTACTTTTGATCATTACCTGATGCTATACCAATAGGCAGTGAAATATGAAAAAAATTATTGAAAAGATATTTGCGAGACTGATTTCATGTTTCAATAGAATAAACAGTAAGCATCGAGATAAATCAGTACAAATAAAGTTTCAGGAAAAATGGCAAAATTTGAATATATTATTTAGCGTATGAATATATTGGAATCCTTCTTTTTATTTTAGATTACTGCTGAATAATATTCCGGTAAAAGAGGAAAGTATTAGGATGATTACTAATTCCATTAAGAAAACCAGAGAAAAACGTGCGGATAACCGGCGACTACACAGAAGAAAGTATAAAGAACATCTAGCTGCAGTCAATAACTATTTACATGTTGATCACTATACTAAAAAGGATAGGAAAAGACAGTATATTCTTAGTACGTATTCCGACAGTATTGTACGAGAATTAAGTGGTAATTATGTGGCCAGACACTGTGAGCATCACAACAAAAGACATCTGAGACATTTAGATAATAAGATACAACATAATGACTCTGATTCTCCTGTTACAACTGACACAGGTATTACTCATAGTAGCAAATATTCTAGAAATCACATCAATAGGAGTTTAGTACACACAGAACGTGTTCAACGAATCAGTCATTCACGCAAATATAAAGCATGTCATTATCATTCTAAAAATCAATCAGCGAAACATACAAATGTGCTGAGGAGTAAAATTCCGGCAATAGACAATGGTCTATATAATAAAACTGACGACAATGCTGTAAGTAATAAGCAAGCTAAAAGCAGTGAAAATATGTTTAGTGCTAAAATCTCCACTTCAACATCAGTTAATGAAAGATATATGATATCGCATAGTGAGTCAAATCCATTGAATTTATCTTTTTTAACAAAAGAGAACACAACTAACAGTATGAATCGACCATTTTCTTCATCTGACTTACTTTATATCAGACATGGAGAATATGTTTAGATGACTGCAGGAAGTAAAATATTCGGCATTAATATTATCTCTCCTATAGGATGAATATGTAACTTTATTACACAGTGAACACATTTTAAAGGATTAATTTACATGTATTTTAGAAGCTAACATGAAATATGAGAATATCGTCAGTTCGAAAATGTTATACCTATGCAAAACATTACGGAAGTGTTAAAATCGTGAGCTACTGTACTGATCAAGAGAAGAAAAGATCTACCTCATTCAAAGTGAATAAAAAATCTTCATAATTCTGTTTAATCAATCATTAAACTCAGGAAAATTTTACATATTATTCACTAATAAATAAGAAAAATATGATGTTATGTGCTCCTTTTTTATATTACAGGATATTTAGTTAGCTGGAGAAACAACTATTTCTGTAAAAAATGTCTTAGGAATCATTAATTATTTAGTAAATATAATCGACGAAAGAACTTAAGGCATTTTCACTGATAAAAAACACGAATGTCTATCGTATTCTCCCCGATACAAGTCAACTAAAACTGGAATTTTAAAAAATAACAGGCAGAATATCACAACTCCATAGTTGTAGCGTACTGTAGCATAAACATAGGAAATTAAGTGATTAATAGTTACTTTATAGTATCTTCTATATATTAGTTAGGTGAGACAAATGTATGTGCAACAGCTATTGAGAATACTAAACCGTTTACGTGTGTGTACAGATGTAAGAACTTATGCACAAGGTAAACATGTGATACACAAAATTGATATCACTTTTTTTAAGACAAATTTGTTTTATTATGTGTATTCGGTACAAACTGATCTCAGTTGAGTACCAGGAATTCAAGTAAATGCAAATAACAAAATTAAATACCGATCTCTACAGAATCGCTTCAATTCAACTAATATTTATATGCTATTGGTTCATAAGTTTTATGGTATAATAATTTACAAAACAAAATGTTTCAGCTGTATTCGCCAGTCCGAAGGGTGTGCTAAAAAATGAGCAGAGAAAATACTACAGCATAGATATAGAAACACTGGAATGATGTTTGTACTAAAGAATGATCTATCATAAGAATGAAATTACTCGAACGATATGACCTATAATCAAAGCAACCGTAATTATCACTGATTGAGAAAACCAAAGTTCCTAAAACACAGTCCACGGGAAACAGTGGAGTATAAACAGCTGTATACATGCTCAAATTTGAACTCCAGAGGTGACCAGTCCCCCGTGTAATGAAAATAAAAGATACGAAGCACATCAATGTCGACCAGTTATTTAGTTATAAGGACACTGGTCAGAGAAATAACGACCATACAAACTACCGTTAGTATTGTTAACACTTGCGTACAGCTGGCTGGAATCCTAGATGCATTGAGCAAATAACAGGCGAACTCCCGTTCGTTGCGACCTTATCTCGATCTAAATTGGATTTCGACATAAGGCATCTAGCTCAGCCACAATAATAAACACGCTCACCACCTACTAGACAGTTAAAGCTTCGAGACTGACTAGCACTGATAACTAGTTTGAAAACAGAAGGCAATGCGTATTGGTTACTTACATATGGAGTAGCATTAACGTGTATGGGATGGCAGCTAGCCTTGAAGCGGTTATCCTCTTAGATTAAATCTATTCATACACATACATAAACTTCATGTACGTAATGAAATATTTATGGAAATGGTCTTGTGATGAACAAAGAACAGAAAGTTTCTTATTCTAGTATTGATAGCAGAAAACCATAATTAACTGAGCTTGGTTGTATTAGTAAAAAAACAACTGGTTCATGGAATCAAATTCATCAAAATTATCCTCTCGAACCGTAAATCTTCTCCGACACTTTAAAATCACTAACTACCCAAGAAACTCAGGAAATATGCCGTAATTTAAAACAAAGGTAAGTTAAAGCAGTAATACTTGTGAATGGAGTAATGACAGCTAGCAATCTT
The DNA here is from genome assembly GCA_034768735.1 of Schistosoma mekongi. Classification (NCBI taxonomy): domain Eukaryota; kingdom Metazoa; phylum Platyhelminthes; class Trematoda; order Strigeidida; family Schistosomatidae; genus Schistosoma; species Schistosoma mekongi. The sequence continues at coordinate 50,395,324 of CM068305.1, read as the reverse complement.
TTTGGAATTACGGCCCATTTAAAGCCACCGATTTCTTAATCATAAGTAGCGCCGATCTAGTTGGGAGTTTAAAAACTGTCATATTGCTTAGGGATATCTTAGTATCGGATAATAAAACATCTGTAAAGATCATAATCATATAACTAGGAAATAATAATGAGGGGATCAAAAGAAGTTTTGCACTTAGCGTGCATTTGAAATAAAAGCTACGATTGTAAAGCACGAAAATAACTAGTAATAAACTGATCAAACAAATATTGTTTCCTTACGCACAAATTGTGTTGCGTATAAACTCAACCTTTTTTTACAAACGTTTAAGCAAGTGCAGAATAAAAAATAACGGAATTAATCCAGTCAAATAATCATCACATTAAGAACATATAACTTAAGTAAATGCCCTGACTATACACTTAATATGAACATAGAAATGATCTTCCAGCTTTCCATTTACATGATAAGATACATAACGGTAATTATCAACCCAAGAGCAATTTAGGGATTTTAAAACTAGTTCACTCAAGGTAAAAGTGAATACATTGAATCAAACTACTCATAAATATGTCAGAAACATATGCATACATGCACATTAGTAAGTATTCGGATGAGGACCTATTTAATACGTTACCATCGTAAGTTTATAAAAATTCGACTTATCTGGTTGTCGTTAATATTTGCTTGTTTTGAGATATAGTAACTACAAAGTCGCGGTTGATGGCATCCTTGATTTGAGAACTTAACAATTCATCACAAAATAACATGTTTTCTAATTAACTTGCGTCAATTGGGTGGAATTTAATATATTGAGCCACTAAGTTTGATAATAAAGGCGTTAAGTGTTTTACTTAGTATACCGGCAGCAGAACAACAGAAAATAAACACAGTATGTGTTTACCTGTTTAGCAGAGATAGAACCAATCATTTTTCATTGTAAAAGGAATATTGCATTTTAGTGGATATTACCACCTATTTATTTACGATGGAGTAAGTAGCTTAGACACCTAACCAACAAGAGAAATCACTAACCTGTCTCGTTCGTGAGAATACATAACAACGAAAGCTACGTTAACTTTCTCATGCGGATTTTAATTCGTAATCCGTATATTTAATCAATCCCGTTTTGACAAAAACCTGAGGTGAAAACACACTAAAATGTTATACTCATAACTGAAACAATACTGGACTACGAGGAGATACATAGAACAATAAATAAGCATTATTATATGCACTACCAATAAGTAAATTTTAGAATTAATTCACAAATAAAAGTATGTCTCGTGTAAAGTTATTTGACTTGTTTAGACAAAGAAGTATATAATAAATTTATGGTGTTATATAGAACTGGCAGTCTTCAGAGAATGCCAGATAAAAACTAATAAGTAGATAGACGATTCGACTAATAGCACCATTTATTCCCGAAAATAATTATTTGTGGAAATAAATACGTAACGTGCAAATATATATTTCTAGTAAATCAACATAACGTAGTACCTCTCAAAAATACATTCGACAGGAATTAAGAAAGCCCTCTAACATGAAAAAGGAAGAAATCGCTACAATTAATGTCCCGAACGCGAAAAATGAGTAAGTAGTTTATCCCACAATGACGGTATTTTCATCCACAAACTTGTAATCAGGTATTTCTAAATTAAGTGGGGCAGGGCCCTTTCTAATACGACCAGATGCGTCATAATGACTACCATGGCAAGGACAGTAATAACCTCCAGGGAAGTCGCCCGCGTGTGCTATTGGAATACAACCTGTAGAAAAAGAAATGGAAACATTTACAGGTCATGAAATCAAAAAGCACAATACAAGACGCAACATGTTTATAAACGTGATTACGGCACCACTTGATGCTTGATTATAATTTTATTTACTACTGGTAATTGCTGCTTATTTTAACTCCAATTGACTATAGACATAGTGACCCACAATTAGGTATTACAGAAGATGCAAAGGTAGCAGAAATTATGCAAACGAGTTATTCTTTCTTTTTTAAGTCGGTAAAGACCCCACTAACGATGATAATAAGTGAGCTTTTGTATTTTTGAACATGGTTATTATTGTTAAAACACTGAAATGTTTCATTCGAATCAAGTCCAGCCGATTTATCGTTCTGTTGAACAGCTTACATGAAATTATATCAACGAGATAAAAACTACAATAAGTAAAACTGCACAGAACATATCACTACACATTCCAGCCTAATGTATCTTTTCTACCACATATTTATGTGATCGCTCTTGAGCAACTTCCAAGGGCTAGTGACGCCACTTGACAAGGCTAATAGAAGAGGTTTAGACCTGCAACCTACTGTCTGATAACTTAGTGCCACTAAGAAACCTATAATTAAGAGCATATGCATTGTATGAATTAATCGATCAAACAAATATAAAATTGAAAGAATGCATGGATACGTGAAGCAACTCAGATATGAAACTGAGAGCTTTAGAACTTGAAACAAACGAAATTGAGCACTCCCTTTCCGGAAATATCATGAAATGTATTTAGCTACTTTAGTTTGGAAATGCAAGCAATGTTAGGGAGTGAAAAATTTGGATACTTCAACAGTTAGTAGTGAACTCAATATATCCAGTTTCAGATTACAATAAGCAGTCTAATACGAAAAACTTGGAAAATTGAAATCGACAATTGTCAGCTGTTGCTACCAATCTACTAACAAAGAAATCTCTGTAGCTACTGTGAAACAAATACAAACCACAACTGGATGATCCGGAGAGGAAAGATTTAGGAATGCTTGGTACAAGAAACGGTGGGAGGATTCCGTAATGGATCATGATGACTACATTCAGGGATTACCTTCCACGTTATCACATGAAATAGATCATTAGAAAACATACAGACAAAAATCGTCAGCAGCAAACATTTTCTCACTTTGGTTTTGCAATTTACATCAGGTTTTGTTGAAAAAAAACACAAAATCATGACAAGGCTCATAATTTTCGTTTACCGAACTGCTATCATAAAATTTGAAGTACTCGTAGTCATACATTTTTTTCTATTTGCCTTTTCATGAGGTGTCGTCTGAGATACCACTTTCAAACCGGTGTAATATGTGATATATTTCATTTTAATGTAGCTGGTTAGCAATCATATAGTCGCATAAATAAAAGTAACTGGATGGTGTTAAATTCTAGGTAACAGCTCACGACTAAAACAAACATATTATGAAAGAGACAAAATAGATGCCCGAAAAATTGGTAGAAATTACCTGTTTTAGCGTTACTACTGTGTTCAATCATCGCAACAAACAGATAGAAATGAAGAATACTCTGACTGAATAATACGGAAAATTAACAAAACTCATTCTAATAGTTTCAAATGAAAATGAGTGAACTTAGTACATGAGCTTAAGCAGTTACTGATAATAATGCTAATAGTAAGGTGTAAGTCAATATACTTCACAGTACTTAAAAGCAAAAGGATATTTGCATGATAGAGCAAGTCGCTGACTAATCATTAATTGCGATTATACGGCTAATAGTGCTCCGTCTCGTCTATTTATACAGTTACGGTCTGCCCACATATATAGCATTCCGGCTGTTAATCTATTTCAATGAAAACAACAACCTTTTTGGATTTTTGTTCATTTAATGTCGACAATATGTGCTATTTATATTGAATATGGTGATATCGCCGATTTACTTTCAAGTTTTATTAGGTTTTTGGAGGAATATGCTTGAAACGTAGTTTGCGTCATTAAATAAGACATTCAATTGCCTAGAAATTTCATCTACATAAACAACACTTGTTTAAACATAAAATTTGGTATAAATGGACACCGAAAACGCCACGTAATGAAAAACATAATATTGTGAAGTAATAACGGAGGAAAGTGATCGGAGAAAAGGAGGTAAAATTTAGTCAGACAAGATTACAAGGTGGAAGATATAGTTATGATTGAAAAAAGAAAGACCTTATTTCATTGAGAAAGGTCATCACACTTTTATGAAGGTTTTAACAGAAAACTGAAACAGGGTCGTATCTGACTTCTTATTCTAAGTCAGTCGATCATGAACAACGTAGAAATCGATAAGTATGTGCGCAAGTCCAAGTTACGATACCACATTAAGACGATGATAACAAATATAGAAAAATAACACAACAGTATAATTCAACAGATGAAACAAGTACAGAAGAATAATGGAATTTAGGTTCTAGAATAGCATGGAGAGTGAATACACTTAGGATATCCGATAAAGTTTAAGGCCACTGAGTTGCACCGTCTCTAGAACCCCAAGGAGAGAGCAGAGATGCACTGATAGAGGTCAGTCAAAAACAGCCTTCATCCATGTCACAAACTGACTATATCACCGCTTGTTAGGATGACCCTCGAAAAAGCTGACCAAGCCATCAAAGCAAGTGTCGCAAGACAGAGACATTAAATGAATTGTCATCAATGCCCCCCCCTGAGGAAACACGATTTCGAACCTTAGCAGGAACAGCTAAAGAATCACTTAGGCAATTATAAAGATGAGACCCAACTAGATACTGCATGGCAAGATGTCTAAACAGCTGTGGCATCTACAGTGATATCTATCAAGGACTAAAATCAACATGTCAAGAAAAATCAGTGGATCTTGATGGCTTCTGTTGAATTGATAGATTCCCGAAGACTTATCCCGTCAAGTTCCGAACATGATCAGGAGCGAAGAGTAATGATGTACAAACTGACAAGAAGTCTGAGAAGCAACCGTGAGTAGTAATGGGTGACGAAAGCAAAAGACATGGAAAAAACAGCAGTGGCGTTAGGTAACACTAGACAACTTTCCAAGTTAATAAAAGAAACCAGGGTTAAGAAAACAAGCGTTAGTGAGACGATCATAGAAAAAGATGAAACGCTTATTACCTCTCAGTCTAGACGTTTAGAACGATGGGCTGAACACTTCAAGTAGCAGTTCAGTTGGCCTTTAGCTGCTGTAGAACTTCCCACTACTTAAAGACAGCCAGAATGGAAAGTCGACTTAGGTCCCCCGACTCTTGTCCAAGTCGAAAAAGCTATAGCCAATCTAAGGCGAGGCAAAGCAGTGGGTCTAGACGGATTATCCCTAGAGGTGTTTAAGGATGGTGATCCCACATTGACAACCAGGCTGACTGATATTTTGACTATGGTTTGGGAACTTGACATAATTCCGTCTGACTGGTGTCGATCGTTAATCGTCCCAGTATATAAGAAAGGGTCAAAATCGTCCTGCAATAACCATAGAGGAATTAGTTTGACTAATATAGTGTCTAAAATACTAGCTTCTATAATTATCAGACGCTTAACTACAACTCGTGATCTGCAAATACTAGTAGCGCAGGCTGGTTTTAGACCTAGTTGCGGTTGTATAGACCAGATATTCACCGTTCGTCAGATCTTAGAACACAGACATACTTTTCGGCGGCCGACAATAGTGGTTTTCCTTGACTTGAAAGCGGCATTTGACTATGTAGACCATGAAGTTCTATGGCAGTGTCTTTCATTGAAAGGCGTGCCCCAAAAGTACATAAAACTTGTTAAGGCTCTTTACTCAAACACTACTAGTCGTTTTAAAGCATATGGCGAACTGTCATCTGAACTCGTAACCACAAGTGGTGTCCGTCAAGGCTGCCCACTTTCCCCATTTTTGTTTAATTTCATAGTCGACATACTGTTGGAAATTACACTTTCATCGTCTGACTTTTCAGGAATTGATCTCCTACCAGCAAATCCACTTATTGACTTAGAATATGCTGACGACATAGTCCTGTTTGGCAAAGACGCTGATAAGATGCAGAATCTTTTAACAGCAATAAGCCCCAATGCAAGCATGTTCGCAATCCGTTTCTCTCCCTCTAAATGTAAACTATAGCTCCAGGACGGGTTTTCGTCAACATTTGAACTAAAGATAGGGAGTGGAGTAGTTGAGCACGTCGATCACTTTACTTTTCTTGGAAGTCTGATTAGCCCAAATGGTTAGTCTCTGACGAAATCTCAGTACGAATACAAAAAGCACGTTTGGCTATTGCCAACTTACGTCACCTATGGCATAGGCGAGATATTCGTCTCTCAACGAAAGGAAGAGTGTATTGTGCGACAGTTTGCTCTGTCTTACTGTATGGATGTGAGATGTAACCATTAAGGGTAGACGACACTTGAAGGATATTAGTTTTTGACCACCGATTTATTCGAAACATCGCTGGTGTTACTTGGAATCAATGAGCAAGTAATAACGAGGTTAGACGACAGGTGTTAGGCAAATATTGTAAATCAGTCAATGTGGTTGTGAATCTTCATCGACTGAGGTGGTTGGGACATGTGTTGCGTATGCCCAACCACCGCCTGCCTCGACGCGCAATGCTGGCTGGTATAGGAATAGAATTGAAGAGTTAGAGGCGGAAAACTAAACCATGGAGTCAGTCCATAAAGTCACTGACTGCCGGTTTAAGTCGTGTCGGTAGATGCAGACTACCCGGATGGGGTCCTCGCGATTATCGTAACCAGTGGCTAGAAACACTGAGTGACATGGCCCACAATCGGTCACAATCGCTCGGATGTATTCACTAATTGTCCTCCTTTAAATCATGAGCTTTAAATTATTCCATAGCTTTCTTTCTACGCTTTCTGGACCATATTCTATATGTTCACACTCCTTGTTACTATTATTATTTTTTGTTTTTATTGAAGTAACCTACTAATGTGGTGTTAATCTTGCAGTGCCATAGAGGTATGGTAACTTGAACCGATGCACATATATGCCAGGTTCTATGTTGATCATACATACATACATTAGCACTACTAACATAGTGTTACCACCGGATATTAGCAATTCTACAGAAAGAACGATGATCGAACACAGTGAGACGCTGAACATGTACAGCGCAGGAAAACCAAGTTTAAACACCATGGAGCAGAACCGCTCTCATCGAAGCCTTGTAAACTAGACTCATATCACGACAGAGTCGGAGTAAGCAGCTCTGGCTTTCACTATGTGTAGATTGATTTCACACGACACCATCACCAGCACTCACACAACTACGTGAATACGCAAACTTTTTGAGCATTTCTAACCGCCAACCACAAAGATTGGCAACAAGTACAGACTCCTGCTAGTTTTACAGAATAACTTTGCATTTGGAAGGTGTAAGGTATATACCATACTTGCGGACAGTAATTACCAACTGACTGAGCATGCATGTATGTATAATCAACATAGAACCTGGCACATGTGTGCATCGGTTCAAGTTGCCATACCTCTATGGCACTGCAAGATTAACACCACATTAGTAGGTTACTTCAATAAAAACAAAAAATAATAATAGTAACAAGGAGTGTGAACATATAGAATATGGTCCAGAAAGCGTTGAAAGAAAGTAATGGAATAATTTAAAGCTCATGATTTAAAGGAGGACAATGAGTGAATACATCCGAGCGATTGTGACCGATTGTGGGCCATGTCACTCAGTGTTTCTAGCCACTGGTTACGATAATCGCGAGGACCCCATCCGGGTAGTCTGCAGCTACCGACACGACTTAAACCGGCAGTCAGTGACTTCATGGACTGATGCCATGTTTTAGTTTAGCCACCTCTAACTCTCTTCCATCCTATTCCTATATCAGCCAACATCGCGCGTCGAGGAAGACGGTGGTTGGGCATACGCAACACATGTCCCAACCACCTCAGTCGATGAAGATTCACAACCACATTGACTGATTTATAATATTTGCCTAACACCTGTCGTCTAACCTCGTTATTACTTACTCCGTGATCCCAGCTGAGCAGGAATATGACAAAATTACCAGCATATTTAAGGTTGAAAAGTCTCTAAGTAATAAATCCACACTGACGACAAGCAATTCCTTCACGGTTGTTTTCAAAATATCGTCGACGGCAAAGTCGAAGAGGAATGGTGAGAATGGACAACTCTGTCTAATCCCACTGGTGGACTGCGACAATAAAGAAAGGTAGTTTTATAATCTCATTCTGAATGAAGTATGTATACATAACCTTTAATGAAGTTCACAGAAACGATTCTTTGACAGACAATTCCAGATCACACTTATGTCCAACGAACCAAGTGTCCATTGTGTCTAGAAACAACAACAGTTGACTCGAAATGTATGTGACGGTGTTCAAACACGGTGGTAGGCGAAAATGTGATCAGCACATCCACAACCTGATGAAAACCAACCAGCTCCTCACGAGTATGTCTTTCATGCGTTTTGCACAAACCGAGAAGTCAACAGTTTGGAAGTGATCAGGAATAAACTCAACTCCCAGATAATTGTCAAATTGGTTACATGAGCCCACTTTAAAGATGCGGACGATGATTGATTCATTCCACGACGATGGACCACTCGCAGTTCCCCAAACTTTTCCAAATAGCCAGGAGTCCACCACCATCCATAGAAAGAGCTGGGGGTAAGTCATCTACGCCTGGTGATTTAGTGAGATTCTGAAGTGGGAGTCGCTTTCGTTAGATGGATCAGTCGTTATCGGCAAAACAATCTGACTGAAATTGCAACACACCAGCTAAATGGACTTTCGAAAAGTTCAGCTCACAGTTTGAAATGACCTCGGATGTTAGTGGTTGATATGCCATCAGCTTCAAATATTGCTTTCACTGACACCAGACTTCTTGCTCCAAATGGCTCGGACGAACTGAAAGAGCTACCAGCAATTACCAGATGTAGCTTCGCAAAAACTGCAGGACACGTAGCGTACCACTTTTACAGCGTCATACAAATGCAGCCAATGCTTATCTACGCTTTTGCATGAACTGGTATCTAGCCCAGAATCTAACTACTAATGATGATTGTTTACAATAAATGCTGCAATCACCTTAGGACAAGACTAGCATGTTTTTAAGACGTCTAGATGCTTGAGATATTGTTATAATACGGAATGAGAACGCTGATAATAGATCAAGGGTTACTCGATGTTAATGTTTGCAATACTCGATAAGGTTACAATAAACGTATGCCATACATACTGTTTGTTTAGAATTATTCTAGCTTCCCTCACAATTCTTTATTGCTAGGGTATAATCACCGTGTTAATTTATTCTTTTGACAGATCTTTCACTTCATATTTACCCTCCTTTCTTAGGTATTATCTTAAGGAAGCTTTCGGAATGAGTGAAATCAAACAGTACAAACAGAGGACACGGAGTACTGCTAGCCGCACCATGGCGACTAGTGATTCATCAGTGAATGTAGATTAAATCTACGATTCCAACATTCTTCTGACCTCAAATATGAACTACTACCTATGAAATCAATCTGGCTAATGTAAGAAGAAGCGATTTCTATATTTGACTTTTAGATTCTATGACAATGCTATACATTACAACTACTTAACAAACATACATCTATTCACGCACTTATAATAATTGACGTATTGTTTTATTTAATTATTCGCAAATCCTGCATGCTCTGACAAGTGGTTCTTAACATTTAACCTGATTGTCTAATTTTATCCCTGACTATATGACTATGCATGCACAAATGTTTCTGTCATATGAACTACATGCATATGTACTACATCAAATACGCGTTGATTATTTTATTATTTTCTAATAATTTACCTCCAAGAATTAATATTCAACACATGATTGAGTAATCATATAATACACAGGTGATATGTTTTTATACTTGAGAATTCTACATAGCTCTATGATGAACCTCGGACCAGTCCGCCAAGCGGACGTTGGAACTCGACTGATTTAATTCGCTGACATTATTTACGGACATTATCTACTTAAAATGTCATCTATGCGCTACACGCCCATGTTACGCGAAACCAATCTTTCAAATTTGGATATAAATCCTTATAAAATTACCAAGCTGCATTCAAATAAGACTGTCATTGTACTAATAGAGATTTGGGGAATAAATAAAAATGAACAACACTGAGGACATTAATTATAAAACACTATACTTGCCCAAATGTGTACACACTCCCAAACAGATGAGCCATTTATCTTCCTTAACACGATCTTCATCCTTTTGAGGATCTCTTAAGCTAGCCAAGGGAACAGAGCGTTCACGGGCAATTTCTTCTGCTGACCTGTGACGGATGAAAAGTGGTTTATTTCGCCACTTGACTGTAATATTTTTTCCTTCGGGGATCGCCGCCAAATTCACTTCAGTGGTAGCCTCTGCCATTGTTCTAGACGAAGGTCCCAAAGGTTTAATGAACATCTTGATAGTATACTTGGCTGACGTAGTAGCAATCACAGTAGCACCTGAAATAGTAAGCATACAGAACAGATTGAACACAAAGTAATGTAAAGAGAATACTATACAGAAACAGATATTTTGATTGTTTATAAATGTACCAGATGTTACGGGATGAACTATCACTATGAATCATCAGAAACTTCCTAATATGAAGCCACATCTGATTTCATTAATCAAATGTTTTGTGGACTGCAAAATTTCGAGATGGATTATAATTTTTTCAGACAAATAAAGCATACAGAGAGACTAGAATGTTGTCTTTTGAAGTGGAAGTAAATTGTATTTTCCACCAGTAGTACTCACTATCGTGGTCTGATCCAGTCATGTTTTGCAAAGCTGATGAAAACTTCCGTTAACCCTCGATGTAGCCAAAGTGATCTTACGCTACTTAGGATTTATTTCTGAAAGTGGAAAGCGTCTAAACTACCAAAAGTTATCAACCACTGATTGAACTTCATCGACTAGTTGACTAATTCCAAGAAAAGCAACTGAGAACACAAACGTTATTTGCATAGCAGTTGTGACAAGACCGTCAACAACAGTAAGAAAACTAAGTAGGGAACTGACACGTTATTATCAAAATGTAATCGAAAATGTACACAAATTGTGGCTCAGATAGTCTAAAACGACGAAAAATGACATTCACTTAAAACCTATAAAATTTATTAACTGCTGGTTCCACAGATTTGTCTGAGTTTAGAGACAAACAAAAGTCGTCATGATGAGTAAGATTTCATCATTATGTGGTAAATTAATTTCTCGAGTGACAGAAAATGACACTACTGTTAATATCAGGAACAAAGCGGGTGACCTAGTTAATAGTCCCAAAGAGCATAGAATGTATAACTAGTCACTCACCAAACATCATGGTATAGGTGAAGACCTTGCGCTGAATATCAGTGTCAGCAGGCCGTGAGTGGGGATCTTTGGTAGATTCTGCGCGGTAGTTCGTAAAGTCAGGAACATTCGCTATATCCGTGTGGGAAAACCGAATCTGCATTGGGGCTAATTCAAATACTCTTGAGATGAACATAAATTACCAGAGAAGCTGCAAACACATGTTGTAAATGGGGAACTAGGAAGCGACTGTAGTAGGCTATGAGGTGATTTCACAATAGGTGCCAACGGGAGAGGATTTTTCGTTCTAGGTAAGATACTGATGAGGTCACCTTTCTCACAGCTAAGTGGGATAGTCCTACACTTTACAACAGCCCCCAAGTTCTTCAAGTAACGCATAACGAAATTATTTTGAAATATCCCGCACTGGTGACAACTGTTGTTTTAGTTGATTGCATATGCATTAGGAGTAAAATGTTAGTAACACTTTGTCTCGAACAAAATGAGATTTTGATGCTATTGCATTGGTCACTGAAAATTCACGTGGTTTCTGAAGGGTGGTTGTAAATAGACTGAATAGGACTTACGTATCTTCTGATACTTAAATAAATACATCCTTAATGTTAATTTTAAGGAGTACAGGAATCTAAATATGCCACTCAAAGTGTAGATAAAAAGTCCTAACAATGCTGTAGTTATACTTTATAAATGTTAAAGTAGTGAAACGTTTATCGTAGAATAGTGAACAATCAATGGAATTTGGTGAATGAACAAGAATAATTAAATGGGCGATATGAAGAAAAAAGAGCAGTAAACAGACTAGATAATAGAAAAATATAATGTAAGTAGGTCATTGATTGTAGAAGGCATTGGCGTATAAATTCGTTTAAGTAAACGAAAAGCGTAGATCAAATTACACGAGATGTAGCGTAAATAATCCCTTCTATAAATGATTGCAAAGGCTCTCGTCACTGATGCTTTTTCAGCTGACGCGGTTAATTAAAGGCGTTCCTTCACGCATTACCACAAGATTACGACACGGCATGACATGGAAAGCAACTCACCCTCTAATTTTACCAGCCTAGGAGCTGCTATCTCATGACGCTCTCCTTACGATCAAAATGTAACTTCTCCCCCATCTCTCACTGCCTTCGGGTTTATTCTTATTCGTGCATGTCACTTTAATCGTTGGAAGCTGTTCTGGTTATATGACAAATGTTACTTGGTCACATACAGAGTGCACTTTAGATGTAATAATTAAAATCCTTTACAAAGTGTTGATAACTTTAGTGGATAGTCTGATTTAAGCTGTGACATTAGAGAAAAACCAAGAGTAAATAAAGGACATAGGACCTATAGGAGTGACAAATAAATATAATCTAGTAAATAAAGGGAAATAATTAAAAGATAAGGTCTGAGCAATTATCAATATAATGGACTGATTGGATGATTGTGGTGCTGGGATTTGCTAGTCAGAAGTGATAGTACTAAGCTCTCTATTTGTGGGTTTTAAACAGAAAGATGGCATTCATTAATAATAGGTTTATAGATTCTAGCAGCCAAAAACTAGTCTTATATTATTTAGGAGAACTAATTGTTGTACAATTAAGTGGAATTATGGAATGGAAATTCAACTTGGAATTTTTCGAATGATTGATGATTCTGTCATACACATGAAGGTTTGTAGCAACATAGCTTGACTAGTTAAAAGTTCCCTTCAAAACTTAAGCATATGCCAAAACAATTAGGCTCCAGTATTCATTTACTTCCTTATTTTGCATAGGGATTATATTTCCTATTAGCTTATATTGAACCTTGAGAATTATGTGTGTGCTTGAACTACTAGAACCGCGCTCCACTGTCTCCTGCCCACGCTATTGAATAAAGACCTATTCCCATAATACTCTGGATTCTTGTGTCACTAAATCGGGATATACCTAGGCGTTGAAGGTTACTATAGTTCATGCTGAAATGGTAGCGATTTGAATTTGAATGACGTACTTATTTTGCCTACAAAAATTGGGTACGTAAACGCAGGACACAAATCATAATCACAGTAACAGTATATTCATCAAGCACTTATGGTAGACACACCGATTCTCTAGGAATATTCGGGTTGTTTGAAAAGTTCAGTTTACATTATTCGTAGGGATAAATATATTTTGTTATTTAAATAAGATTTTAGGTTCATAGCTACTAAAAGCTGAGAAGGAAAATGGAACTGGGGGAATACTCGAACGTCAGTGGTTGTGGCATGAAAATCACACAACCATTAGTACTAAAAATATCACAAAGCACTTTTGTTCTTGAAGGGGGTTTACAGAGGCTATAATAAAAGAAATCTGGAAACTAAACTGCTTTGGATAATGTAGCAACTAATTTGTCTAGAATCTTGAAAAAAGATTTGGCTTGAGTTGCTGCCTCCATAGTGCCTCAGCCTAAATTAGTGCACTTAATTTCATAGTCAAAGTCATAATCACTCCCGAGAACACGAATGGTAAGGCGACGCCAGACAAATTATGGTTTGTTTTTATCCTCATTACATAATGTTAGGTGTTTTGTTCACATTTTTGCTTTGTTGTCTTGAATAGCATTTAAATAATCTTTATTCACCGAACTGCGGTTATAATGCTAATACCTCACAATTGTACCCAAACTTCCTCAGTTTCGCGAAGGCAATTTCGAATTCGACTTTCTGATTACATTTGTAATCATGCCAGACTTTTTGGTATGTTTCTCTTGATTTAGTAGACATCTTAAATTTTCACAATTTCGTGATCAGAAATTTAGTTTTTCGTTCATGGTTCCTTCTGACAGACCTCCTTTACAAATTGAGAGTCAAATCAGCCTACTCATTAATGACTTAGTATAGTCATACTATAATGTCACATAACCACACTGATTACGTGGGATATTGCCTTATCACCTGATAACAGGCTGCACAGCGCGAAAGTAAACTTAACAACAATTGGCAGTCTTCGGTCATGATAAACAATTTAATTATAAAAACTAGGTTTTGTATTATTGACATACATTCTATACTTTGGTACTTTATAATCATGAAATGTAGGAAAATCATAATATGCTTACTATCTTAAGCGTGTTTATTTATACTGTTCAGTATTTTGTCAACTTCCTTACTAGTCACAAGGTCTTTTGATACCATTACTCAGGATTGCTATCAGTGAACAACTACGAGACATAATCCATTATCAGGAAGACTTTTCTTGATAAATTAACTAATATATTTTCCCAGTAGTTAAGGTGACCTCATGCGGCTCTTGGCTAATGTAAATAAATTTGTCGTTTGTCAATCAACATGGCAATCTACAGATAAACAGCAATCCACTTGAATTGCCAGTCAAACTAGTAGAAAAAATTTACAGACAAAAAGTAATGTTGTCTAACTTCCCTCACTACTGACAACAATTCACATTAATTTCATAGGCATTGGTTGGAAGTTCTACATCCCTGTTTTCAACCTATGTACTCCACGACAATCATTTGGTGATCAAATATTATGTGAAACATCATATGTAGCGCACCGCTAATCAGCCTATGCATGCAGCTTTTCTGCTGACAATATTAATCCTTACTAGGCAACTTATACTCTATTAGTCGCTAAGCGGAACACTTTAATGACGGGTCTTAATCATTGGACTGCTAACCAATCCGGATCACGTGTATAGATCAATACATTTTGACCATTACGCTTCGACCAGGATAAATCATAACTACCGGCTATAGCACATTCTTCTCCAGCCAAAAGAAAACAACGCGGCGTACCGTTCACTACTCCTGAATATTACAATAGTAGATATTTCGTGGTGACTGTTGATAATGTCAAGCAAAACATTAGGTTTAGAATTTGCTTTTATCGAAGTTCTTTATGTTTATCAGTCATTTCACTACACCATTAGATACTAATAAAGGTTAATTTTAGGCCAGTCCATATGTTTCAGCAGTGCCAACAAAATTATTAATCGCCAAGCAGTGATGAGGTTGAGCACACCTCTTCACAACTAAATAAATTGTTTTGTCTTAAAAGAAGTAGCTAAAATGGTAGCCGGGATATATACATACATCGCGAATAGGTTTCTGCCTCCACAGTCAAATAATCCATATATTTATAACTGGAAATTAGCATCTTCAGAAAAAACCGACTAACTACATAAAAATTAACCCCAGTGCAATTAAAAATATCACCATTCATCATATTGGTTGTTTCATAAAATACGTACAGTAAATTTAACCTCTCAAGATATTTAGCACTTTAATAAAAATTGACAGTTAACTATCACTATTGTACATTTTAAAAAATTTCGTGGAAACATTTTCACAAACAAACTTACGAATCATTTATATGAATCTACGATATTTGAATATTTTTGATGCATATGGTTATAAAATTTGGGTAATACTAATTTGATACGCAAAGTATATAAAATACTGTGCTGTAGACAATTTAGGATCACTATTTGTTGTTATGAATACCTCCATGAAGTTGACTACTCGTCATGTATGCTTAGTGACAGCAAGTTTAGAATAGCTAAAGGTTTGTTTTGATTACTTTTATGACGGCTTACTCGATCTCTCTTCAACGGTCTCTCAGAATGTCAATAACCCAAGGAATAGTTGTTCACCAATCTGTTTTATCCTAGACTATTTGCGCATTCTTTCGACAAGAAAATGAAGCAATAAATTACTTTCCCATGACTCGTTACTTTTTGATTGTGGTTGTAAGGACAATAATCAAAGCCGATACTTAATCAGATGGAGTTGCTGAGTTCATAAGACATTCGCAATGATTTTTTATGTATACGCTCAATCTGGTAAACCTTAGAATCTGTTAAAATGTCACGTGATCGGGATGGAGGAAACGAAGAGCTTAATGCACCCGGAAGCAATACTGAAACAAGTGGTGTGACAACACATGTGAGTAAACGCACACGCACGTCAAGGGATATCCCAGTTTCGATCTAGGACGGTTAGGTATACAACGACCCCATAACAGTATGCGAAATTTTTAATAACTCGTTTATTAACTTTGGGGCTAAACTACTTACAAATTGTATGCTCATGGTATAAACTGCTGTAAGTTTGAACCCTGCGTTACGCTTCTATTCGTGACAACACGTTTTCACACAAATAGTAGTAATCCTGGTTACAAACTTACCACTACCTAATAAAAGAGTACTTCACACTGAAGTCTAACTTTGGTCTATAGAACACGACTACTGAAATCACAGTATTCACATACCACGTAATTATTCAACAAGATGCTATTTGAACATGGCTCGAAATGAAGCTAAAAGGTCCAAGCTGGATAGTGGCTCTTCTAAAATTCCTGAATCTTCTCCTAATGACCTACTTATCACTGAACCACAGATGAGAGACAATCGTACACCACTTGTCAAGACTATCACTATGACTGATCCAAAAAGTGACATTGTCGACTATAAAAGCGAAGTTGAAGACCTACAGTTAGCATTTATCAAAACACAATCTATCTTAAGTGAACTAGCCCCGTTAACCTACTTGTTAGGAAAGTATGATGACACAGAAATAGATAAGGCACAGCAAACTGAAACGTTCCTTGATTTCATTGCAGCAGAAGCTGTAAAGCGATTCACCTGGCGTCACAAAGCCGTTGTCTACAATGTCCCAGAGAATTTTCCACTCAGTAAGGTTGAAACGACCATACTAAAGGTCAGTGGCATGTCTCATAATTCATGCGAATGTGATAGGCTGCATGAGAATTCTATTCCACTTTGCATCCACCCTAGACTGCAAGCGCCTCATAAATTAGTAAACTATATTAGATTTGGTAGTGACTTAAAAAATATACGAATATTTGCTGTTAAAACGACTCTACAACGTAGATCCCTCAACCGTTACAGTGCCGTTGCTTCTAAACTAAGAGATTCCAAATTAGAACTAATCACTCACAATAAATTTTCCAAAACAACTACCACTTAGCTACAGTAAATGTGGAACCATGCACATAGGCGACAACCCCCCCCCCAATCCACGTTTTGTCTAAATGAGTCCAAGGTACAATTACTCCAGTCAACAAGCGACTTGGGTATTAAATATTCTGGTAACATAAAGTTCACGAAATACGCCTCCTCTATTATCTCTAAAACTAGAAGATTAACAGGCTTCCTTCCTAAAATCTTCCATACAACAGAGGCTAAACTTAATGTGTTTAAGATGTGTGTAAGACCTGTACTCGAGTACTGCTAATTTACCTTTTCGAGTATGAATAGCATAGATAGGAAACGCGTCGAAAGTGTACAAAGAAGTTTCCCACGTCAAATTCTGGTAAATAACAGTAACATAGACTACACCACTAGGTGTGAAACACTCTCTTTAGAACCCCTGTGTCATCGCCAACTACGACATAACTTAATATTCTTCTATAAAATACTCAACGTAATATCATTCTCGGCTTCCTCCTCCTCATGGAACTAAACGCCTAGACACTATCTTCGAAATTACGAGGCAGCATTGCATATCAATAAGTACCAAATACAATATCTCAGTAAGTTTTTTATCGTGTTCTACAGCAAGCTCTAAAGTAAACTACTGCAACACATTAGCACTACTAAACCTACTCTAAGATTCAAACGGCTGACCACTCCATATCTAGACTCTAAAGACTTGTACCAAATCTTCAACGACTCACCACCTAACCTCAATTCACTCAGCGATGGGTTATTAGGGTTCTAAAACTGCAAACACTACAATCATGTACGTTGTTGTAAAAAAAACGAAAAAAATTTTCGTTTAAAACTGATTATTTTGCTACCTGTCAATTTCGATATTAAGAATTGATCTGAATCGGACAACCATTGATCACCTGGAAGCACTATACAGCTGTTTCGTCCTAGTATGGGACTCCTCAGCAGTGCGCATCCACAACCCCATCGGGGATCGAACCCGGGAGCATCTGGCTCCGCGGCAAACGCTTTATCAGGTGACAAATGGTTGTCTAATTCAAATTAATTCGTGATACCAAAATTGACAGTTAACTATCTCTACAAACCCCCCTAATTGTAATTAATATCAGCTCACTAATTACTAGCTCCTTGAGGTAATTCCTGGGGTTCTAGTGTGAAAACGTGACTGGTAGAGTACAACCGTGTTTGGTGTGAGGCAGTAACTCACCGATGGCATAGAGGAGGTCGTGCAACGTATCACGAATTGGTTGAATTGGAAATATCAACCGTTAAGAGCCAACTCAATGGTCCAATGGTTAAGCGTTCGCCGCGGCGCCAGATGGTCCTGGGTTCGATCCCCGATAGGATTGTGGATACGCACTGCTAAGGATTCCCATACTAGTACGAAACAGCTGTCCAGTGCTACCAGGTGATCAATTGTTGTCTGATTCAGATCAGTTCGTGATATCAAAATCGACAGTTAACTAACTCTACAAGCCCCTTAATTGCATTTTACTACCACTAATTTCATTTGTTCTTCTTCCTACTATTCCATATACTCTTCTAAGTCGCCGTCTCCCCAAGTTTGTGATCTGCTCGCATAAGGAACTGGCCTTCTTGAAGCAACTTACTTAAAAAGCTGGCTAGGAAAGTAATTAATGCATCAACAACTCACCGCTCAAGACCAACCTACATAGATTGTCTCTCCTAAGCAAGTTTCACATTTCCAGCCTTGTCCCGTTTCAGGATAGTCTCTATGATTCAATCTGCTTGCTCGAAGCCACTCCCTGGGATTATAGCGTCACAGACAAAAGCGCGCGGTTGTTTGTTGAAAGTACTCTACAATACGAAATATACTCCTAGTACCGTAGTACTGTAACTGTGAAGTTTGTTGCCGTGAGCTTTTTAATCCATTAATATTTTCAAACAGCGTGAATTCCATATCAGTGGCTCTGTCAAAACTATATTAAAAACAGGCCATATCATGCTGATCATGCCTGTAAACTGGTATGCTCTTATGTACAAAATGCGTCTTGAGGATAAACTATTATTATTACTTGTAGACAGTACATTGTTCAAAATACCTTTCAAAAACCAACGGCCTCCTGCCAACCTTCCTCACAGGATGTGGCAAAACATGCCACTTCTATTCCTTAAATTGTTCTCCTTCTTGCTAGATACAGGAGAATACCCAAACATTTTGAAAACTAGCTACATCACCCCATAAATACAATGCCGGTGATAGGGCATGTGTAAATAATTATAGGCCCATGAATATTACTCCCGCTCTGTCATGGATCATGGAAAGGATAATAAAGATGGTATCTTAGAATTCTTGCTAGCACAAAGGCGATTATTGAATTACAACATGTTTTTATAAGGAGTAGATCGGGTCTGACCTGTCACTTTGACTTCTTTAATCACATTACATCTTGCCTCGACTTGCCCAAAATAGTCTTAGTTTTATACTTCGACATGTATAAGGCCTTCGACAAAGTAACACACAACATACTCTATGAGAAATTATACTCTATAGAAATTCAAAACCTGTTTCTGTGCTGGCTTAAATTATTCCTATGTAAACGGTATCCACAGTGAATTCAGGACAATTATCTCCTAAGAGGGTAATCAGTATGGTTATGCAATGGAGAGTGCTAGGGTTATTCTTGTTTATAATATACATCGACAGTATCAGTGGCTGTTTTAACTTTGGAAAAACTTTCTTATACGCAGACGACTTCAAAGTTGCCTACTCTGGAGACATAGGTGAACTACACAACGCTGCAACAATAGTTAAACGAAGTCATTGCCTGATATAAAGAGCACCAACTTCACCTAAGTTTTTACTTTGAAATACGTGGAAAACAAACCTCTGAACGCGAAGCAATTCTGGACCTAGGTGTAAGATCTATTTTGAAGGTTTTTTATGTAAAAATCCCTCAATGTATACATTTGTAATTTGTTTTTATTGATTCCTCCAGTTATACATTTTGCTTTTTTATTCGATTCCATTTGAAATGACAATATTGTATTTTATTATAGTTTTTAACTTTCTTTCTCTCACTTTCTGAGTTTCCAGGTTTCTTTCTGAAGTGCATTTATGTTGTTTTTGTTGATGCTTAGTTTGGCGGCAGCCATACTGATTTGTTCCTCCTTTGATTGCATTGCTTGCATTGATTGGAAATGTGCATTTCGATTGTGGATTGGAGCACTCTTCCAGAATTGGAAACACTCTGTGTTATAAGGCAACCAAATATTAGATTTAAAACGATTCTGATCTATCCAGAGAGGATAGAATAACGTTTATTTGTTACTACTGGTAATTTCCTTACATCCTTTATCAACTTGTTTATTTGATGTAATTTAGACTTGATTAACTGGATAATTGTTGGTGGAATAACTGAGTGGCAATATTTGTTTAGGTAATGATGCACATTTATATTTATGTTAAATATTAGAACGTCATTTACCCAGTCACTTTGTTTTGGTTTCAACGGGGCAGTAGCGCGTATCTAAGCTACCCGGACAGTTATTCCTCCGTCCAAACCTTAGTTTGGCTTTTACACTAGGCTTAAGATACACTACGGATCTTACATTCACGGAATAAACAACATATGCCACCTCAAAGGTAAACAGACTTATGGGTTGTATAACCAATAATTTTTACCAACACAAGTCTAGATTGGTGCTACATAAGGCCTGTATAGGCCCGCTACTTGAATACTGCCCATTCATACTCAGCGGACTTCGAACAAGTGACAAGCTGGGAATTAAAACTCCTCCTAGAGCCTCCCTAAAGTTACTGCCGGTCCCAAGCCCAGATAAAGGAGGAGGGTTTGGCATGGGGTTACCAACCCCATCCCGTAAAGCAACAACCCTAACCAGTAAAAACCTGTGTGATCATTTTAACTCTGCCCTGGGATTAGGAAGGTCTGTTATGACGCCTCATGGTGAAAGTCAAGTTTCTTTGGAAGCCCTAAGGCCAATGTCCCTCCTGACAACCAGAGCAACAATTAATATAGGTACATGGAATGTCCGCACGATGTGGGAGACAAGAAGAATCACTCATCTAGCTTATGAAATGAAATGATACAGCCTGAAGATAATTGGGACAAGCAAAACCCATTGGTTACAAGTTGGAAAGCAACTATTCTCCTCAGAAAATCTGCTTTCATACTCCGGCGAGAAGAAAACGCCCCCCCACACACACAAGGAGTAGCACTGATGTTGTCCCAAGAGGCATGGAAGACTGTTATAGAATGGGAACCTCATGGACCTAAAATCATCAGGGCATCCTTGAAGTTCAAGTAGGGAGGAATTACACTGAATATTATCCAGTACTATGCACCCACCAACGACAGCCACAAAGACGACAAGGACCAGTCCTATGAAAGGCTACAGTCAATCATCGACAAATGCTCAGCCAAGGACCACGTTTAGTCGGTGAGGTTTTTGATTCCGACGGCAAGCCACCATCATCCCGGCCTGCTGTAGGACTTGTTTTGCTGAGGCGGTTTCGACTAACTAGTTCATGTTTGGGTTCATTTAAGTTGGAAGCTGTAGCGTTATACCTGTTACGAGCTCTGCGTTGTAGTGGTGTTTTGTCAGCAACTATTAGTATATTCTTGTACTCGCTGTTGGTTCCTATACGATTCACTGACTTGGCAAATTCCATAAAAACTTGTGTAGATTTAAAATAAAAGACGATTTAGCAGCTAGTTTGCGAGTATTTTTTTCTCTGTCTCCTGCATTCACAAGGCACTCGGGACATGTCGCATCCCGTTAAAAGTGTTATCTCTACCTAATTTAGAGATGACTTCTCAGGGATGTTATAAACTACTGCTTTGTGGAGCGAATTAATAAGTTTTACAACTTTAATCGAAATAAAATCGAGGTAAATTTCAGATTGTTTCACATTTTTTATGTCAATGTCATCATGTTTACCATACAGGTATGAAACCAGGACTAGTTCCTGCAGAATATACTATATATCAGTAAGTGTTGATGTAGTGTTGTAAGTGGCAATATCACTGTTCTGATTGGCGACGTTGATGACCTTAACAAATGGTGTAAGACTGTCAGCTAGTTGCTGATTGGTGATAAGCGCATCGTTGATGGATGTTTTAGAGTGTGCAGAGGAAAGGCCACCAAGCACCGGTAGCTTAGAATTGCCACAATTCTGTTGTGTTGCTGACGCGTTTTAAACATAACTGGTAGAAGAAATATCGTTTGGTTTAAGAGGACTAATACTATGCTTTGAGCGTCTAGCCTTAATACGTGTCATTTTGTTATTCCAGGGTACTATAAGGTTGCGAGTGGAGCTAGGTAATACTGCTGCGGTACTACTAGGGACGTTATAGAGAGGTGGGAGATATGCAAATGAAAACAAAATAGGCAAAATAGGTATGACGCTACTGTCTTTGAAGTTAACGCTTGATGCTATTAACAGTTCCTTCCCATCTGTATTGTAGCACAGTTTGACACAAGGGAAAATTTGTGGCATTAACCTCCTGAGTATTCGTGGCGTCCAAACGCCAGAAGTGCACAACTTTCTTGCGTACATAGCCTTCTCAGATTTATTAAAAACATTCGATACAGTCGACCACCAATTTTTTCCGCAAATCACATTTTGTAGGAATTCGTGGACGTTTGACGGAGTGGGTAAGTGACTACCCAAGCAGGCTATCTTTGTCAGTTAGAATCTGCCCCATTTGTCTGACTGGTAGGATATTATATGGCGTGATCTTAGGACCACCCTTCTTGTCGTCTGTAAATGACTTACCTGCCTCTGAGGAGGAAACCCCTTTAACGAGCTAACGATCCCAAGAATTCTAGGAAGACGCAGGTTCGCTCCGACACCTTGACTTTTCATAAAGACTTGAACAATATTTAGAAGTAGCAAACCAATAACTTCCTGCCACGTAGTGCAATTGGCTTGACATGATACGAAGAAACTACCATTTTAATTGTACGAACTCATTTTGATCTGTTAATTCAATTCGGTTACCCATTTTTCTGAAGAAGCCACTTGCGCTGAGCCGAGAAATGTCAGAAATCCTAATTTTCGCTCATTGGAATTTCATTTTATGAACAACCTATCCAATGCTCAGTTTATTCGGAATCATCAAATCTAACCTTGATAATGATATGTTATTTCTTTTACTTTGACTGTGGGTAAACATTCTATTTCTATCATTTTTGCGTTCCCCTTACCCTATACTTCCGTTTAGTGTATTTGCTGTTGGTATATTGCTTCTTATCATGAACTACAGTTAATTGGTGGTGTACAAGTCCCTCGTATTCACTGCAACGATCTCCATGGTTTTATATAATTGTAAAATTCCCAATTGGTTCGATGTGTGGCCTGATTTTGTGTATATATAAAGAAGTGTTTGAAATACAGTACGACCCTGACTCTGATTTCTATCTCGCTGGACCATTCATCTTATGTGCTTCATTCCGACTTGGGGACTGGTAGTCACGAGGCAGACGTATACGGGTACTGATTAGTAATTGATTCGAATATATATGAGTATGACATGTTAGTCAAAATTAATGAAATGGCATCAGACAAAATACAATATAATTGAGAAAGTGGTATGAAGACTGAGTGGTGAGTGCATGTTAATTACTTTAGTTTTGGTTATAGGTACTTACAGTGAAAACCCTGCGTACAGGCATTTCCAATATGTCCTGCACAGAAAGGCAACATCACTTATCCTAAGAATTCAAGCGTATGCTCTTCCTGTAACAACTATATATGCCGATGACTTGGAAGGTTACCTGCCTTTAGGGACGACTTGGCTGCGAACATTGTGTCGCCGTCCACGAAATACATATTATGATTCCAAAATAAATGAACCGATGCCCAACCTCACTTTATTTTTAAGCATGTTAAAATACTATATCCCTTTCACTTTTACTGATATTTTTAACGATTTTTTGTCACAAAGTATAACCATTTTCATCAAAGCTGATTTCTTATCGACTAGAAAACGTTACAAGGTCATCAGCTACGTTTAGTACTGCCACAGGGACAGTACATCGCCTTGAGACTCAGATGGATCAATGGTATAAGTTACGATTGCTGTCTACAACGTGCATTTACCAGCGGATACTATTTATTTGTAAATATATAACTGGCAACTGAAATGAACATAAACCTATATGCCACTAGGAGCAGCATGGAAAAATGACTTCTTCACCCAAACTCACTTCGCAAACCCCTCTGAACAAGGAGGATTTTGTAAAAGTCGCGTCCTTCAACCAATCTACTTTCATCAACTGTTATATACCTGTTATATACCTTCACTCTGTGTAAAATTGCACTTTACAGTTTGAAACCTAAAATGGTGTAACGTCCAGTTAATATACCAGAGTGTATATGAACCACTCCATTTGTGATCACCATCCATACACCTGGATGTTTCACTACATTACTGTACACTTTGACTCCGTATGTCTATTCATTGTAGTCTAATTAGTCTGATAAACAACTAAGCCCTGTTATGGTTGATAAATTTTTATTGATTTCGACTGTAAAAATGTCCTACTCCTGTGACCAGGAAATAAATTGTTGTCATTGTTGTTATTCTTATATGCAACGGAAATATCACATGTATAACGAGGATCCAAGACGACTTAGATAAGAATGTATTTAAAACCGAATTGAATGCACAAACGATGAGCGACAAGCAAACCTCCAAAACCCAGTTCAGTAAATGCACAATATAAAGGTTGTTATGCCCAAAAGTAATCGCGGACCTTAAAAGGGTTTCTCTTTAAATAATTGTGAAGCTTGACTCATGAGCTCTTCATTGCTGTTTTTAGTACTATCCTCAAGACTCAATATGAATTAAACCCTTGTATCACGCATGCCTATCTTGGAAAGAGATATTTTTCTTCTAGAACGCCTAGGAGAATAGGAACCCAACAAGTAGTTGCACTAAAAATGGATCATATTAAGATCTACCTAAGGTATTAAACTTACAGCCAGTGCAATGTAGATGGGTTTGGAGAGTATATTATCTTAGTGTATCAAACAGTTCATTTTGGTGATTTGGATGAGAACGCAATAATTTTAAGGTTATGGAAAAGCTACGTCATTCGACTTAAATATCATGACACTATGCCTCTCGTTATCGACTCGACAAACACTGACAAAACAAGGTCAATAATCAGTGTTCGTCAAAAGTCTAAAAGAAACACTAATAGAGTAACACATGCAACAACTAACGAACGTGTATTCGAAAATTTCATGGTCAGAAGTTTTAGTTTGATACCAACGTGCTCAACGCCCCAATAAATGCAAAGAATAAAAATATCTAATGTTTTAAATACAATCTAATCTGCTAGTCATCATTGTAGATAATTTTTTGCAAACGCTAATTTTACTATAATCCTCTGTTAGAATGCAGTTTTCTCTAAGAAAATATTTTTATTCATATCCAAAATGCAAAGGGACAAAAATTAATTGATACAATCAACGATAACACTCAAAGTGTAAAAATGTTTTGGAAATATGTATTACGATGAATTGGTGTGGTGACAAAGCATGTTGCGGTGCAGAAATAATTAATTGCATATAAAAAATATATATTAGAATAAATATTGAACGTGTTTATACTTTAAAAAACTTAAATAACACCATGATGCTTGGGTTAATTTGCGCTGGATGTTATCAGTAATATGTTGCAAACTGTTGCCAATATGTAAACAAAATGAAAAGGCGATTAGTTACCTATTCAGTACGTAAAGAAAAATATTTTAAGTTGTGTTTGTTTAGAAATGCGTACAAAAAAATGTGTATTAAAATGAGCAAATAATTAAATGAAATATGCGAACGTTACTGCTGCATTATAATCTTTCCACTTCAACATATCATCAACAAGAATCACTCCTGAATTACACTTAAGTAGTCTCTCCTTTAGGATGGGATACGAAAGAGCTCCCATTCATGTTAATTGTAGTACAGTCAGAATAAGATAACATAGGAACTCTTTGCTTGATGAGATACTGCTGGAACCTCCATCCGATTCCTTTAAAAAAGAAGTTGATGTCAATCAAAACCCTGCAGGAGAGACCGTTATGTCACTCATATTCATCCCACTTAAATAATATATTTTTTTCCATTTTCAGAAATCATGCTACATGTACTGTGCTATTCAAAGCTAATAACACTCCTACCGTAAAGACGCAGATGGCACAAATCCTGACTAGTTTTGCCAAACAAAAATTTGAAGTTTGAAGAATTTATTGAGATCAGGTCCCGGAATTTTAAACTTCTCGCCACAGGTGCCTTTCTGCAGGTGCTAAATACATACAGGTGGTAAATACATACAAAAGGATCTCTCCACAGTGCTACTTTTCTTTTGAGTTCTTTCTTTGTGTATTTATTTCTGTTTCATAGCAATTTAAGCCCTAGCTAAGGCGAAGTTTTCAGCGTACGGAGGTGAGAATTCAGGGAATATCATAGCAGTTAAGTTAAATCATCTGCATCATCCATTTTCCCATCCGTATTCCTTTCCGTTACAGACTTATTTCCCCTGAAGCCTCTCAACTGCAGACAAACTTCATCTTTAGGTAAGAGGGAATGAAATCCTCCTGTATTCCAGTCGGCTTTTCTGTCAATTACGGACGAGCTGTTCTTTTCACCTAATTCAGAACAAATCTATTTGTTTGAAGGCAGACGGCTTTCCACTTGAACTCTAAACGGCTTTTTTGTTTGTGTAACTGTTTCTGGTCACGATTTTGGATTACTTTTCACTTTATACACATTGCGTAAGCTTATACAAGGTAATATATATATATATATATATATATATATATATATATACCTACATGTCGTTTTATAATTTTGTTGAGTAGTTATTCAAAATCGAATTAAAACTTAGTATTTTGTTAATTAGCCCCAGTTGGCAAAATTATTTGGGCACTTTGATCTTAAAGCGGGACTAATTATGTCCAGATTGCGGAGATAAGTGGCGCAAAAACAGGTGTCTGTACCCTAAAGCCCCCGATTTATTCCTTGCTCGTAGAGCGGCTTTTAGTGGCATATTTATGTGTTACATAAATAAAGACGACTACAAACCTGTTTTCTCTATCTTATCCTTTTTCTACCACCTGCGTAGTCGCGTAGACTGTGAAACTAGGACTGTATGGATTTCCAGTACTTCATGTATGAGTCATTTTGTGTATTCCACGTGACGCTCGTAATAAATGGTTAGAGACTTTGGGTGATATGGCTCAAAATCGTTGGCAATTGCGCAGGTGCATCCACTCCTTGTCTTCCTCCAAATTCTAAGCTTCTGAACTTATCATAAATTTCTCTTTACTGAATCATATTTTCTTAAATGTTCTCGGTCTCTATTCCCTTCCATGAATACTAACTCTGCTACTACCTTCCCCACTCTGGGATTTGATTCGACAATTTAATCTCTATCTGCTAATTGAGGCATGGCAACTTTTATTAATGTACGCATGTACGAGGTTCTACGTTGTAACTGTCTGTCTGTCTGTCTTTTCCTCAACAAATAATATGCTAGAAGTGCCGCTTTCCAAATGAACTTACTTTTAAAGATCGACTTACGACGTGAGTTTCTGGGGTCCTGTTTGCCGACCGTATTTAACCAAGACAGTTGTTACATAAGGCTTAAGTCAAACATTCTTAGCTTAGCTGTTCCTACTGATTGACTATAATCGTCCATCATTTCAGCATGTATAACGAAATACTTGGAAGGAGATAATAATATACCAGCTCGTCGTTGTATGCATTAAAAGATAACTTTCCGATTCTAGAACACGATTTTCTAACTTTTTGCTTTTAAGAAGCCTTGGTAAATTTTCGGTTGTAATTTTATAAGGGCAACTTGCTGGATGGCTTGCTTATATGCTCGAATTTTTAGATTTATTGACAGGTAGTTCAACTGTATATTGAAGCATAAAATTGCTCGTTTGTCATTCTGCGAGACTTTGTAGTTAGACGATGGATAATTGGCTCTGGTCTTGTGAACTTTATCAGAGTTTCTTCAAAAATTTCTTGTGAACTGCAAGAAAATAGTGTATGTATGTACAATCAACATAGAACCTGGCACAGAAAATAGATACCATATCAATTCAAAATTGATTATTAAATATTTTGAAGATTATGATTAGATCCCCTCTAGTTTTTATGTAAGACTAGTACCAGATGCTTAACGTGAGTATTTCCTACCTGATCATTGCATGACATGCAAGCAATGCTTCGAAGACTTCCATGTTCAAAGTCCTGAAGCCTGTGTATATCTGCTTCCAACGCTCATGTCTTGCACTCGTAGGTTAAAAGAGACGACTGTCGCGCAGTACACTCAGTCAGTAACAACATAGAACTTGGTGCGTGCATGTTTCAGTTCAAGTCGCCATGCCCCAATTAGCCGATAGAGATTAAATTGTCGGGCCAAATCGCTGAATAATGGGGGGATGGTAGTAACAGTCAGTATTAATGGTGAGGATTAGAGATAGAAGGCATAATTTAGGAAAATATACTTCAGTGAAAAAAAATTACAGGAAATTTAGAAACACTAAGCCTTTGAAAAATGGATATCTCCACGCTGTAAGTTAGTAAAAGCCAAGTGAACTTCCTAAATCTATGCTTAAATTTTGTAAGACATTGACTCACCACGAGTGTCGAGGCTCCTGAGATAAGGGAAGTGGTCAGCACACTAAACTGCTCCACTCTCTATAACCGATCTTGGTAACGATGTAGACCAGTTCTAGAGTGACGTTTTGTTGGTAGATAAAAAAAGACATCCCAAATATGCGTGCATTATTACTTAAGGTGCTCAGGAGACTGTAAATTGTCAGTCTTCACCAAATATGACTACACCGTCTATATATTCTAAGTCGACAAACGGGCTTTCTGGAAGGTGGTTAATTCCTGAGGAGTTAAATGAAAGAAAACGAGGTTTTGGGAGGTGCTTACTTTACTTAAAATAAAAAAATTAAAAGTAAATGATACACAACTTAAAGGATGAAAATGATTTACTTGTATATAGAGCGATAATTAACCGAAAGAATTAGTGACAGCTACATCGACTTTTTTTCGGGTACTATACAGTACCTTAGTTGATCGTTCTGGTGTGAGGCTTTAGAGTTACCTTGTAAATAAATGGGTTTCAGACATCTAGTGTTAGGTGTACTTTTCTACCAGTTTATCGGCAATGAGAACAGTGTTTGATCTCATTTTTCGTGCTAGTTAGTCTATAGTATCATATTTCATAACAAGTTTGTGTACTGTGTTGTAAAACTTCTCTCAATTCGAAAGATTGTTTACTCCTAGTTGTCCACCCAGATTTTTTCGATTAATGCATATTATACGTTGATATTGTGACTACTCTTATTGTTTTACATTTACTCTGTTAATGTTTGTGGAGACGTTTTTTAAAGGACTTTATTAGCAGCATGTCACATGTTCAAACGCCTCTTTACATACGTCAGTTTGTTCGATTGCATTGTATTATTATTAGCCCTCACAACGCAAGTACAGCTTAAAGCTAAGTGCATAAACACATGCACAGTATACGAAATCCATATCATCTTTTAATACAGTTGTAATAAATGTCAATTAATTTCTGCAGTAAAATTATTTGTCTGTCTTTTAGATGTTTTGCCTACAGCTGCTAATTCCGTTGCTTTTTCTACCGAAACCATCTAATCCCGCTGCAGATATCCACCATGCAATCTATATACTTTTATTTCTTATCTGTTTCTTCTTAGAGCGTAAACCGTGTGGGATATGTGCTATTATTTTGTTTGTTTTCATTATTCTTCCATGTTACAGTTCTTTGGATAATTTTTGCATTTTCACCACATGCGGTAAAGACCATATTTTGACCTAGAATACTTAGGTTTACTGACTTTATTTCCGTATGTATATATTTACCTAACAATTGTTATGATATAATGTAAATATTTTTTCCAGTGTGAAGTCATATACTTTAAAGTGTTATCGTTTTCATCTGGGATTTTTAAGGTTTCATAAATCATGCACTACTAGATTGTGTATAGTTTTCTTTTAAAATTTACAATAGATTTATAGTATTATGCTTTTTGGGTGGATGTATTTTTCATGATCTTCAAATCTCAAAATTTCTTTGTACACTTTCTGAACTACATAATTTTATTTTTCTGTTCATTTTAACGGGTTCATAATATGACTAGTTGTTTAACCGTCTTGTGTTGTTATAGCCATCGTAACATTACTTTGGTGCCCAGTATCTTCAGAAAGGCTTTAGACTGTCACACGTACGTATTAACGTTTATCAGTTAATTTAATTTCTAATATAGGTGTCATTACCGAGGTTAAACGTTATAATTTCAAATAAATTGAGCATTGAGTAAGTTGTTTATAGAAGTAAATGATATATTCGTAATATTTCAGTGAGCAGGAATTGACTTTTTGCAACCCGCTTTTTCAGTGAGTAAATAAATAAATGAGTGTATTAAGTTAACTCAAAATAATGCGGAGGAAACCAGTCAAAATATTCAATATTGTCTGATTGCATTAAAGTGATGTCATTTGAGTCAAGATTATTCATAACGTGGCATTTGTGTGTTTATGAACGTCGAGTGGGTATGCAACTTGTGGTTTTAATGTGAGTTTGTGAAACGTGTGAAGTTTGATTTCAGTTAGTTATGGTTATTCGGATAGTTAGCAAGGCCTTCTGGTTAAGTGTAATTAGCTTTTTCAATATGTGGATAGATTTAGGTACTTTCTTCTTTTTATAGTTAGTTTAAACCTTTTTAAACCCACCGTAACTGCTACTTTGACGTGTTGATCGGGTTTGCCTATCAATATGACCCAACCGAGCTATTTTGGCTGGAATGCTTATTCCTCTAGGTCCTACCATGCCAAGCAGGTCTGTTGGAGAGCGATAAGACTAAAGGCAGCAACCTAAGATCTGAGGGCGAAGTCGTGCAACTGATTGCAGCGGGGTGTGACAGCAGTGAGGTGTTTCCCTCGGATAACAGACATCTGCAACGATACCGCCTTCTTAGAGGAAGGAAGGGGTTAGAAAAGGTCGACCCTAAAAATGTCACACCTCACCTTACTCCACGGACTTCCGTCTCCAGCAGTAAGGCCTTCTAAAGAACGGAGCTAACACTTCGAAAACATCCCATAACAAGGTCGTGCGTGATCAGCCTCAAGCAGTTGCCTCTTGGGTTCTGCGATCGCGCTCCCAAGTCACTATGACCAATACTAATCCAGTTTCCTTTTCAGGTACCTCAAAAAGTAATATCTTTTCATGGTGTTGGCAGCTAGGGAGTGACAACCGCCCTCATACCTCTAACAGCACACGAAATCATCTTGTTCGAGGTCAAATCCCACCATCAACTCTTAATAACTCTCTTATCCACACGATTAACCCTTCTATTCTAGCATAACTTTATCACCTCACGCTTCTAATGCTAATGGTTTAAGTTTACGAAACGTTATTTCTAGTCTCCTGAAACCCCGCACTAAACTATAGATCGCAGCTTTTAACGTCCGAACCTTATACCAAATAGGACAACAAGCCACCTTAGCTATGACCTTAGATTCTCGCTCCATCGGTGTCTGGTGCGTATTGTAACGCGCATATAGGGTCCAAGTACTATCATTCGCTCGACCTCACCTTGTGAGAATAAAGAACCCGCCCGGTTCACCCTTCGTGTTTCCGGAGACCTCAATGCTACCACTTGAGGCCTTGCTGGTGTAGGTATAGCATTAAGTTCAAAAGCTGAACAGGTTCTCCTTGACTGAATTCCCATAGACAGTCACTTGTGTGCTGTCCGTCTAAACGGGACGGTAATAACTCGGCAGGATGGGGACACGTTGGTGCCTCTTCGCTGTCTCTGTCTCCGCTCCCACTGAATGCAGCTCAGATAAAGTAAAATGTGAATTTCACAGAAAGCATTCCCACCTCCGAAAAGCTAAGCACACTGATGTAGTGATAGTGGCTGGTGGTTTTAATGCCCAAGTACGTAGATTAGGCGAAACCGAAAGTCACCTAGGTGGATCCTATGGTTCCGAGGCTCAATGAACAGATAATGGCGATAGTTTATTACAACTATGTTCAGACAACTGTCTGTTTCTTGCAAGTACCAACTTAAAACATAAGAAAAGATATCAGTTGACATGGCGACATCCACAATCAGCTCAACCCTGGACTCAAATAGACCGCATCGCTATCAGCCACCGCTGGATAGGTTCAATAGAAGACTGCGGCTTATTTTGGAGTGCATATTTAGGCTCAGACTATGCTTTAGTACGAGCGCGTATTAGTCTTCATCTCACTGGACGTAAAAGATCCACAAGGATTTCCTCCAGAGTTCAACTTAATGATGAAAAAGTCAAGAATACATTTCATGAACAACTAGAAAACCAATTAGTCAACTGTATAAACGATACCCACCCCGAATCAGCTTGGAATGATATCCAAAAAGCTGTTGCAACCGCAGTAATATTTACTAGTAAGCTAAGCCAAAAAGTTAGGAAAACTCAGTGGATTTCAGTTGCATCTGCTAAACTGATAGATGCTCGGCAACACATCCCATATGGTTTTGAACACGATGAGGAGCGAAGGCAACTTAAACACAAGATGGTTAAAAGCTTACGGAATGATCGTGAGCAGTGCTGGGTGGCGAAAGGCAGTGGCAATAGGTAACAGTAGACAACTGTTCAGACTTATCAAGGAAACGGGTATCAGAAATCTGACTGTAAGTGAAACTATCTCAGGAAAAGATGGGACCATTATTCACTATCAATCCAGAAAGTTGGACCGATGGGCAGAACACTTTAGCGAACAGTTCAACTGGCCCTCGGCCTCATCCCAGTTGCCCACCCTTTCCAAGCAATCTGAGTGGCAAATTAATATTGGTCCTCCAAGTTTTAGTAAGGTTGGGAAGGCTATAGGGAATCTAAAGCGAGGGAGAGCAGCAGGACCTGATGGGTTAATACCTGAGATATTTAGGGATGGTGGTCCAGTTTTAGCAGCGATATTAACCGGGATCTTGGCTAGAATCTGGGAACTGGACGTAATTACATCTGACTGGTCTCGAACACTAATCGTCCCAATCTACAAGAAAGGACAGAAGTCCTCTTGTGATAATAACCGAGGAATCAGCTTAACGAATATAGCGTCTAAAATATTAACTTTAACAATACTTCGACGTCTAACTAAAGCTCGTGAAGAGCAAACTCGAGAAAACCAAGGTTGTTTCAGACCTGGACGTGATTGTATAGACCAAATACTCACACTTCGGCAGGTTCCGGAACATAGGCACACTTTTAGACGCCAAACAATAGCTGTATTCCTTTACCATAAGGTGGCGTTTGACACTATTGATCGTAAGGTTACGTGGGAATGTCTGCCATTGAAAGGCCTACCAGAGAAGTACATTAACCTTATACAAGCTCTCTACTCGGACATCAAATGTCGAGTCAGGGATTATGGCGGATCGTTGTCGGAACTGATTACCTCAAGTGGTGTTCGTCAAGGGTGTCCGCTTCCCCCCACTTTTATTTAATTTTATCATTGACATACTTTTACAGTTAAGATTGTCATCGTCTGATTTCTCCGGGGGTGACTTCCTTCCAGGAGATAAACTTGTTGACCTAGAATATGCAGATGATATAGTTCTCTTGGACGAAGATGCTGATTAAATGCAGAATCTTTTGGCAACCTTAAACATCAATATAAGCATGTTTGTGATGCGATTTTCTTCGTCGAAATGTAAATGTTGCTTCAGGATTGGTTTGATTCTGCACCGAAGTTAGTGACATGGAATGAAGCAGTTGAATGTGTTGACTGCTTCACTTACCTTGGGAGCTTCATCAGTCCTGACGGTCTGGTGTCTGCTGAAATCTCGGCTCGTCTACACAAGGCCCGACTAGCTTTTGGGAATTTGCGTTACTTGTGGAGTAGGCGAGACTACTGACCAAAGGACGCGTTTACTGCGCAGCAGTTCGATCCTTTTTACTTTATGGATGTGTAACATAGCGATTAAGGATAGAGGATATTCGTAGGATTCTATTATTCGATCATAGATGTCTTCAAAGCATCGCTCGTGTTTTCTGGGACCACTGAGTAAGCAATACATTGGTCAGGAATAGAGTACTAGGTAAATACGGTAAGTCTATTGATGAAGTAGTAAATGTTCATCAGCTGAGGTGGTTAGGACATGTGTTACATATGTCCAACCACTGCCTACCTCGACGAGCAATGCTATCTGGTGTAGGTGTAGGCTGGAAGAAAGCTAGGGGTGGCCAAACTAAAACATGGCACCAGTCCATGAAGTGATTGACAATTGGGCTGAGCCATGTTAATAGGTGCAGACTACCTGGTTGGGGTCCGCGTGACGCTCGTAATAGATGGCTCAAAATCGTTGGTAGTGGCACAGGTGCATCCACTCCTTGTCTTCCTCAAAATTCTAAGTTTCTGAACTTATCATAATTTTCTTCTTACTGAACCATATTTTCTTAAATATTATCTCCGATCTCTATTCCTTTCCATTAATACTAACTCTGTTACTACCTCCCCTACTCTGGGATTTGATCCGACAATTTAATCTCTATCTGCTAATTGAGGCATGGCAACTTTTATTAATGTATGCATGTACGAGGTTCTACGTTGTAACTGTCTAACTGAAACCTTTTTAAATGATTTTAATATCATTTGTGTGGCGATCGTAAATAGTACACAGTGCTGTTGGTGATTTAATTCGCAGATTTTCAGGCTCTACAGGATTGTTAGAGTGTTTTATATTTTAGCTTTCACGTTTCAGGACATGAGTTAAGATTTATTGAGAAGTCTAACATAGAAGGCGTTACGATCGACAACCTTTAATGTAGACGCAATTTAGTGCAGACATGGAAAGGTCGTTTCTATCATCCTAGCTAAAGCACCTCTAAGAGTGTTGATTGTTCTGTATAGTGCTTGAATTCGATGTACTTTTGAATTCCTCAGCATTTCCATCGTATCATAGCACTAGGGTACCAACCCGTCGTTTTGTATAGTTTATTATTATTCACAAAAATTCATTTGATTTTTGTGCAATTAAAAAACGTATTTATTAGGAAATTCTTAAATTACAGTATACTAACTATGTCCTTTTTGTTTGTTTCCTGATGTAATAAGTTTCATGGCTCTTCTTAATAAATTTAGTACTAGAAAATTGTTTGCACTAAATGCATTTACTGAATTGAAGTCAATATATCTACTAGAGTGTGTAGGTTTGTGATAGATAGTTGGATCAGGAAGTTGATTTAAGTTGAGAGAGCTTTCATCACCTCTAAAAATGCTCTCAAGAATGTCTTACCGTTGATAAAAATAGTGTCATCTACATGCTTCAATATAATTTGTGGCTAGTTGGTTATATATATATGCTACAATTGCGAATGCAAGGGTTCCTATTGCTACCTTTAGTTTGTATGTGTGAAACCCCTTTGAAAGTGAATAAGGTTGTATTCAAGCTTAGTTTTACGGGTTATATGGTAAAACTGTGGTTTAATGGTCATCTGTTATGGAGTGTTTGATCATTCTCTTGCAAACCATAAATAAATTCTTAACATCAATTATAGTATGTAATGATACAATATCATCGTCCCGTTCTTAACGATTTATTCTCATATTTTTGAAATCATACGTATTTTTGACTATACTGTGTAAATTACATTGGTTTGAGTTTACGGCTTAGACATTTGGGGAGCATATTCCTCAATGTCGGTAAAGTCGTTTGTGTCACATTGGGGTGCTGGGTTTATAGATTATTTGTAAGATTCTAAGGCGAATTATGCTATGAAGTTTCTATATGCGATAAAATAATCCTGGTATTTACGTGATTTTTATTTGCCTACATGTCGGGGATTCGAAATCCCCAAAAATACAATCGTTCATTTAATCAAGCGAATGTCATTGTATTGAATTTTTGTAAGATTGGTTTGTAGACTAATCAATTAATTCAATTTCAAATGTGAGATATATCAACGTTGTTTTCTAGTCTCGTCTGATACAGATATAATTTGCTCCACAACATAATCTTCCTACGAGTCTAGTCTTTGGAGTAGTTGTGGGTTGTGAAGGTACAAGTGGTGGCTTACTATTGAACTAAACGTGTCAGAGATAACGACTTGCACTGACGTACCAACTGTCGACGGAATCAGGCATAGAAATCGGCTACGTTAGATAATTTAACTGTATGGTATCGCGGACCGTACTAAACCAATAAGAAAGAAAACAACTCTACTCATGAAAAATACTAATAACTTCACTATTTGTAATGCAATACTATTCATCGTCAGATGCTTTATTTGTCATAATGTGCATTTCAACATTTTATTTACTAATAAAATTAAAAGTAGCTCAAGTGA
The DNA here is from genome assembly GCA_034768735.1 of Schistosoma mekongi. Classification (NCBI taxonomy): domain Eukaryota; kingdom Metazoa; phylum Platyhelminthes; class Trematoda; order Strigeidida; family Schistosomatidae; genus Schistosoma; species Schistosoma mekongi. Next base: position 50,358,933 of record CM068305.1, on the reverse strand, counting down.
TATTGTAAATAAATTAAACCATTATCGCTATGGACAATATATTTATAATCAACCTGCCAAGTAAATATATTCTGATATTATCAATTCAACTCAACTGTGTGGCTAGATCTAGTTTTGTGTGCTTATTTTTGACAGTCCAGGAATTGAAATACAACCAAGTGCTCTCATCTCCGTGTTACTACATTGTATCCGAATATCGGTTTAATTTTTGCTTCAATTTCCAGTACATTATGATTTATACAAATACTTAATGGTTGACACTGTCGATCTTCAACATTTAGATTGAAGGTCCAGACTATGTTATACAATTGATTATATAGTTGCATATAGAGTTATCTACCCTGGAGACTCCTAGTTTACATCAGTGGTGTTACCTTCTATTAATTATATTGATCTAGTTGAAAATTTTGACTTATGGGAATTAAAATAGGCTTTCTCTTTTTTTCAGTAAATTTTAACTGTAATCGTATCATTAGAACAAAAATGCACTTTTGTAACTCAAAGAGAAATAACTAATTTATTTGGGTTGATATAGAAAAATGCTGGTGATTTTACACAACGTAACAGTTACTTATTTCTCCAGAGGCAATATAGGTATTAACTGGTTTAGCCCCGTTAATCATATGTCTTTTTACGCCACTGCTTAATAGTTTGAAGCCATTTGATATCAATTTCCTTGTCTAATATTCTTAGATTATCTTAAATAAGACTATCTTCGTTCTTACAACATAAGTCTTGCCGAAAAGGAAAATTGAAAATGGAGAAGCCACTCAATGTAAGTTAGGTTCTGTGAACAGGATTTTGTGAAGTATTTAACGGCCAAATTAATAGCAAAGTTGGCTAGTGTCATGGTTCGTATTCAACAAATGCTCTCCTCTACAATTATCCCCTTTTGGTGAAAGTTTGGTACATTTGTTATTTTTAGTCACGGTGGTTTATTGTAAAAACATTTTTGACTTGGTGTATTTATTTATGGGATGACGATTATCACCTAAGCCTCTGGTAATACTTTCCACTGCTTCGTGAATTTTCGAAAAAATCCTAGTCTTAAAAAGAAAATTTTGTAACATATTGGATAGTAGCTCTTAAAATGTAAATACGATTCTCTCTTCAGGAAGTCTTACGGTGAAAAAAACGTGAATTGACCCGTATTCGTTTCTCGTCACATTTAATTTGTGTCTCAATGTACATTACAAATTCAAATAATCACAACGGCAATAAATAATTAACTGAACAATATGGTCATAGTTGTTACATATCTCAAATATATAGAACTTTGTTTTATTACATATTGGTCTAGTGTTCTCTTGTTGTACTAGAAAAATTGCTAGCTAATATTAAAGCTAATGTATTTCTCACGTCCTCCCCCCCACCATTTTTTTGTCGATAGTGCCTCCTGTCCCATTGAAAGTGCGTATATTTTTGATTAATCATTAGTTTATTACTTTTGTTAAGTTTGACCCGACTAGTGTTCGTAAATCAGACACTTTGAATTATATGAATATATCACAACCATTTTTAAGGTAAGTAGTTACGAGCATGATAATCCAGACAGTGATGGTTATGACGTTTATCTATGGCATTTTACAAGTACTGACAACTTGCTGGTAGTAACATAACGGGATAATTAAAAGAGCGCGATTTACTTCTAGTAGTTTTTCCCTATATCTTTCAGACAAACGGCCAAAAAATGCATTATGGCTACCCTAACGAACGGGAATTGAATTAAACCAATCGACACAGATGGTCAATAGTAGTAATATCGCTTTCAATATTCGTAACCTTTTTCCTCAAACTGCTTAGCTCTCAACGTAAAAAGGGCCTTGGCTTATTTATTAACACAGAATAAGTGGAAATTCATGTTTGATAGTTTCCACTTAATATATATCTGAAATTATAATAGATAACCAAATTACAAACAGTCATTAGTTAAAGCGATACTGTCGCCAGTTTTACTCACTTTAAGTTTCGCTACCTTATAAATTAATTTGAACTTATCAGGTTGTTCATACAGCGAATATTCAATCATTCAAACAAAAGTTATAAAATGTCTGGTTTAATGTATAAATATGTGTTTGCATCACAGTGGATTGCGAGCAAATACTATTTACAGTGATGTAACAAAAGTGCACGTTAAATTATCGGTTACTATCTTACTAATAATATAGTCACTGTTGTGAAGATGTATCCAAAGTTTAATGTTATTATCAGAACAAACTACCAAATTATCTAAATTGTTTTGAAAAGAACCTCTAAGTTAGATGAAATAGTTGTCTAAATCTTTCCAGTTTTCAATTAATTTAAAGTCAATATCAATTTTCGATGACAGTCACAGTTACATTTCACAAATTTCCACAAACCATTTATTAATTTTCATAAGTAAACATAAAAAATGTTTGAAGAAATAATAAATACTTCTGCCCTTTTATAGTCTTCCAATGTTTAATTAAGATTAATGGAAAGGAGTTGGTAGGGATAGACTATAAGTTTAACACTTCAATTGGTATTTTACCAGATTGGTAAATTTCTATAACTAACTAATGACTGTCAGTAAACATGAACTTCTCATTAGAATTTAGTCCATAAAGGTATTGATTTACTTTGGTTATTAGTGTCGTTAGAAAATATGATGGACAGAAATTTGTCACCAATATTAGTTTGAACATTTTAAATTGTAGACGTAATGAATAATGCAGTTTCAATGACTACAGAGAGGAAGGATGTTTTAAATTAACCCCGAAAAGAACAGACTAACAGTATAAACTAAAAGTAAACAATCAATATCTTTTAGTGAACACTAAATAGTTGGTTTAACTTATTATTATGTTGTGTTTATAATCGAGACATATAATCATATTTTAGTGTTTTTAACTGTCATGGTAATTTCTTATACATATGTTTGCTTAATTATATTCATGGCTTTTTTCTATTTTCTTAATCCACATGATAAATCATCATATTTGTCTTTCTCTTATCATATTGTGAATTATTCACTTCATTATATTGACTCCTTAATAATATAAATACAACTGCATCACAGCATTTTCTCCGTCAGCAAATAATCTTAGTCGTATATACCTATACTTATGACATAAGTGTGTATTGGCTGAAGCTGTCACGCTTGACAAAATAAAAAAAACGCATAAGAATGGAAATAATAATTCGTGAAAGGTTAAATCTAGGAAATATAGTTCAGAAAAGAAATGAAATTGTGAAAAGAAAAGCACCGATAATAATAAAACCTGAAGATTTGAATAAATGTGAAGCACAAATACATTTGTGATTTTGTTACAGATTCCTAGCTGCATACCGTTCTTATATTTGCTAGTTGAAAGTAACTGACCAGAAATCTTGGAGTCAACTCTCGTGATAGTCAGCACTCATCAGTCAGTCGCCTCTGAAAGCCTAACAAAAATGATAATATCTATGGGATTCGGATGTATATTGCAAATTGATTAATAGAGCTCGGTCACTAGAGCATTAGAAACCTGCCAAACTTGACGATGATTACTGCTGAGTGACAATCTGATACAAATACTTCAGTTCTACATGAGTTCAGCATCAGCCCCAATAGTTAAGCCGTAACATGCCAGAGTGGGAAGGCGGGTGACTAACTAATTACTCAACATAAAAACGTTTCTCGGACCTTGAGTCATTTAAATTAGTGGCTACATTGCAACTCGATCGATTAAAGCACTAAACATGGACTATATTGGTCACTGTCCAGGTGTTAGTCAATGTAGGGAGAATCGCATGTAATGCATTTGTCATGACATCAAGGGTAATATTGAAATTACTCAGGAAATTCACATAATCGTATTCTCGGTCTGTATATGCATGGTTTGTATGTTAATAAAGTTTCATAAACACTTTTGACCTTAATCAGTCAGTTGTAGTGTGAACCGATATTCTACTATTCCACAGTTTCCGTATTTTTACCATAGGACCTTTAAAGTTTAAAATTTAAAACCAAATAACATCAATCTAACGCATTACTACGTAGTTTCGATTTCACATAAATTCATCTAATCATTTAGCTGAAAAATGTTATTGCGGTCAGTTTATCTTGAAATCACAATTATTGGAATGTCATTTGTCGAAACAATCACTAACAGTGAATTCATACCCACAGATGATAACAACCTACCTGTTGTGATCACTATATATAAGGCTAGTAATTTTCTTCATTATTTGTTTTAGAAATTTAATAGAGGTTTAGTGAGTACATAGTATGTCATCTGGACAAATTAATCAATGTACAGTAACCTACTTTACACTCGTCTAGTTTCGTCATTGATCTAAATCTATTTGTCAATTTACAGTGTAACCGTAGAGTTAATTGATCCAACTTTGAGATACAATTTTCTAATGTTAGATATTTGGAAGGAATCGTCTGGAAACCATGAAATAAGTTTTTATGGCAGTTGGAAATCACTTATAAAATATATCTCCAAGTTTTCGACTTATAATCCGCTAAACATCGTTCTCAATTATCTACATGAACTATATTAGATAAAGTGTATATTGATGTGTGTATGCATCCCAGTTGCTAAAGCTAACGATAATCCAATTAATTACTTGGGTTGTAACATACCACTTATATTTCAGGATAATTACAATCAGCATTGGTGACTATATGTGCTGCTGGTTTCATTGTTATTTATTGGTTACGGGGGGGGATAGTTATGTATTTATCGATTACTGAAGCTCTCATATAAGTTTATCAGTCAAATTTTCCAGTGTTTGTGAATCTGGTATATTTCACCTGTACCTGAGCTACACTAAAGATATTTATTGAACATAACTGAAGAAGTACAATCATTCTAGCATAGATCTGTATGTTATATAAACCAAAATTAGAAAAGTTTACTGACAGTTTAGTGAAATCAAAGAAGTTTACACTAACACGTTTACTGCTTACATATCTAAGTATTCTCATGATTTTAAAATGCATCTTGCGTTATTTAAAGTGATGAAACCATGTTAGTAACCAGAAGATGGGACCTATTTACGCTATTTTGTGAGAACAGCAATCAGCTGATTTGCAACACGATCTTTCAATGACATCACATGACATTTAAATACTATTTAAGTGGTGATAAAACCCCATTCAAAAGCACTTTGATATTTGTAAATGTTTCACTTCATGTCTTGATATCACGAACTATCTAGCAGTAGATTTAAAACTTGTCAGTTATCTAAAAAATAAAAATTCGAATGACAAGAAGACGACAAGAGTGAAAGCAACAAAATGATTGACATTTAATGTCAGTATGAAATGTACCGTTGTTTCGTTGGCATTGTTCTAGTTATATTCCAAAGCCTATAAAATATTTAAAAGTACGTTTTATCCGGTTTTTATTAGATAACGTTAGCTTCTCTTTCATAATAAATAGACAGCATTCCTAGGAGTGCATATATAGAGTATTCTATAAATTTTCTCTGGCTGTAAAAAAAATCAGTTCAAGTTTTACATTTCATTCGATATTTTGATTTTTGCGACGATGAATAGACTCGTAGTATTTTTTTTCTGTTATCATCAAATAATATCACTTACAGTATCATTAATCTCTTTTATCGGCTTTTGGCTAGGAGATTAATGTTACTTTTTCTAATTTTTAGTAAACTACGGTTCGGTTTTCGCTGTCTCATTTTTGGCTTCCACACTTTCCTAACAACGTGCTGCATTTGAAGCGTTAAATCGTAGTTGACTAATTAACATAATTATTTATACAAGTTAAATGTATGACTCACTTACTACTGGGTGTAGTTCAAGAATAGGATTGCGTACTTCGTTTTATCCCATCCAAAAATGTAACGATTAATACATTTGATTAGGTTATATTTACAAAATACGCCTTAGTACATACTAAATTTGTGTTTCTTTAGTAGACTCTACTGTAATACTTCTAACTATTTCTACTATTCTCAATATCCACCAAATCATTTCCAATAGTTCATTTCGTAAATAAATATAATTTAAATGATAATATCTAATATTTGTTTATCTTAGTACATATTCATAAACTTATGTCAAAAATTTAGTCACATGTATTTTATTCTTCTTATAACTTGATTTTCCTATTTAATTTTAGTATTTTAATAATTTCACTTGGTTATTTACTGAAGTACACTCCATAGGGTTTCAATTTACTGCTACATTATGTCAAGTGAACGTTAGAAGTAAAATTACTGACTCTAGTATTTCGCTTTCAATAAACAATCTACTTAAAATATCACTGTATTGTCACCTGACTTGTTTTAATATTAACATTTTATGATGAATACTTAGTGAAATGTTGATTTGATTTCATAATAAGTGACATAATATTCGAATTGTGTCATTTTTTGTTGTTTATTATTAATTACCATGGTGAACTACATTAATTCACATTAACTGCTTCGAGTAATTAGAAAATGCCATAGTTGGTGTAGATATACCAAACTAAGTGAAAGTGATACTTAATGAAATTAACCCTCAAGATATTTCGTACGGTAAAATATTCTTCTACGTTCTTAAAATATTCATGAGATAGAGAAGAGAGTGTGCATTTCAGGTATTTTGAATAGGAATATACGTGTGTAGTTATGGGATAATAAAAAATTTATGGATATTTGATTGAGATACTCTTTACTGTACTGTTCAATGAAATAAATCACGAAAATAACCTGAAATGACAAAATTAGGCACTGGTGATGAGTGCTGTATCATTTTCAGTATAGGATTTCTGTTAGTTTAACTTATGATCACATGAATAGCCAAGACAACCTGTAATTTATCTTGAGTTATTTGATGGGGCAATCAGTCAAGATAAAGAGTACTGTTTCGTGTTCCTTCTTATGATGATCCCCTCTCAAGTATGCAGTCCAAATTATAAATGCAGTAGTGAACGTTAAATTAGGCAGTGTATGCAACAAATGACTCTTTACGTAACTCGCAACCGTTGAGGCGATAAAATGAAGTAGAGGATTTATTTTTCATTCAACCAACGATTACACAGCATAAAAAGCGTAGGCATCTATTAAATGCTAAGTATGTCTATGAGAATCAGTCAACTAAGGCGCTATTCTCATGGCACCTACTTCAAATTTGCATACAGGATATAAAGACATGAAACAGCAACTGTTAATAAAATTATTCCTTTCGACTCATGCAAAGGGGCGTTTTGGTACATAATACACTTCAAAACACACAACATTGCACTTTTATCCTAACCATTTAATCAACTATATGAGATGGATTGAAAATTGTGGAAATTTCCTTCTAATATCTATTTTGAAAAGCCACTTTTGAATTTTGGATTTTGTAAAGTAACAAAACACGTTACCCATAGAACAAACGGTGATGAAACATCGAAGATGGGGAAAGAATCTACTCTACATGGAATTTTTAAAAATCGCGTTGATTATTTAGTAATACATAGCAAAATAATTTACTCAAAAAATTTTGTTTTTTAAAATTGAAAATCTGAAGTATCTCATACAAGCATGGCTTTTTTGCTCAGATTCAAAGTTTTCGTAGTAGGATGATTACATATATTGTAAGTATTCCTATACTGGAATGAAGATTCATGTTTTCTGTCTTCTGAATTTGTGACTAAGAGGGTTCAAGGCGTTCGAGAGTTGAAGTTATTTGCATCTATCAAGTACGAGTTATAAAACTTTAGATTAAACAGAAGTTAGTTGTAACTACTCATGCGAGTAGAAACTAAATAACATATGTAAAGTGATAGCTAACATACATATAGTTTGTAAATCGAATCTGATTATAGTGCTTAAAGTATTAACACATATTAGTAACGTTGGGTTCCGTGGAATGATCAGTTTATCTGTTATCGCCCTACACAAAATCACTAGCGTTTATTTCGTATAGAAAATAACATTCTTTGTTACTACACTAGCGTCCATTATGATGCATATGCTCATTCACTTGTTTTAATCTTTGGTACAAAAAGTGATTTTTAAACTACTTTTCTTTGGTTTTATTACTGGCCTGGGGTTATTATCCCTCTATCTACCTTATCATGTTAAATCATCTCACTTGAAGCATCCTCTTATTGTGAAGGTAAACTTACAACACGCATTAGGTGCATGTAGGTTACTCAATACAAATTGATATTTATCTATTTCCTCTTGGTTTACTTAAGTTTATAAAACTAGTCAAATTCGTTAAATAGTGAACACTAATTGAAACTTTTAAAGTATTAAACTCATTGTGTATAGAAAGTTTATATTTACAAATGTCACTCACTTTCAAGTCAGTCAAATTTTTTAGACAGAATATTCAAAATGGAACAACTTTCTTCCTTTCCCAAATTATTATTATGATGAATTCGTCTACGACAATTTGCGACTCTCTTTCTCGGCTTTCTGAGCTAAGATCATGTGTAGTATCTTTCTGTTAACAAAGTAATTCATTATACTACTGAAAAAATACTAAAGATAACTCACCACGGAGAGTTTTTGGCGTTGTCGTCTGTTGTACGGTTACAATTTTATATACAATGATTTCAGCAAGATATCAGTCTACAGGAAAATCAAAAGAGATTACATCATAAGTATTCAGAAATTTCAAGTATTATGTTAATAATAATAAATTTTATTTGATTGAATATATCACAGATTGATGTTAGCAGGGTACCATCGAAAACCAGGGAGCACTGGACAGCTGTTTCGTCCTAGTGTGCAACTCAGAAGTGCGCACCCCAGATTCTGCACCAGGGGCTTCAGGTTGAAGGCGAACGCCTAACCATCTGCACCACTGGGTCGGCATCCAATGATAGAATTCCCACTTCCATCAATTTGTGATATCATCAATCTGTGATATATTCAATCAAATAAAATAACCGATCTCCACAAAAATAACCATCCCAATTGAACAATAATAAATTTGCTCAATAGTTCAAATAATAAAGAAGCATTGTAAGATGAGAATGATTCACTGATTAAAAAAGTGAAGAGTAACTGTTTACATCTGTCAAGTGAACAATTGCTTCTAACTTTCTTAATTCGTGAATCATTTTCGTCTTCAACACTTCTTCAGACTATTAAGCAAATTTCTTGCGGTTAATTTGACACTTCGAATTTCCAAATAGCCTATGAAACAATCCCTTCAGATTCTTCAGTTGACTAACACCTTGCAAAAATCGCTGTATATAAGATTGAATACGCATAGTAAATGGTATCGGTGAAAAGAAAATCCTCTCTGATTTATTTTTATTTGTTCCTTAGTTTTTAATTTGTTGTGTTGTGAACCTTAATCTAACAACTCACATTGATCCTTCGAATATTCGATGAAGTTGTATTGAAAATTAGCAAACAACTGATAACATTTAATATCATCAACTATTTTATATTTGGAAACCAAAACCTTGTTTTACCACATCGTTATGATGAGTGATTTCAATAGGACTGCAAATTCTTCTTATTCTTAATGTCCCTTATTATACAAATTATGAGGCAGCAATAAAAAATGCATTAATAATGCACTAGTTTGTCTTCAATTTAATCATATTAATACAAATACTCATCAACAATGCAAAATCATTATGCAATGCAAACTTTGTTTTCACTGTTATTTCTATTTCATGTCTATTATTTTACAAATTATCTTAACAAATATATGAGATAATTCATCAATGTCATTAAACTGTTAAGCTACAATGATCACGTATCTTGAGTTATGCTCATCTAAAAAGCAAGAGTTTATGTATGTATATATATATATAAAGAGAGAGAGAGAGAGGAATGTTATCAGTGTTAGTTTATAGTATGTTCTTCAATCTTATCATTTAACTTGATCTGATTGTTTGTGTCTAATAAATCTAGTGCTCAATTTTTGTTATTTAAAGTTCTTAAAATAAATAGATATTCAACCTAAGTATAAGCTGGTGATGATAACGAATGTAGACCTTAGTGGATTTTGCAATTAAAACAGGTTATCAGATAATTTCATCACAACAGTTATTAATCGCTGGTTGGCAGTCAATGGCATATTTATCTAGTGTTGGTTAAACTCTCTTGATAATTTTATACTGTGCCTGCATGTTTAAGTGACTTCTAGTTTTGTGTTTTACTAATATTTATAACTCAAGTCCACTTTTTTAGTATCCAGCCATCACTCATTTAATTGGTAATATTTATCTCATGCATGAAACTGATGGATTTCACTAATCCCAACTTCTCAAATAAATCCCATAAAGTGCTATTCATAATCAGTCACTAGTATAAAAACGGTGGGTTTTGGCGTCTATATTTGAATCAGTGTACACCAAATAACATTGTATAAGGAATCCGATTATGATAATATGTTTATTTCTGGCAATATTTATCGATAGATTTATAACAAGACAACTTTTTCGACTATTGAAAAATAACTATAACAGAAAACTCTCATTAAAGTATGAAAGCGGATGGAGTGGTTCAACAGATAAATATTCTTATGTTTATTTTACTTTCTGGTTTTTTTCATCTCACTCTCGTTCTGCAAACTGTTTACAAACACTTCTGGTGACATCTCAGTTTTAAATTTTGTTATGAAATTTATAAAAAAAGGTTTTCATATTTGCTAATGTTTAACTGGTTGCAGAAAGTAACGTATTGTTGATTATTACTGTAAAAGTTACTGGTAAGTGAGACATGAATACAGTCGCTTAAACAGAATATCACATGTCTGAACTACCCTGTCCTCTTTCGAAAAAGATATTGAGTAACAATTTTCATAGATTTATTTATTTTACTTTATGTTGTTCTCAATTTCTAATTTCCTGTCTTTTGTACAATGTTCGAAATAAAAAAATATCGATGTGTCAGCCATACTACTCATGCGGTAAGAATAGTAGTCGGTGACAATAGGTTTATTAATAATAATAATTCAACCTGCCCATTCTCATCCTTTGCTTATTTGTACTTTATGTATTTAAAACCTGATATAGTAATGACAATGCTGATTTTATTTTAGATCTTTGAATTTTTAACACGATAGTCATTGTGTTTGAGGTGAGTGCACTACAGCTCGACTGACATAATTCTATCAACACGTAGGTGTAAATAAACGTTACATTCGTCAATGGTAACCCAGTGTAACCCAGTATATCTTAATTCTAAAGAAGGTTAGTCGCAGTTTAAATGGCTCAATGATGAGTCTTAGTAACACAGGTTTGATTCGTAAAAATTACGCCAATTTTCTCAAGTTCCTAGACGCGTCACACTGAAAGTGACAACTTGTCTGTAACTTAGTTCCAGGGTTTCCTGCTGATTACCTTTAACCACCTAACTTATGTGATCAAGAAAAACGATCGGATTCCACTTAAAATTGTTTATAAATGCTTTTAAAAAATTATTAGATTTATCATTTAAAACTTTTCTGCAACCAGTGTTTACAAATGCTGCAGAATTTTAAAAGGGAATTTAGTAATCAAAAGAGATGAAAGTGGATACTTTGTATTCGAATTAATCATTCTATGAAAAGATATAATTATCACGAAGGAGAACTAATATTAATCTGAATGAATACTTACTGCTTATTAATGATAAGTAATTAATGAAAAGATTAAGTTGAATTTTAGGTGGTAGCATAGCGTTTTAGTTTTAAATAAAAAAGTAGTATCCTATGAATTGTAAACAATTCTACTTTTTAAAAATTAATCTATACTGCTCTTATTTTAGACAGATTGTTGTTTACTTGCCTAAATCACATCGAAAAGTAATTAGGTAATACTTGTAGGCTATTTTCCTGGAATATGTTATTATCTTTTCTCCTTCGAAACTAACTGAACAAAACACATTAAAGTGATTTACTTAATTGTACAAGATCAAAATGTCTTGTTAGTAAAATAGATAGAATTAGTTTGAAAATAATTGTGATTCATTAACAAGTTGTTTCATGCAATTATACCATTTGACTATGTTTTCAATAGAAGAAATATGTCTGTAATAGAATAGAGAGGCATTATATAATTTAACATAATAATAAAAAAAAAGTCACATTTCTAAGTATTCAACAAAATGTATGTATCTGAGGAGGGGTTCATCAAGCAATCACTTAATAAGTTGTTGCGTCACATAACGGAGTTCTGAAGAATAATTAGGCGACTTTAAGTATTGGATGTAGCGAGTCAAAAAAAGTTTTTAAAATATTTAAGTTGGATTGTAACTGGTAAGCGAAATCAAGGATTCACGTTTCGTCGTGCTTGGGATTCATCGGCTGGATGTACCTGCACCCCAATGTTGATATTCATACTGGGATTCGGACTCAGTCTGCTTCGTGCCAAACGCCATCTCGTTCACCACTGCCATACTTGCGCAAAGGGAAAATATATGGAATTAGAATAAGCTTGTAATTTCTCGTTGATTTCCAGTGTGAACATCAACACTGAAATGCAGGTACATCCAACCGATGAGCCCCAAATCGGATAAAAGTTGCGTCCTGGATTCCGTTTGCCGGTCACAATCCAACTTAAATACTACTTGTGTATTATAGCTATATCGAGGCAATCCGCTCAGGATGCACATATGGCAACAGAGACTGACCAGTTTCAGTCCATTACAAGTCAACGGGAAAATACAAGCTTATCCTAAGTCTTTAAAATGTAGTAGAATAAATATGAAAGATATTTCAATTGGGGCTGTTTGTTTAAATAGGTACTAAGTTTACTTGTTTGTAATCGTCAAAAGTTGATTTTGGTTAGGTACTACTGAAAGATAATGATTTACTGTGAATGTGAATGTGCACCTCTAGTAAATGAGATCGACAAGAAGAACATCTTCCCTGTAGTGTCTCTATTTTGATTTAATAATACGACAGACTTCTTTAATTCTTACAAAAGTGATGTGACTCATGCAAAGATAAATTCAACCCCAATTCAGAGCAAAATCCCAATGAATATCTAACAAAATTATCACAGTAGACTCCACAATGATTTCCAACTGTTATATATAGACATTTAAGAATTGTCATTGCCAGGGCATAGTATATGATGTGCTAATACATATTGCATAAATTGGCTTATAAATTGATACTTTCAGCACAAATCAATAAGTGCCCATGATGATATTGAAAATATAGTAAACATATAATCATTGGTTTTACTGTGTAAGGCATTATTGATTATACTAGAGAGTGTGTTTATCAGATTTTCTAAAATACTGACTGCTATTCTAAATGTTGAGTCTTTTGTTAAATGACATGATTTTATGAACATCAACTGAAATGAATTGAAAAATGATAACTTTATTAGTTCTTGATAGACTTACGAGTGCATTTTTTATATGATTATACACATGCTCAAATTGAACACATGTTGAATGTGTGCTGTTGGTGTGTCGTTAGCTCATGACATCTATATGCAATTACACAAGAATACTGTAATGATGTTGAAGCCAAGAAATTTCATTTAATTTTCCATTATTGTTCAACGCTAATATGCATGTATATTACTTATTATTTACAATAGTAAAATCGGTAGACGTTAAGTGGTGGTGTAACAGTTTATAATATGATAGACACCAAAAGAATTTCTGTTAGGATGATGGGTTCCAAAATTTAGCATACATACTACTTAATCGAAACTTAACCCCATATTCTCATATTATTATTTAAATTCTTGTGATTGAATGATAATTTCTCAATGTAATTTCTACTCTGCTATAATTAATTAGGAACCAATTTACTATGTTTTCCAACTACAAATGCTTTTTTAGAGGAAAAAAATATTACAAATGGGAAACTGAAACATACCAGTGATTATGTAAGCCATCGTCTGTTATTTTACCTTACTTTAGCTATCATATATTTGTTAATACACTTAACATTATTATTGTTAAGTTACATACTTAACAGTTACTGTCACTTGACTTGATTTATGAAATTAGGTACCATGTTTCAACATAGCATGAGCATGATGTTGACTCCAAATTAACTCTAAGAATTTGTGCATAATTATTAAGTTGCAATTAATCATCGACATTGTTTTGTCACAAAATCATTTTTCTAATATTTTCATGCAGCTCATTAATGTCCAACAATGATTTTTTAAAGTTTTCAAGTCATATTTTAATAAGTTTGATAAATGACAGCTAGTAGTAAGTTTGTGACTTATCATATCCTTTTGTATTGGCATATATATTAGAGCATTGAGTGTTACAGAAATTCCTTGCGCATGGATTATATTGCTTGGTTACTAATCACATAATAACTCTGAAAATTAAGCTTAACGAATAATATCTATTAAGAGAACTTGTGACTTACTTATACTGATTTGCATTGTTGAATAAAAATGTCATACTAATGATGTTTCATCTACAGTTTGATAATATTAAGACAAGGTGCGAATATGTGTGTATACATCAATCGAATTGTATAAATCCACGACTAATAACTTCCATCTGCAGTAATTAAACTATCCATATTAATATGAAGCTAATACAAACAATAAAAGTCTGTAATAAAATTTATTGGGAAGAAATTGTTTCGTTGACAGTTTTATTACTTATCTTGGAAACAAAAACACTATGTAGACTACGAGATTAATGATTTAACTGTAAGTAATTAAATGGTAAGCGTAGAGCAGATAATTAATTTTCTATTGAAAGAAAAATTCTTTTACATTCAAAGCATTTGTATGTAAAAAAAATCGACAATTAACAGTACGGTGAAATGATAAAATGAATTAGTGATGTAACAAACGAAGTTAGATATGAAAGTGAGATTGTAATTTTCTTGTATTAATAAAATGTTCGTTTATATTTCAGTCGAATATATGGAATAGTAGTCAATAGAAAATTTATTCTAAATGACTAGGACTTCTTTCAAGCGGATCATTTTCTGATATTTATTTGTCAGTATGCATTTTCATATAAGACAAATATATTATGAGACATTACCATGTGGCAATTTGTGGAAAACAGTGTGTGATAAATAGCTGGTTCATCCTATTCATCAGTGCAAAAAATGACTTCATTCGTGATCGAATTAATAACATTGTCTGGTATTACAACAACCAACTACTCAAAAATGTAATTTTTTTGAAACTACAGATAGTTTAAAATCGAGCATTATTGTCATTTGATGTTGTAAGGGGATAGCTGGATCATTCCTGAATCGACTGATAACATGCACCTGAAGTTTCCACTTGAAGTCTAATACGTTCATTTCATAGTTAGTTTACTTTATTATTAAAGGTTGATATTAATTATTTAAAGTTGTCAAGTCCTTAGTAGAAAGTGTTACAAATTCTATCTTCAGTAAAAACACAAGGGAAAAATCTTACTAACAATCGCACTAAGTAATATTTTGTTTTGTATTCTCCGCAAATTAGTAAAATTGTTGTCACCTTCCTTAAACAGTATTTAACTATCATTAACTTTCTGCAAATGTTCGTGACATTAATTAGTTAATCTCAGAGGCTTTGCTTTTTCAATGCATTTCATATATTTTGTCCTTGACGACTAGTATACAGTGTAATAACAAAGTATGCTGGTTAAGAGAGGTATGTCAATGACTTTCCTAACTATACATGGTGTGTTGAACAGAGATCAGAGTCGAATATCACCGTCGGGTGTTCGGTTATGTAGCTTCAAACTACCTAGTAGATAGTTTGTGTTAAATTTTAAATGTGCTATTAATATGGAAGAAACATCGGATATGCTTTATATGCTTAATATTATAGACATTTCATAGTTTCCAGATACTTAAGGCCAGTATATTAAAGCTGCCTAAAATACATACTTATTTATGTGGAGTTAAACTCTAAACCACATGATTTCCTCGCCAATTTCTTTCAAGAGTTGACTAAAACAGAAATATAATTGTTGATAATTTTGTAAATTATCAATTAGTTACCTCGTGATGAATGTAAGTAATTGCCAATTTCAACCTGTTTGTGAATCGTCAATACTATTGATAATTTGTTTACTAATCACAAGTGGCAATTAATTGGCTATTAATGTGACTCAATTTTTTAGATTAAAAATGTGCACTTAATGAAATTTATAAGATTAGTAAATTTAATGATGCTTAACTCGAAATCATATTATCAACTGGTGATCATTCTTTTTGGATTTGATTATTCTGACTGGGTCGGATCAACAATTTGTGCAGCCCATCGAGTGAGTAAAACTACAATAAAAATAGTACAAAAATTCAGAGTTACTAATTTGGTAGGTGGCAGTTTTCGATAGTTTATTTACTATAATATCTACTTGGTCTTTTCCCTAACTATTTTCTTATTTCTAGTCTTCACCCGGGATCTCCGGCTGCGCTACATTAACTGTGCTCATGGTAGAAGGTTGCAAATAACTTTAGACGATAGAAATGAAATCACTAATCAGTGAAAATTACACTGATGAATCGAAAAATAACTGGAAGTTCTGTGTTCGCCAAACTCATTAAATAGTGGATATGTTTCAAATTACACTTGACCCTATTTGTTTGTACATAGAAACTCATATTAATGGATATATTTCTTCTTAACCAGCTTTTTCGTGTAGTTTTACACTACCACACAAAAAGTTTCCGAATGTAAAAACATCAAAGCTAATTAACCGGTGATACGGCAATTAGTTATATTAGTCAAATTTCTTGATGAAAATAATAATTTATTAACTTGGAGACTGCTAAATACAATACTTTTGAAATTGATTATATTGATGAGAGTTGTCAGTAGATGATGTAACAATTCGCGTAACCAATTAGTTCTGTCTTCAGGAAAATAAATCAAAACCGCAGAGAGGGGCTACAAATTGTGGAGTAAGTTATAGGATTCTATAATTATGAAATAATATCGCAAATGGAGAAACCACCTATTCGTTGAGTTGACATTACGTACATCATAATGAATATCACTTAAGCTGACATGGTTAATTTTCTCTTTTCTGTAGATATGTGTATCTGTTAGTTTATTCATTAGAATAAATCGCCTAGTAATTAGTCATTCATTGTATATGAAATCTAAAACTATTCTGAGACAATGGAATAAATTTTCAACAAATATGCTATTTTGATAAAATCTAAACTCTAAGTAAATGCACTAAGACTAGTTATTGAAAACTTATTTTAAGTTATGCTAATAAATCGTAGACAATTTTTAATCGCGTCAAATTATGCAATCATTATTCATATCAGTCTCATCGGTTTATTTAATAAGTGAAAAATTGGTGCTCACTTAAAAATAGCCTGATAAGTCACGATTGTCAAACTCATGAAATATAACTAACTGGATCGTATTCCTGAAATCTCATTAACGATTACAGTGATATTAATCTAGAAAGCATATTGGTTAAAGAATGGTTATAATAATCTACAGGGGTGAATGTTTGCAAAGTAACTAAGTTTGTTGAATCTAATGCTGAATATATTTTTAGGCACACTTATATTTTTTCATGTAAACTTAGCATCTGAAAAGTTAACGAAGTAATTTCTCAAGCTTACTCATAGAGTGAAATAGCATTTATGTGGAAAAGGAGAATGAACAGTCTACAAGTTTTTGATGATAAAATAATGTTGTTTAACCGGTTTGATTGGCTTCAGGTAACAGCTAGAATATTTACTTGTCGTTATATTAATGCACCAAGTACCTTCCGACATTAAAGCCATCTATAAATCAGAGGATTATTGGGCTTACGTTATTTACCAGAAGCTGATAATTTTCCGAAAAGTAATAAATGTAACAAAACTGGCAAGCAGGATTCACAAAATTGCCTTTCCTTTAAAGCTGATTATTTCCTGCTTTGGTCTATAGATATTATAGAGTTTTAATATTATCAAGTTTCGAGTTATTTACTATACAAATATATATATATATATATATATATATATATGAACTGTCTAGAACTACTTAAAATAAACTTAGTTAGGATTTACTGGGCCGAGTCCAAGCACAACATTTGGTGGACTCTGGTTCGAATAATGACATTACTGCAATGTAACCTTACACTTAAAAAGTGTGTTATAATGATTCATGGTTATCAATAGTAGGGTGGCTTAGGTCAGTTTTTAATGTCACACATAGATTAAGATATCTCTACAATCCTTTAATATTAAATAGACATTTCTCATAACATCACAATAATTTAGGTCATCTGATTTCATTTAACCCAAGAATCATTGTGCTTTAAAATCACTCGTCTAGATGATTACGAGTTCAATACATAGATGATCTATAAGTTGTCAAGAGTCACATACACACATGTATACACGTAATGATTAGGCATGCCAAATAGTTAAGTCGCTGAAATGGCATTTTATTTTCTAAATGTAAATAAAATAATTCTCTACAACAATCTGACCACATATATCATTCTGTTGTATTCATACCAAATTGACTTTAATCATAGATGAAATATGCTCATATAATAACATATTGATCGAGTTTGTTGCCTAGCAGTATTGAGAATGTTAGGGCGTAACTGTGTTTTTTCATTTTAATTCTCTCTGTTCACCGGTGATATATATATGGGCGTGTGTAATACCTGTAAAATAGGTAACCATCAATAAAATATGTTCATATAAAAGAGGTTTGGATTGAATAACACATTCAAATGAATTCTCGGACGCTACAATTTTTGCGTACTAAAATATTTGGAAAACTACTGAATGACTCATTAGTTTCTACAGCTGAACGTCTTACTTTGCTATTCTTCTTAACAATAAGTAATATGGAAGAACAATGTTTAATGTTTTTTTCCATAAGTTGTATATATTTATTAAGGAGTTAAAAACAAGTAAAAATAAGTTAGGAACATTTCAAAGGGAACTAGGGAGTATTTTCTACTTTTCTCCTTTGTTATTCATTTCCAAGGAAAATACACAGTACTACCTAACATGTTGACTTATGCATATCAAAGCAAAAATGACATAAAAGATTTCAGAAAACGGAAGTCGTATTAAGCACAGGAAAGTGAAATCTATTCGTGGTACAAAAGTTGGGACAAATCGTTTAAAGAATATGTGAAGTTAACGCTTAAAGAGATTGACATACAGATAAATAAAACCGCAAAGGTGAAGTGAAGTAACACAGCGTATATAGAAATGAAAGAAATATTCAAAAGCAGCAATATAGTTGTACGTAGCTTCAATCTTGAACTATTTAGGAATCAGTTGAGAAAATATTCGTCACACTGTATGCGTTATATATATATATATATTAGATGCATACTATTCGCCTCAGATTGTATCACAAATGATAAATACTCTCTTTTGAATCTGAATATTCAGCAAAGAATCCAAGTGAAAATCAAAATTGGTACATAATTTCTAATAGAAATCAATGGAAAAAAGAAATAGGAAGGAACTGATTGTATTTTGCCGAAGCAGCATATTTTCGGTTCTATCTATAAGACACTTTTAAATATTCGTTTACTAATTCGTTTGACGTGTTAAAAAAACATTATGTAATTGCATGTGTTTTCATTTGTGTCAATTATTTTTTCGATTATAATAAACAGTCAACTAATGATGTTTATTAAGTCGAATTGTTGAAGAGAATGAAAAATAGTCAAAACAAATGCTATCACAGCTGTACAGTTGTTTTTTAAGGAATAATATTCATAATGATGACAACAACAGTAGTAATGACATAGAAAGACAATATATGATGATGTATATGACTATGCATACATTGTGGATAACTAGTAAAGTGAGTGAACAAAACAGAAACAGAACGAGACAGAGATTCATCAAGTTAACCTGAAAATTCAGCAGGTGGTGGAAGTAAAAGTTCCGAATTAGTCGGAGAGCTCCCTCTTGTTGATATTCTTGGTTCATTTCTCATAAGCATTCTTGTAATATAGGTAGGGTTTGTTATGGTTGATGTCTCTATTGTAGATATTGACTCATTGTCTGATGAATAGGTGTTATTTTTCTTTCTTGTCTCAGGATTCAGTGATATCGGTCGTCTAATTAGATGAGTTGGCTTACCTGTTATAATGGATAAATTCTGTTGTACATGTGAAAAATAAGATCGTACTAAAGGTGACTGTTTTGATGAGAGTCTTTGCATTAAGCTAGCTGGATAATCACCGCTTAAATTTCTATGTAATCTGTCATTAACTATATGTAAGTCATTAATTTGTTGTCTAGGGGTTTGCAAACAACTGGTTTGAGAATATGAAGAGTTTTGGGATTCGTTTGAACCGACACGTTGAAATCTTGGATGACGAGGAAAGTATAAAGAATTTACCATGGAATTTCCAGATTTATCTTGACACGCCTATGGAAATTTAAGAAAAACAGTGGAAGATAAGCAATTTCTTGGTGATTATATTGTGTCTACTGTTAAGTGAATAAGAAACTATCCAAAAGAGTACTCTAAATCATACGCTACGACCTCTTTGGTACTCGTCAAAAAATATATCTACAGTATTGGTGCTGGAAGGGTGTAACTGGTGCTTAATGTGTGATTGCAAATTACTTTCAGCAATGCTTTTAGTAATAAATATCCTTATTGTGAGCAGTTTACTATCAGTATTTTAAATCAATAATTAAAAAGTTACTTTTCTTACAAAGACAGATACTGTATCTTCGGAAACTAATGTATGAAATATATTAAACAGTGGTTGTAGGGATCCTTGTAGTTCACTTATGTTATATCAAATCAGCTATTTGTTCTACTTACACATGTGACTTTATCTGATTATTTTAGACTTTACTTATCCATTGTGATACTCAACACTTCTTATTGTCAAAATACATCTGGGGTGTGTTTATCAATTCGTAGTGTCAAATTACACAACTTAAGTTCACGAGCCGATTTTAATGAATTTCTTTTAATGTAAATATAAACATTATTTCGCATCAGTATAATTCAAAATGGAATCTTCAGTAAAAATACTCAACCCGCCTTAGATCATTTTAAAGCAACTGATCTGAAACGTTAAAGCATTTTAATACAGAGGTTTCTAAAAACATTTTGAGTCCTAAGTTCATGAGATAATAAGTTCAAATATGAAGCGCCCACTTCGTGTACATGGTGATTTAGCGACAATCTACTCACTTAGTATAGGAAACATAATATTATCTATAGTTGTATTGTAAACCACAACATATAAATCAAAATAATGAGTATCGTTGTAAAACTCTGATTTATTGTCAACAGAAAGAACTGGCTAACTGATTGATAATTTAGAGTCATGACTTCCATTATCTACAAAAGGTCTATTAAAATGACATTGGTGAAGACTATTACGGATAGAATTTATCTGGTATAAATCAAAGTATTCTCACATCAAGCATCAAATTTTGACTGAGTACCGACTGCTGGTCAGCTTAATATAATAAATATTATAGTGTATAACATCAAATAAGTCAAGTTCATTTTAATCGGAGAAATTCACTAGTCACTTTAAAAATAGAATGCTAGTACGAACTGGGAAACTAATGGAAACCGGGGATTACTGGTAATCCTGGTTACAACAGAAAACCAATACACTTCTTATTTTAGTATCCAAAATGCATTGAATGGACTGTTGGCATAGGTCGTTGACAAAATCATTGTTTAACATAGCAGTTCTTATATCTTTTTCCCAGAAATCACTCAGTAAAATATAACTTGTTACAAAGTAACAGAAATTATATTTATTTGTTTACATATAAGCAAGTAAGAACTTTGTTATGCTTATCAGTATTATTTTGAAACAGAATACACAATTCCTTATGAATAAACTAGACAACATAACACTCTGTAAACATTAAGTTTGTTACTTTTTTACATACATCAGAAATACCCGTTGTGGTTTTTGATCTTGGCAATCCTTGAAAGCGTACTCTATGAGTTTGTACATCAAGTATTTGTTTATTATTTGGCATGTAAGATTGTTGTTTTGCATCTGCATTTGTCATAAGTCGGCTACTTGATGAACTACGTCCAGATACATTAGCACTAGTACAGGGTGACTGACAATATACACCTTCATCTATAAGATAGCAGTGCAACAGGTAAAATAAGAATAACTGCAAACAGAATGAGAAGATCAGTATTATTCGTGTTCTTCAATCAGTCAAATATCGATTACTTTCAGAAGACTAGTCAGTTGGTTGTAAACAATGTAGTTCCTGAATTAAATGTTTAATGAATTAAGTTACGACATAATATACACAAAGAATAATCGGGTAAAAAGCAAAAAAACGTTAAATAATGGTATCATTTATAATTGTTAACCAAGGAGGTGATATATTATAAATAATTTGAAATCAAGTCATGGCAATCAGATCATAATTCAGAAGGATACTAAAGACATTTGAATAGGTTTTGCCCGTAATGAAGTCTATATTTACTAATTTTGATTACATTATAGGTTCAAACGAGCAATTTTGGTCTGACTAATATTTATTATTTGTTATAACAAACTTGGGTAAGTTGTATCTACGAGTAGGTAGCATATTTCACAACTGCCTAAGTTATCTACGGTTTACGTCTCCCGAAATAGATCAAAAATTTTTACACAGTGCTCAATGTTATATACATGCCAGCTATATATTGTGTACAGTCCCTCCGTAGTTTGTATGAATAAATATTACTAGACTGCACTACAATTACACTACTTTTTTCCTTTGAATCATGAAGTACTCAGACTGTTCATTCCTAACTTTCATCCATAACTGTATTTTTCTAACTCATCATTATTTTCTTCTTTATCCCATCCATTCAGGTTATGCGCATAAGTGTTAGTAGTCTATGAGAAGACATATCCATAAATCTGTATTGGTGAGAATATTCAAAATGCTATGTAAACACTGAAATAAACAAATTCTTGTTACGTAGTCTCATTATAGTGTAATACATTCATAGTCACATCGTTAAATTTCCTAGTTCTGATTATCTGGTTTTTTTCAAAATCAAATTTACTTAGTTCTACTTATTAAAGTTTATGCTTTCATTTTGTAGGTATCTGTAGGGACATTTCACACTACACTTCTTCCAATAACTACACATTACCAACGACTATATATTTTAATATAATTGGGAATTTCAAAAAGATACTATTTAAATTATTCTTTTATATTAACTTTAACTACCTGTTAAACAAGAATTTTCATTCATTGATGATATATACGTCCTCTCGAAACTTTTGTCTGAAACAACTGGTGAAAAGGTTGAATGCCTAGCTGACTTTGTACTTCTCACTGTTTGATTACATTTTACTGATTGTGCTGGCAATATCATTCTGTTTATTAAATTCATCGAATTACCATCACTACATTTTTTTGTGATAATATAATGGTCAACACAGCCATTATCATCATTCTCAGCATCACAAAGAATATTGTTACTTTTAGTGACCGCTCCAGATGCTATGCACTTTGGTGAAAGTAATGTTAATGAAACTTTATCACCGGGTGAACTAGATAGTAAATCAACTACTTGATTCAAAGATGCTCTTGTAACGTCCGTGCCATTAATCTAGGCAAAACAAATTATAGAGAAAAAATACTCTTAACATTAAGTGAATATTTTAGTTTAGGTTATCTATGTGTGCTTCTTTATATAAGTTCAGATCAGTAACAAAAATCCTAGGTGGCAAGCATATCTGAATGGTTTTGACTAAAATAGTGTAGTAGAAAAACTAATATTTGAGATGGAAAATCCATAAATGTCTTCCGTCACACAAGCATAGTAAACCAAGGAGCATTAGACTCTACACTCTAAAATAAATTTTAACGTAGAAATAAAGAGCTGTTTGGTGCATTTTAGTTTACAATGCGTGCTAAGCAATGGATGTAGTACACACTTCGATGTGTTAGTTTTATCGATTAACGATAACCAGTTTATTCATGTATTACAAGCTACATTTTGATACATTTTGGATTTAGTATCAAAGTCTTCGCTCAATATCAAGTATCGCAAAACCTCATATGCATGCATCGGTTCGAGGTGAAATACCAAAACAGTACAGAATGATGAGATTATTAGTAAGAATACAAAACTAGTAGAAATGAAAGTAGTATCGGTGGTAACAAAGGTTTTTAGGCGTTAAAAATACGATGGATTAGTAGAAGGTAGGCTGTAGAGTGTTTTTGGAACTCATTCTAAGGTAACACAAAAGCTAGTACGAATAATAGCGATTATTATCCACTCTGAGTTATTTCGTCCATTGCGTCTAAACATTGGTCACGTGAATTTTTTTGGCCATGACCAAATAGTTGGTACCTACCTAGATGTTTGGAACGAAAGTTGATGACTTTACTGATTGATGCTACGATTCAGTTTAGCAGCCTCTAGCTTTCACTTAACCTACCACTGCCACCTGTTAACATAGTACGACTATAGAGATAGTGATCAGAAGTACGTATTATATATTCCCACCATTTTTTATATATCACTAACTTTTTTATTACTAGGATATTAATAAACATATCCACAAGTTTTAAACAATGAGTTACATTTCATAAAACATAAGTGAATACGTTTTCATCAAGACAGAAAGTTTTCCAGCGGTTTCTCGATGTGTTCGTTTTTTTTTGCTATGATATACATGAAATATGTACATTACAAGTGATAGTTCAAAAGAAACAATTAACTGAACTGTTGTTTATTTACGCCCTATATTTCATGATGCAGAGAAATCATGAACTGTCAACTTGTAAAACTATAAAACTACTAGGACCTATATTCATAAATAATGAAAAAAAACATAACTTATTCATTAAAATATTTTAAAGAATTTTGATGGTGGTTAAACAGTGAAAATAAAAAGTGAGATGTGGGAACATTCTGTCCAATATATTACTGTAAAAACCATGGCAACATATACGCCCATTATCTTTGATTACTGAGTCATAAGTCACAAAAAAACGTTTCACGTGAATCTTTTTGGTAAAGATAGAAACCAGTAAGACAGTTATTCATACTACTACAAGAAGTTTAAGAAGACTTTTTAATACTCTTTTTAACTTGATTGAAACAATTAATGGTATCTGCCTGTTAATTACTTGCCTATCAAATAATTGAAAAAATTCATTTACTATTAAATGTTATGCGTTTACCCATTTACAATTCTGTTATATTTGTATGCTGAATTAACGTAAACTTTGTTAAATAAGCTCAAGCTGAAAAGTTAATGTTATAAGAAAGATTTTAGACTCTTCACAAATTTGGTAGATTTCTGAACATAGAGAATATTTAGAAAACATTATTGATACAAAAATAGGATCGACTTCTCAATACGATAGGAAATAAAAATAGTTTTCTATGCACCTCTAACTTAGTTCTGGTCGACATTCAATATTATGGTCATACTGAAGTTAAGATTAGGTAGGTTTTGGGTTAGTTTTGGCAGAGTATTAGTCTAGCTATGCAGTTGGTCTGTGTGTTGATTATTGCTTGTTTGGCAGGAACATAGTATTTAATACATTTACCACTAGAAGTTTCACCTAATAGTGTGAAAGAAGTGCTCTTTTTAATAATTTTACACGTTTTTGACTACTACTTACTATAATAAGTAAGTGCTTTCGGAATTCTAGATCATCACTGAATGGTCACAATGATCATTCTTCGCAGGATATTTCACAACCTTTCAAGGCTGCCACTATACTATAATAAAGCCAAAGTTGATGTTTTCTACTTGAAAGCCCTCGTTACTATACACCTATTAGCACATAAGAAATCGACTACAGAACTTTCATACTATGAATACCCACCAGTTTACGATAACTGTACAGTTGATATCAAGCAGTAGAGAAAAGTTTTTTCGCAAATCTCAGAAATTCATCCTATTTTATGTAATGACTTATTAACTTACCTCTCTACTTATACTTTGTATCAGTTATCCGTTAAATTGAAGAAAAATAAAATTTCAGCGTATTGTGAAAATAAATATGAAATTTTATAAGTCTATCAAATTACATGATGGATGGAAAAGTTGGGAAGTTATGGACCAGTTAAAGTAATGATCACCCATAAATATACGTAGTGAGGGAACTTAAACACAAATGAGGATAAGTGCGTTACAATCATAAAGCTATATTACACATAGTTTGAAAAGCTATACGTGTATACATATATCAATCTACATTCGTAGTACACGATGTCACCCGACTAAAATCTAGCAGCTTTATGGCTTTATATTCTAGTAAGGAATACATGCACAGGTAAATGCCTGAACCACCAAACAGACTGATAGGGGATAAAATCTCATTATGTTTTGGATATGTATACAACTAGTTTGATATTATTATTCCAATTATCTGGAAACCTATTATAGGGCAATTTAAATTCTGCCTTTTAATCGGTAGTCTGCCCAAATGGTTGGGCTGCCTCTTTTGGTCGTTTCCAATTACATCTCAATTGACCATATTATTTTACATTGGGCGTTACTTGTACGTGCACACGTAACATTGCCAAATGTTTACAATTTATGGTGTTGCTAAATACCAGAGGATTCAAGTGGAAATATTGAAGATTCTGATATATATTTCTCTCATTCCATCGCATGAAAATTAAGTGACTAACATAATCTTAAATTAAAAAATATTATGCTTGATAAACGAAAAAGCAACTGTAGCCGTCGAACGTTTGGTGATTGAAAATATGTGGAATATGCTAACTGTTACAAGTTGATTATATGTTGTACAAAGAATTTATATAAAATCGCTTAACTGGATCCAAGAAAAAAATTTACGGTATTAACTAAATGTGTTCGCAGCATCATTATTGATAAGATTTTATTTGCTTTCTCCATCGAAAAACGTAAGTTTTCACTTTTTACCCAAAGTAACTTGTTTAGGTTAGCATTCTACTAAAAAATAAACACTTTTTTTCTTAACTAATTATTTATCTTATACAAGGAGTGAAAACTCATCCCAACAGTTAATCCGTTTATTGCATCATGGTTCAAAAATGATATGCGGGTGGAAAATGTAACGGTAAGCATTGTTAACCTAGACGATCAAGTAGATGGTTGACAACAATGTTTTTATTATTTTAAATCTAAATCCATTTATTTTCCTTTACGGCGAAGGCGTACACGATAAAGATTCCGGCATGGTATGCAAACAGAGATGCTTGAGAATTTTATAATAGTAAGTAAACCAACTAGGAATCATGTTTTCTATTTTAAAAAAGCCATAAATATAGTTTTTTTTTACTATAGAACTTACCTTTAAAACGAAATCACCAACTTTAACTCCAGCTTTTTCAGCTGGACTGTCGGGTATAACACGTTTAACAGTTTGTAAACTTGGCTTATTTATTGTCGGTGTGAATTCAGCGATAACTGATGAATCTGTAAGAGAATGATAATAAAAAGTTTCTCAGTAAGAAAATAATTTTCAAATTGTTATTAATTTCTTTATTAAAATAGTGTTCAATTGAGGAAATCTAAGTGTACGAACTGATCTTGATATAAACAAAACACTTGTTCGATGGATATAAAAATGAGGTAACTTTCCTTTGATGTTTTTGTTGTAAAAGGAAATATTTAGGTGTGGTAGTTAGTGATTTCTACTTTCCTTCTCGCTTCGCTTGTTTCAATTATCTTAAAGAAATAATCTGGTCGAGATTGGTTATCTACTAATTTAGCATTATATTTGCTATTATATACAACAATTGGATGCAAACTGTTTATGATGAACTGAGTTTAGTTAAAAAACTGTTAAAAACCAAGAAGAATCTTCTTAACAGTTTGCACTCATCTTTATATTATGAATCAAACCATCTGAGATGCACATTTGAGTTACGTGGTAATTGCATAACTGTAAGACAAGTCAGAAGTCGTTTACACGGTTTACGTTTCTAACTTTAGTCAATTGGTGGGTACCCGACATCTAACATGACTGAACTCCACTTGTATAGAACTTAGATCCTGTAATAATTTTGACCCAGTTTATAGAATATTTTGTTCTGTGTCAGTTGACTTACTAATGCCTAGTGTTGGAACTTATATAACAGTAAAATATAGACAAATGGACTCCAGTAGTATTATGTTTGCTTCAGTCATCATGTTTCCTCCTAGTAATGCAATGGGGAAAACACTTAGCTAATCACATTTCATTTTCGCAGTAAATTAACTAAATTTTTGAATTTCAGTGTAAATTAAATCACATGCTAACAAAATGGGCAGTTTATTGGTTTTTAAATAGGTCTGACTATGCTGGCAAATGCCTCGGACACAGTCAATAAGTTAGGGTCCACTTAGTATGATAATTTCTGATATATAAGGAAATAAGTAAACAATAAATAATCATATCTTCACTTCAAAAGCTCGTAAATGGTCTACAATGTCAATATCCAACAATATTTATTAATATTTATTTTTTGTAAATTATTTGTCATTTTCAGTTTGATATGCACTTTTATGAGGTCTGAATCAATAAACCGAATCTATGAGTACTTATCACTACAACCGACCCAAGGAATCCACTGCCTATCTTGCAATCAATTAGTTCATGCAATTTTTGCTTTCGTTACAAAAGTAGTGGCAATCAAGGTTTATACTTTGGAAATGTTAAATTGAAATTACCCAAATTTCAGCCAAATTTGTTCATGAATCCATTTATCTGTAGTAAAATAATATTGACCACAAAATACAGATTTATAAAAGCATAATACCAAACTCTCACGAAGGGTTTTATCATTTGGCTTAAATTATTAGTATTCTAAGTTAGCATAATAATATTGAGTAGAATTTTTGAACAAAACACAATTTTCACTACACAACTGTACTAATATTAGTGGGCGACGTTTAGTAAAATAGTACTATGCAAAATACACTGAAAGTGCCGTTTATTGTTAGTAGTGAGTTGTTGATATGTTCATAATGTTTAGTAGGTTTGTCGCAACCGATAAAACTTCAAAATTAAGAGGATCGTAAATAGTGACTGAAAGTGAATTCATTGGTTTAAAGATATTGTAATCTCTGAAAGATCTGAATGGTCTGTCTCAATTACGATTATAAGTGTACACAAATGATAAGCTATAAAACAGGATTAATAGGCCAACAGGTGATTTCGAATTGTTATGGGTTCTTTTTGTGATATCCTGTTGTAATTATAATTAATCCAGAAGTAATGTATCTGATGAATAACTAGTCAACTAATATATTCAAACAAACGAAGTGATTCTGTCAACATACATTAACTAGATTTACCATTAACACGTTCATTGAATTCAGCCACAGATGGGAATGGTCTAGTAAAATACCATGAAATAAGTAAACAAAACGTTTTCAAAACGTTTTTTTTATCTTCCCATAGTGAAACAAAATGTAGTTTACAAGTTATGATGATGTAAAGCAAAATGTTTTCCAGTCGACTGTTCACAGTGGTTGACAATTTTAAAAGGAACATGGAAATATGAATACAACTTATCACTGGTTATTACGTTTAAATGGATCAAAACATGCTAACCAATATCTAGTAGTCAATAAAAACAAGGTGTTAATCGTCTAAAATTTACTATATAACATAAATATTTTGAATGAGATGATTAAATTGTCACAACAGAGTTCAATGGAGTTTACTTTTCTATCTTCATAAATGTGTTAATACATCATTAGTAGTTTTTGTCGAGTAAAAAGTTTAATATCATTTATGTGTAATTGCTTCAATTAGATAAGCATTGGGAATTCTTAATTTCAATTCTAAAAACTTACAAAAATAACAGAATATTATAGCTGGAGTTATGTTCAATGTTTATTCGAGGACAGAGTTTGGAATCTAGATCTTTTGATAGTTTTCTTCGTTTATTTAGTAAATAAGTATCAAGTATTTCAGTTTAACTGTAGATTTTATTTCAAGCGCTAACATTCATGATGTCTGTTCTTCCAGCATGTGTACTCTGGACACCTAAATTCCTTGATAGAAGTTATACTAATTTATGGAAAAGTCTTCCACTAAATAGAGGGAAAAGTGACAGAAAATTCTAAATACAATACACATATTAATGGTTAAATATGTTTTGAATAATTTTATCCATTTGTATTTAGTGCATTTTATGTAATCACATTTTAGAACCGTTAAGTAACGTTATATTGGAACGTGGAAACTACTAGCACTTTTTAAAAACCAAATACATAACATAACATTTTCAATGAAACTGAAATAAATGTTAAATAGCATTGTATAAAGTTAATTTATGACAGAAAGCCGCTGAATGTTAAGAAGTTTCCAGATTCGAGACATTTCCGAATATACTCTAGTGACTATTGTAACTACACTATTGAATCCTTTCTCAAAAGAAGGTTCCCGGAAACTTCTATGGTCATTCATATTAGTATAAGTGTTGCAAGAAGCTGCCAACGTTCTACCATTGTTTGTTTATTATGAGTCTTTATAGATGAGTACAAAGTTTTCAAATGATAATCGAACTAAATGGTACCAAAAAATGAGGAAATAGAAACTTAGCATCGTATTTCAACACAAGTGACTGAGGAAGGTTTTTAATCGAAAGAAAATAAACGTAGCAAATACCAGTGCAATGATTTCAGAAGCTTTATTCTAAACCATTTTATAAGCGACTACTTTGTTTTGTTTAACTTACCGTTATATTTATCACTGTTTTTTTGAAAGACAATGGTATTTTACATTATAGGTTTTTTGAGATGAAATAGGTCCTATAGTTGATATTTTTATATTAAGCGGTCTTTGTTTACACAGCTATCCAATTACACATATAATTTCAGTGAATGGGCGTTATGTATTTTTTAATAAATTAAATGAAGGCTAAACATCTATGTAACTATTAGCGATCAGCAGTGATATAATGTAAGTACATCTAACAAATAACTAGAACAAATCAATTCTAAATAAATTTAGTGTAGTCCATTAATTTATTTTAGTTCTTTTAACAGTGAAACATTCATTTTGTGCACAGTGAGTTATGTTTAACTCCATCAGTAGCTCTCCTAGGGTTACTGCCGGTCCTAAACCCAGGTAAAGGAGGAGGGTTGGGCATGGGGCGAGTATTCCCATCCAATAAAACCCAAGCTTGATAAAAAGAGCGCTAAAGGTAAGTTAGGTTTATTTCCTCCAGCTTAGTCTAGTTTTTTTGATCTTTTTACACATTTAGCTTTCTCGTTACACCATCTCCATTTAATTAATCTAAAAAAAATACAGAAAGCCAAAATTATATCACTTCAAAATTGTTGTTCCGCTTTAGTCCTTATTTCTGTGTGTATTTAATCGTTTTGAAGACTTATTTACCTAAACTATTCAGAATAACTTTCGTTAGCATAATATTTGATTTTTCATTCGAAATGATGTAAAGTTGCTTCAAGAGTTAAATCAAACCAGAAGCTTACAGAATGTGTTTTACCTATCTCTCTGGTTAATTGAAAACATTGTTTTCCCTTCAAGTGGTTTCTAAAAAAATTAAAATTACAGCAAATCGAAATTATTAGGTAGACCTTCGAGGGTGCGTAGGCTATTTGTATCAATGCATTTAGAGGGATGTCAGAATTCGCAGGTTTCCCGCTGTATTTGACAGTTATAGTAGGCTACTGACGAGTTTGAAGTATCAGTATTCTGTTTGACAAATCACTTACAAAAAATATTACATGGAAATTATTTTTCAAATAAGAAAAATGTATAGTAACAGCTCCTGAAGATTAATTACATCAAGTTTTTTTCGACGATTAATAACTTCTAGATTTAGGTGTAATATGTTTTTAAATTAATGGATGTTTGTCAATTGTAATTATGGTTTAGTGTCTGATGGTGAAGCTTTGTAGCTCAGGTTTATGATTTTGATAATGTTGTGTTCTCTGAGATGGATGATTTAAATGTGGAGTTTGAGATGTAGTTCTAGACAGTATCACCAGTTTATATCAAGCATTACTAAGGGCTTTTGATTGCTTAACAAGTATTTCATCAGAATGTTTCAATAGCCTTATATCTGAATAGTTATGTTCATGCATCCGTTTGTACCTATCGGCTTTATTTACTTGACTTGTGTTTGGCTGAATACTTCTAGTTTGAATCTAGACCAAAAACAAATGGATGCATGAAGACGACTGTCAAATCACATTAACAGTAGAACATACTTAATTCTTATACAGAAAATGATAATTCTCACTTCAATTTGAAGTAAGAATTGAATGTTCTGCCTTTTATAACAACGAAAACTCGACAGGCATACCAACTAGCTCACGAAACTGAACATCAATAAAACCTTAATTAGTGATTTGACGTCATTTGATACTCAACACTTCTAAGTTCAGTAATTATTGGTTTGAATATGACATGGACATAATTTATTGTTGTCTATGTTAGATCCCAGGAATTCTCTTGGTAAGACAATTAGTTTTCTGATTCATCTATATAAATTTGAATTCCTCATTTTCCCACCAAAATGTGCCCTTTACACCTGCACTTTTGTCTTCCACCTAGTAAGACGTTGAATCTTATTGGTTCGTTGTTTATTTCAGTACGCTATTTGTGACACTTCGAAGGACGCCCTTTTTTATTGTATAAATACACATGAGTGTTTGTTATTCGTCTGAAAGGCTGCTTGTAGAATTCAGCGCTTCTTGCTTATGTTGAACTTTTTTTTGGTTAGCTGAGCTGGAGCGCTGAGGAGTAGCTTAGCTCTACTTGTTGTAGTGCTGCTGGTCATACGTTCGTTAACAAGCATCAAAGTGTCATCTAAATTCGTAAAACCCTAGCATTTATTATAATAAACAATGCACTCTTAAAATGTTTTATATCATCTATTTTATGGTGTAATTAGTAGAAACAAATAAGTGTGGCAGTTATTTAGTGTGTTATTAAACAGCTTGTGTTTAGTAGCACTTATTTCGGTCATGCAAACATATTCACATTCATATTAATATTGATGGCCTACAAATGTAAAGTAAACAGTTTAAGAAATCATTGATAACATCAATAAACCTAGTGTTTTAACAAATAAGATATTAATCGTTTTCTGCATGTTACTTAATTAATGAAAACATATTCACTATTTCAAAAATACTTTGTATGCAAACCAGAAAATTAAGTGATTATTTTAAATAACTTACTTTTAACCGTACGAATTGATAAACCAAATGAAGAACGTTCATTTTTATCTAGTCCATTCGATGAAAAAGCATATCTTTCCAAAATAACAGTACGTATATTGTCAGCTGAATCAGCTGTACACTTTATATTTAAATATTCATGTAATGTAGATGATCGTCTTAAATGTCGTGAATCGCGTACATTAACAAGCATAGATTTTACATTATTTCTATGTTCATTGAATTTATTCATACCAGTTTTATTATCATTGTTTGATAAAGCTCTTGAAAATTCAGTTGACTGATGATTCGTTATATCTTTTTTATTTAGTTGACTGTTGACATTAAAATGAAGAGACATTTAATAAATAGCCAGTTATTAGATTATAAATTATTATATGCCTTAAACGATTTGAGTGACCAACTCATTTATAGTTGTAATGTCCTATTTGTTACATCGGTTTCAACAAACAGGATAAAGTGAAAAAGCTAATATATGCAATTAATTAAACAGAATTACAGATTTTCTCCTTCGATACATAGTTTATTGTATGTACATTCGCTGAATGAGACTACTTAATCTGTTTATCAGTTAATCGAATAACATTAGCCATCTTAAATATTATTCAGAAGTGGTCATTTCTAGTTTATGAAAGACGAATCAACATCTTTATTCAGTATAATGACTCTGGTATTTGAAATGGAACTCGCGAGTCGATCATATAATGCGCATGGGTATCTTAGTATAGAAATTAAAGGCCTCAATTTTCTTAAACTTTATTTATTAGGGTTATTGTGAGATAGCAGTAAAATTAAATAAGACCTCTTCGTTATTGAGCTACTTAGCACTAAAAAAAGTTGTGTTATACAAAAATTCATTGAAAGTCAAAAAGTGTGTCTGAGTTAATGGAAACTTATTATTAATATAGCCCATGGTAATCTAGGTCGACTTATGCATCATAAGTGACGTCAGTTTGTCAAGTTACAAACACGGATGAAAAATGTATTGTTGTTCAGCTGAGTTATGCAGAACATTTCTACAAATCTATATTTTAACACGATACATTGAAAAATTATTGTAGAAAGTAATTAATGAACAAAATATGCAACGCGACTACTGTTAGATCACGCTTCTTAGCAAATTGGTGCAGATACACAAAGAAAAATTTCTCTTTATTACAGACGGAACTTTAAGAAAAAATCTTCTCAACGGTTGGTTACCGTTATACTTTTTGTGTTTGTTAAAGTCTCTTCCTTAGTGTAGTTCATTAGTTCGTATTTAAGGAGGGGATGGGATAACTAATAAATACTTTGAATGAACACATCCACTGACTGAAAAACTGAAGAAATAACCGCTTTGATCCTCAGCTATAATAATTTTATGATAAATCTCAAACATTCTGGGATGCAAAATGAAATCACAGTGATTTACCAATCAAAATATTTACAATGGGGATAATTTAAATTATTCTACATTTGTCGTACAACTCTCCAACTGGACTAGAGTTTCAGTCTCTTATTAGTGCATAAGTTGGTTCGCTTAGACGGATTTTGAAGTATTAATCGTCATATGATGCTTCGATTCCAGTAAATATTGTGTGTGTGTATGTGTGGTAAGCAGCAGGCATCATTATTTCGTAATTTTTTGGTTTGAAGATATACTCTTCAACAGGACTACTTACTTTCATCAGCAAAACATTTAACCCTTAAAAGTTGACTTAATATTTTCATCATTCATTTAAATCAAATAACTTAGTGACAATTACTTACATGAATTTAGAGCTGACAAAGTTAACTATTGTCACAGATGACATACCTCTTTCTTTTTCGACTTGTTTATATTTAACTAAATTCTATGAAGGTAACAAACTTTCTCATTATTGACACTTATTCAGAATAATTTATTTTGCATTCACTTTATTGTTACACAAATGTCTTGTCCTTTATAGTGACTATTGTTCTAGTTGTTTTCAGAGTGTTACGCTTATACATTAAGTAGTTATAAAATAATTACTTCTAAAACATTTGTGTTCTCAGTCATAAGCAAATTAACCTATCGTATGGAACTATAAGTCTGTATGTTTACATAACTATTTATACTATACTGTGTATGTTATCAGTTTTGCTGGCGATCTCACATTTTTTATAAGCACACATACATTATTAAATAATGGTGTGATTTATGGAACATGTATTCATCCGATTTTATGATACTACTTTTAAGGACTTTATATTCATGTGTAAAGAAATCAAAAAAAGTAATATCTGTCAAGTTGGCGGCATCGTAAAATGAGTGTACTGTTTATTGGAAACTTGAAGCAAACAAAACCGGTTAACTTTAGTGGTAAATAATAATGAGCAATTACAGTGATTGGGAGGAAAATAACTATATTTGGCAATGTTTGTTCCTTTGGGTTTGTTGGTTAAACTAGGGAGTTTTCACTTCATTCTGAAAGATATCTTCAAAGAACTTAACAATGCTGTTTTAATTCACCTGGGGTACGAATTGTGTTTTCCTCAATTATTTAATCTAAATAGGTTCTCATTAGATGCTTAAAACTGTACTAAACTTTATGACTATAATGCAGACAAACCATCTAAATACTAGCTTCTACGCTGAACAATGAATGTAGCAGTAAACGTCAATTTACGTTTTTTTTCATGTTTTGGCCTAAAGGGGACCTACCTCCAACATTCATAAGCTCAAAGACCATGTGTCCTGTTAGAGTGATTATGAATATACGGAATGCTGATAAAGATTTATTTCAGTCGATAATTAGATGTAACGAAATACTGAACCCTGATTATGAGGAATATTTGGACAAATATACATAGATACAAACTATTATAAGTACACAACTAAATAAAACGTTCTTGACATCTTTTCATAAAAGAATAATACTTTTTTTCAAATAAATTGATATTGATGACCAGGTAACTTTACTTTTCAGGCCAATCATTTGCAATCTGTTAATTTATACATTAATAAACTTGGGACTTCACTAAATAAGCTCATTCAGAAAATCCTTAACAGAATGTCCAAGTTATTAAACTAACGGGTATTTTTTGAGTTGGTAACTACTCCCCAATCAAAGCTGTCTTTTGTATACGGAAAATCATCAAGAACGAAAATGTAGTAGAAATATGTTTTAATTTATGATGGACTTCATATTTCGCAGAAGTATACTCATCCAGTGTAAGTAAATGTAGAATTTTAATAATAAAAAAGAAAAGTCATTTAGTACTTCGTCAAGGACATTAATCACTCTACTACGCTAAGAGTCTGCACGTGAATACATTCATACATTCATATACATTCGTACTAAACTTAGTAAAGTACTAACATGATGTTCTAAATAAAACTTATAACAGTATATTATTTTATAGTGTAATTTCAAATATTAAGTATTGACTCTGTTAACTGAAGACCGTTTGTCATGGGATACTCCGATTCATTTAACTGTAAGTTAATGTGGAAGTACATTTAGGTTCAATAAAGAACCGTTAATAAACGATGTGATTCTAGGTTTCAATTTCTCAGGTGACAATAAATGTATGTCAATCAACTCTTTTTCGTATTTGAGTCACGCGGCATTAAATATCATCCAAAGAAAAGATTAACGTCTTAAAGAGACTAGATTAAGTTAGAAAGTAATCGAAATTAATTCATAGACAATTCCAAATGATAGTTGGCAATAAAACTTTGTTATTAGTTCTTTCATTTATGCCAGGGCAAAATATGGGTACTTTCATGCACATTCATCAAATACACAAGGTGGTGCAGACGGTTAGGTGTTCGCCGTCAACCCAAAGCCCCTGGTGCAGAATCTGGGGTGCGCACTGCTGAGGAGTCCCACGCTAGAACAATACAGCTGTCCAAATCTCCATGGTTTTCCATCGTATCCCACCAACTTCAATCTGTGACATGTTCAAACAACATTGTTTAGTGAATCGCTTGGGATAATGAAAACAAATAAAGGTGATTTTAATTATTGTGTATACAACCAATCTTAAGTAAGTAACTGGCTTGCTGATTTGATTAATGGAGAGATTACTGATTATGACTCATAGTGCAACCTGTTTATATTCTATAGGGATCATCATTTTTACTGACTACAACTAATTAGCACAAAAAATGTATTCAAAGTAACCTAAGGATTTTGTAAAATTAGTTTACTTCTCAGAATTTTGTAGGGTCATTTAGTTTATTGCCAACATTTTAATTCACTAACCGGTATTCAATAAACACCAAGAACTTTAATAAATAAAACTACCAGATTAGCATGATAAAAAATGCAAAGTTACAAAATGTTTAGTTAAAAAGTGGTTAACAAGTACCTAGAATTTTCATATGATGGCAGAAAGTCTTCCTGGTATTCATCACCTCTGATGTTACTTTTACCACCAGTTTTGTTACTAATAGTGTCTAATATATAATTGTTTTGTGTTCTATTTAAAGAACCAAATGTGCTTGGTCGGCAAGATGAATTACTTATACCACTATCTGTCTGACTACCTTCCCGTTGGAATCCTTTTTCACCATGTGGAATAAAATCATGCAATATGTCTGTCTGCTGACCACGTGATATTGTTCGTTCTTTTGATAAAATTCTATTTGTATTCGCAGGCATTGCGGAACATCGTTGTCTTTGATTTTGTTCCTGTTGTTGGTGTTTACGGTTCAAGGTGTGAACATCTGTTTGAGGTTTGGATGCAGGTGTATCTGTAATTTTCAATAATTAGAAGAAAATTATTTTTTTTTATAACACTAAAAAAAGCGTGTTTCAAGTTCACATTTACTAAACAATGTTGTGAGAAATAATACACGTATCTTGTAAGATTTCAGTCTAGTCAACAACTAAATGGACAACACACATTTTCGATACCTCAATGTTTTGTTAAATAGAGATAAGTCACTTAATCGTCACTCATTTTTCAATAATGTTAAGTTATTCCGAGCATATGCAACCCAAATAATGCGGAGTAAATGACCACAGACAATTTGCATATTAACAAAACTGTAGTTGTAGTTGTTGTGGCATGTAATAACGCTTTCATAACATCACTCATCTTTTAAATAGAATGTAATCAATTAGATTTTTATGTTAATTATATTGTTATTTGACGTACAACTGTGTTTATTTTAGTTACTGCCTCACTCCCTCCCCTACGACATCACTATCTTGCATAATAATCACCCTCAATTTTCATATTAGTAGAAATGGATACCAAGGGAAACAAAATAACAACTTACAACTGTTAAAGCATGTAACCTTATGTTTTGATTCATGAAAGATACATAACTAATGCTATTTGATGCAAATCCAACTTAGTTAGATATAAACGAAATTGTGTGTTCGTTCGACTGTATATTTTTGATGTAGACTAAAGCGTATCAGGTGAGAGGGTTGACATAGCAACCTAGTTAGGGAAAACCCCAAAGAATAATCAAACGTTAACTTTAGGGCACTGAGTCGTTAAAAAAAGAACTTGATAATTAAAATCGTTTCAAATCCGGATAACCAGTTTTTAGTCCGATGGAAAGCTGAATGCAAAACTTGAGAAAGTGATTAACGAACTGTACAGTGTTTTATAGCTTTCAGTTATTATTCTGCTTTTTTCAAAACATAAGTTATTTTGCTTTATATAAGTTAGTAAGACAATTTACGATGTCGTTAACAGTGTGCTCAGATATTCGTTATAAAAGAAATAGGACCACTGAGATCTTCAGAATATAAATCAGACTACTTACATTAGTGATATGGGCATTTGATGCTAATCTACAACCTGATTATCAAAGATTTAGTTCGGTCTAAATCTAATTTAGATCAAGAGCATTTCTAAATTTAGAGTAAGATTATAAACATTCCACTGAATGCTACAAAACGTTTCTAAGTAATAATCTATCTGTTGAGTGGTATTTTTTCTATATAGCATTGGAATAAACAAATACTTAATACAAATTTCCTCGATATATTAAGGATACAAAAATCTACAGCTTCCAGCGAAACTTCTGGAAACTACTTAGTCACTATAATGCATCCCCCTCTTCCCTGTTTAGGAATTTGAACGTAAAAACATCGCTTCCACTATTGCAAAATATTTGGCTAAGTATAAATTTACTTTGTTTTTACTACGGAGGTAATAATTTACCGAACACTATTTACTTTAATAGGTTTGACCACTTCTATAAGTTTTATTCAAGGTAAGCAGTACATAAAAATTTTACAACAAGTTAATTAGTCACATTCTAGCAAATCTATAATTTAGATTTTAGCCTGAACTGAAACAGAAAGTATTCGTTATATTTTATTAACTTGAAAACGTCAATTTGGTATATGAATTGAGATTAGGGCATCTAATATGATTACACAAAAGCGAAGTAAATCAATAAATTCAGGCCAATTGAATTCACTACATAATTTATTCTGGTACCTGTTTGCATTAGTTACTGTATGCACACGTATGTTGTTCATTGCTTGCTATCATTCTTCTGAACTACCTATGATTTTCATATAAATCATATTTCAAAAACAATAAGTTAACCAAATAATGCAATTTTGAGCGATGACATTGTTTTCAGAATCCTAATGGATAAGCTAACAGTTCGTATTAAGTATTTATTCTATTGTTCACTGACTAGTTTATTATGAATGATATAAAATTGGTGTCATTAACTGGTTGGTCGTTGACGTAAATGTTAGTTTAAAAACTCGATATCTAGATTTCCATTCATTAGAATGCAAAGTTCTTGGCTGGTTAGTGGAAACATTAGAGCAACTAAATATTAAGATGTAGGTACATCCAGCTAATGAGTCCTAAAGAGAATAAAACATTCAGTCTAAATTTCATTTGTCAATCATAATTTGGTTATGGTCATAATTGTGGATTAACGTTACATTAAAGCTACCAGCTGAAGTTGCTCATGTAGCAACAGAAACTGATTATTTTCGGTTCATAACAGTATCAAAAGAGAGGTGCAAATGCATCCAGATTATGTAAAGATCATGCGTCGACAGTAAGAGAAATCGACTGTTTGTGGAACTTGAAAGGGCTAGAATGTACATTGAAAGTGATTCATTTTAGTTGTTCTTGATTTATTAGTTTCTAATTGAATAATATTGACATTCTCATTGTCCTGAATTATATTTTATCTAAAAACCTAATTGCATGTAAAATAAAACTATTGAAATTTTCATACATGACTAACGTAATTCTAATTCATGATGAAAAGTATTTAAATAAACATCATACGTTATATTAACGTGATATGACTAACAATGATATTAACTTAATCACGAAATTTTAGTTGGTCTATGAAACATGACAATTATATGGTGACTGAATTGTCTCACATATTATGACGTAATAAGAAAATGAGACCGAAATTATTGATACGGTTACAATGAAAATACGTTCAGCTGTAAAGAACGTAATTTGTCTGAAGGATGCGCATAGTTGGCAGACTAACCAACGACTAGTCATATGACATCGAAGTAAATTCTATTCTTTCTGACCTAGAACAATTGCATATTGACCTATGCAGTTCGAAGTTCATGTAATAAAATATGCAAATAACCAATTGATTTTATATGATTAAAATGATTTATTTTGAAAGCAAAATGTTTACACAGAAACCCCTGTTTTCTTGTAATGTAATTTTCGTAGTAAGTGGTATTTTCAGAGCTAAACTCGTGTCTAATGAAGTGTCGTTTGATAAATCGTGAACTAAGAACTTGTTGTGAATTAAACAAGAGAAGATTAAGTAATATAAGTGGTTTAAACACTGAAAACTTAGGCGAAGTTAATTACAGTATGCAAAATTTATGAAGAGAAAGGATGGAAACACATGTCATGATTTAGTCCAAGATTACAGATACATCTTGCTGATAAACACGAACATCCTTATTATTTTAAAACAACGGAACGTGTCAATATTTTTAGCCATCTAACTTTATTGAGCGTTAATTAGGTAAGATCAATTGACCTTTGATTATTAAGTCGCAAGTTTGAACCTATGAGTGAGTTTACGTTGCAAAATAGTTCGTACACAAAACATGCTTTCAAAAGTTAAGTCTACCAGCGTGTACTCGAATTCCAGATGATATGGTTGCCTACATCAAATCATAAAATTTATTCATTTACAACACTGAAAATACAGTACAGGCATTTCTCATCAACACACCAAACGTCTAAATTATCTTTTATTCAGAAAGATCCATCTAAAGTTATTTTACTCTTTATTCATGGTATGCCTAATCTTTATAGTCCATATTTTAGTACAATACACAATAAATGTAGTTTTGTACACGAATAATGTAATTTGAAGGAAAAATAAATTATAGTTTTTTGTGGGATCCTTCGTAACCAGAGTCAATATTTGTGTGAAATCATATAGGATATGTAGTAATGGTGACGACCGACGAATTCAAGAAGTCCATCACAAACTGACTGAAGTCAGAAACATTAGTCGCTGAAAGTAGAATCAGTGGCCTACGTATGGTTAAGCAATAACTGTGTTGTCTGAAATCCCTCAACTCTATCCTCAGTTGGGAAGTGCCCAATCGCGAGTAGTCTTATATTAGGATTATACAATTGTTCAGTGCTTCATGTTTTTCAGTGGTTGTTTAACCGTGGTGATTAAGTAAAATTAAATCTAACTAATTTAAATTCAACAGTTACTATCATGATTCACGAAAACAA
Organism: Schistosoma mekongi; assembly: GCA_034768735.1. Classification (NCBI taxonomy): domain Eukaryota; kingdom Metazoa; phylum Platyhelminthes; class Trematoda; order Strigeidida; family Schistosomatidae; genus Schistosoma; species Schistosoma mekongi. Next base: position 50,317,305 of record CM068305.1, on the reverse strand, counting down.
ACGATATAGAAACCAACTTCGGTGAAAGTAAAATATTAGGTTTTATTTTGGCTAAATGATAGAAACATTATCCATTTTCGAAATTCTGAGTTGTAACTTTTCCCCGTGTTCCAAGTGACTTAATTAATCATAGTTAAGATTGTTTCAGTCGATGAAGGTGGGTGCTTTACTTATAAACAGTGATTTATTCTATAACTTGAATAAGTCCGACGGTTAGATAAAAAGAGTCTTAGAATCGTTTTGACGTCGTCTATATATTATTGGTAGTATTATTGATGTAGTGTTTATCAGTAATTAAGCTAACCTTGTTGGGGATTTATTTAGTGTTTATTATAATAAAATAGACTTGGTTTTTAAAGTTAGAGACAAAACTTGATACTTGGAATTATCTAAATTTACTGTGCCCAGTATTTTAATTTGTCAGTAATAGGGCTATCACAGAGGCTCCCAGAATTCTCAATGATTCCTTCAGAGGCTATTAAGGAACGTAGAACATTATTAACAATCATAATTTGATGGGATTTTAGTAATCCTTGGTGCGGAATACTTTCATTGGTTAATAGCCGAAACCTCTTGTAATCTGACTGAATGGATTGTAAAGAGGATGTCAGTTCTATATAAGACTATATCTTTGTTTATCGGTGCATATTTGATACATTTTAGAAGAAATATTATTTTAAATTTATTGTCATTTGATTTGCAACTTGGAGTTTCTATGTTTCTAATTGCTAAAGATTATACGCCGTATTATCAGTAATCAAACGTAAGACATCACTAATGATTTGATTAAAAATGAATCGTCTTTGGTTCCTTTGGAGACTTTTTCAAGATTTCCGGAAACCATTCCAAAATAATTTAAGCAGCAGTGTTCAAAACTGCCACTTAAATATAAACAATTATTACGTAATATGATGTTGATAACTATGTGATATATGGTACACATTTCACCCCAGTTCAATATTCATTAGCTGTCTGTGAGTACTTATCTAGTAAAGTACATTTAATGTGTGTAGAAATCTGTTCGGTGCATTGTTTCCATTTATTGTTAGATTTCATAGTCTAATAATTTTACTAACAGTTAGACCTTATGTAGTACAATTGATAGGCAAGACTGCTATTGTTGGCGAGTATGTTTCTTACTATGAACTCACTGAAATAAGTGGCTTAATTGTTAAGTACATATTAATATTCTGGTAGACATTATCACCCCTCCTCCCACCCCAACGGTTCGTCAAAAAACAGAACGATAATACCCAAAGTAATGTTAAGATCTGGAAGGCATTCAATAAACATTTTAGTCCAATTTTAGACTTCTCAGCTGTAATGCACATGGATTCAAGTAAGGTCGTGCCAAAAAAACTCGGTTTTCTAGATGAGGATATTATTTTTGAGATGAGTAGGTTAACTATGTTTTTAACGCTTCCAGGATATAGCAAAAAATCACCCACTGTTATAAACGATGCATGACTAGTCTTGATACACCTTATAACTACAGAAAACTTATTTGATTACAATATTAAAAATCTATTCCTGGTTTAGTTTTCTGAGAGCTCACGTTTATTACTAGGATACTAAGCCTATAAAAACTGCTCAGATTAAAGGTGTGTCAGTAAATGTTCAACATTCTGTTCTGCGCACCAAATAAAATCTAAAGCATAAACCTTCTACTGTTTAAACGATAGTCTACTCAGCAGAAGCTTAAATTTTTTGAATTTTACAGCCTTAATATGGCTTCTTGGTGTTCATGTGTGACAGATTTTAAACTTACACGAGATAACTTGACAGTGTTTACTTCTTTAAAGTATAGTTTTAACTATCCTTGTTCTTCAATTTTACACTTGTTAAAATATATTCACTTAAAAGTGGAATTACGATAGATATTTCAAACAGAAAAATGATTCAAGATAAATTTATAATTTTTTATACTTGAATTCGAATTTTACGAAAACATAGTGGATTATTATTGAGTCATGTATCTTGAACTTCGATGGTTTTTGAAATATGCGATTTAATAATAAGCAGCTAATGAAATTAAAGTGTAATGGACCCAGCCTGATAATTGAAAGCGTACTGTGTCAATTAAAATAAGCTGGGCCTACACAGTCAAATAATCTGTTTTGAGGAATTCTATGTACCAAGGAAATATTGTATAGCAACAATAAGGACGTGATGGGTGGGGGGGGGCGTAATAAAACATTTTAAATGAGACGAAGATTTTGTTGGAAATGTAATCAAATTGTCGTAATTTTTAAAATCAAGAATTTATTGAGAGATGACTTGAGTGGAAAGCATAAAAGAGAAGATCTTGAGAAGAATCAGTTAGTAAAGGTAACAGTTAATATCTAGAGGTATGAGCATATGCATCTGTTGTTACTTAGGAAGGTAATACTCCTTTTCATTTAGACCATAAGTGTTGTATAGAATAACTGACATGGCTTAGATTTCCTAGGTAGCAATTGACGGTTAACATCAAGAGATAAAACGATTGAATTTCTGTTTAGCTACAAAACTGGTCGACTTAAAAAGGACTGAAAACTTAATCTAACTAAAACATCATTAAAGGTAACACTAATCAAAATACTTAGCTTACACTGAGATATCATCCAAAGTAAAACGATGATTTCTAAACAAAGTTGAATCATAAACTATTTTCAACATTTAATTCTAAATTTTATCAATAGATCTGGTTGTATGAAATTTTAAATAGTCATTTTTCGGATATTTTTTCCATTTACAGGTTAGTAAAACAATATTTCATTTGTTTTTATTTGAGAAATTACTGTTGAACAACATTTATAGCAAATATTTATTTTCCGCTTGATTCACTTTAAACTTAAAGCATTCCAGTCAAAAAAGAAATCACATATGATTCATTTCTATGACAAATTAAACTTGAATGTGAATTATTCCCTATTCTTACTGTTTATATTTTTCTCATTATCTGATGAAAACTAAACAAGTTTACTGTGATGCGTGTGTTGACAGCGTGAATCCAACAGATAGTGAATTCGATACAATGGTAATTCTTTACAACACACCTAAGAAAAAGGATCTAAATCAGTTAATATTTCATCAATATCAGCAATTATTAGTCTTTTAGTATATTTTCTTAATAATTTGTATATGTCAAAGAAGCAAGTGATTCATACTGTTAAATGTTAAATCGGATGTTTATTAGACGTTATGTAATAAAAGTGATGTGCGTATTGAAATCAGATATTGAAACCAAATACATTTCAATGAGTGCAGTGATAAGCGTTCATCTAGTTACATAGATATTGTGAAACTGTTGTTCATGTTGTGGGTCTAAAATACGACTAATATCTGCAAAACATGTACACTATAACATTTTTGGTAATCAGTAATGATGTATATATCCATTACAGTTACTAAATATTGGATTAAGTTTTCATTTTATTCTCTAATTGTGCTTTAGTAAAGCCAGATTGTAGCTAACTTTGAAATCCAGTATGCATGTTTCACCTGAAAAAGTTGATGTTTACACTGAAATTCGAAATTAAAATCTATCATATCAACATGGACAACTTTTATATGGAAACGTGAAGTCGTTTTAGGCATTACCTTATTCAGAAGGTATGAAACAAAAAAATATGACTATATGGGATTTTGAGCTGTTGGTATAGAATAAGTAGTATGCAGTAGCTAGTGAATTTCGGATAATATTGACTGTCTTGGGTGAAGTATACATTTCTATGCAGTTGTACTGTGCTCTCTGATACGTTTACAACTAAACCGAACAGTCCGACATCTCCAAGTCAAGTTGTTCTTTAAAACTAGACACTACAAGATGAATATTAGGGGAATGGTAGTGGATTTGTAAAATGGAGCACATAATTCATGATGACTAACTATGTGAGAAACCACATTTGACAAGTGGTTCCAGAAAATAGAGGTAAGAAGCAGTGTTCAGTTTCACGATAACCAATTTTTTGCGTATTGTTGTACACTTGGCAAATACTACATTTTCCATTTCTTGAGACTATGTCAAATCATTTGTTTTCAATTGTTCGAAAATATATAAACCATCTACTCTCTGTCTAAATAGATTTCTGAACTATATTCAGTTTCTTGATTGCTATATTTAAAACTAGAGTCAATAAGTACGTACAGAATAAACATTATAAACTTGAAAACATTGACTAATATTTACCGTATGTTGTCAAGTAAACGATGTTAAATAAGGAGACCTGCTTGATTTCATTAATAACAATAGTGTTTAGAAGAAACTTACATCATGGATCGACTTTACATACACAATCGTTGAGAAACTAGAAACACAGGACAGTTGTCGTTCCAGACATGGGGTTTACTAAATGGTTGAGTATGACATTAGTTAACAGAACTTGAAAAACTTATTTTCGGCTCTTTGCGAATGATGATAAAAAATGTACATCCTTTTTTAGACTAACTCTGTCCTTTGTGTAACACAATGGATAAACATTCAGTACTCCATCATACCAACAATTTTCCACCCAATTGTATCAAGACATACACTTAGGACTTAAACTAATGTATCTGATTTAGATCATGCTTTATGGGATGATCACTGTTGTTTTGTTATGTCGGCTAGTAACTGATATCAAATAAAACTTCAGACAGGCTAGCGAATCTCTAAGTTATAGCTCAGTCTTTGTTTAAGTGCCGAAAAATAGTAAGTAAGAGTTTGATGTTTTCTCTGGACCCTACTTAATCATGTAAATGGGAGAATGTAGATAAAAATTCCCCACCTACGTGATCTTTCAACAAACATGTACCATTATAATCCTTAAAAATGATATACTTCGAAATGTTTGAATAAACTTACGACACCTCCGGAAAGTATAAACCATTCTCAGCAGCTAAGTTTAAGGTGTTTGAATATTTTTGTATCAATTGACGTGATGTTACTGATAGTACACTAAACGATACAAAACAGGCATATACAAATATTTTGACTGAGTTAAATAACTGAACCTGTATTACAATAAACCGTTAAATCGTTCAACTCTTTTGACAGAAGTATGTATTTATTTGTAAAAGTCCTTTACTGAATTAAGCTGGCTTTGTGTAGAGAAGTATTCACCTTGGTTGTCTATATTCATTATTATGACGAAACGGATGTCTAGTGTTCTCTGATTTTCAGAGGTGCCTAACCAACATCAGTCTATGATGATCTCAAACTAGACAACTTCAACATTATAGTTTTAGAAAGCAAGCAATAAACGTCACAAAAATATTCAAATGAATACATACATATAATTAACCTTTGTGTATATTATGTGTTTACCTTTAGACTTTTGTTTTAATTTTACTGGTCGTGTTAAGGTTCCAGGTAAATTCATGCCATTCTCATTTTTAGTTATTTCGCAATAAATCTGATTTGATACGGCATGCAAATCATAACATGGACTATAAAATCCGCTCGGGCCTAAATCCCAAGCATCATCCCACTTTGATGTTGCTGGTGGTGTTGCTAATGTTGTATTCAATAAATTTGGCTGGACTAATTCGCACAGTGAAACAGCACGCTGTATTGGTTTTGAATCTGTTTGTTTACTCGATGGTGACACATAAGCACATGTACATGTAGAACTTTTTTCATTGATATTCAAATGTAAATCGGTTGAATTATTATTCGATTCTTTTAATAACTGATTATTAATGTTGTTATTAGCACAATTTAAGTTTAAATCGACTGGCTGATTTTCATTTGTATTGTTAGGAGAATAAGCTTGTAAAACGGATGGTTCGGTAATGTATGAATTCGGTGGAGGTTGTCTAACGCGTCTATGAGGATTATATGTAGGCGTTGGAAGGAATATGTCGTCTGTAATAAGTAAACAAACAAAATCATATATTAAGTCATGCCCAATCTACTTTACGTTTACGAAACAGATGATGAACGATTAAATGCTCTGAAGGAATTATACTATGCTGAGTTAGCATATAAGCCGTTATACTTCTTCTAAATCTATTGGTAGACTTAATTTCAACTCAACGTCAAGCTACACCAACATTTAACTGGTACTGTTCTTTTACGGATTTATTTCACTAGCCATTACTTAAAACACTGGTAAATGGACCCTCATCAAGGTAGACTAATGTGCCGAAATAAAAAGATAAATGAATACTGCAGTATCAATAGAACGATTCAAATCTCATACTTAGCTTATCATAAAGTGAACAAAACATTGTTTGTTCGTACAGTTATATCGTACTTTCTAAATATAGTAAACATAATATTTCAGTTAGGATGGTTAGATTTAAACATAGCAAAGAAAACTTCTAAAATCACATCCTACTTAAATTGTCGCTTATAATGATCTTGAATATTTAGAGCAGTCGTTTGAGAAACGAAAAAAGTTAACAAGCGTGTACGCTAGAAAATTCTATTTGGATTACTTAAATGTACTCTTTATCTGATTATAATCTTTTAATGTGTTTGATTCATGTTGACATCATGCTTAAGGCGACGTATTACTCTTTAGTTTTAAGTTCGTTCTCAGTCATTATACCTTACTCATTCGTGGTTCATATTTTATTTCATAGTTATACAAACTTACTTGATTCTTTTCTGCCTCTAAATAATTTGATTAATTCAGCTAATTCCAAATTCCCACTATTCTGTGCTACTTGTATAGGTGTCATATTCTCAGCATTGACTAGTGTTGGGTCAGCTCCCCATGATAAAAGACGTAAGACAGCTGCACGTTGATTGAAATTTGCTGCAACATGCAATGGTGTATCACCATCAATTGATTGTGAATGCATAGAAAAATTTAGATTATTTTTAATCAATTGTTTTGGACGTTTACATCTGGCATTCACATCAGCTCCATACATTAACAGTAAATTGATCTGTTCAACACGATTTAATCGTGTGGCCTAGATTTGTACAATAGAATAAATATTAGAACATTTTGTGTTCAGTATTAAGATGAGTTTCATAGTCATGGGAGAAACCAAGAAGAGCGTATTCTTTCATACATCATAGTGTTCATGACTGTCAAAATAGTCCCATTAAGTAACTAGCTATGTTTCACATAGCTTGGTATAACGAATTGGTCTGAATTAGACATCCGCTGACCACCAGTATATACCCCATCAGGAATCAAGCTCAAGATCTTCTGGCTTTGCCGCGAACTCTCTACTGTGTATTTTGTAGATAACGTTTGTTACAAATGCGAATAATAATAGCCATAGTGTTATTGATGTTTCAGGTTTCATATCAGTTATTTTAAAAATGAAGAGCAACTTTAGGTGAAATATATAACGAAAAAATTACTGGCGGATATACATATCGTTATCGATTAAAACTGAAATACCAAGTTTCTGGATCTGATATTAGTTTTCATATACATAGGTAGCTATAGCAACTAATTACTCTTATATTAGTGAGTACACTATAAAACACAAATTAGGAGTGGAAAGCTTGAAAATTATCTCGTACACTTTGACATTGCCATTGCCGGTCGAATTGTTTGTTCTTATTTGAAATGCTGTAACATTTATTACAGTAGAACACCACAAATAAATTATTTTTGCTCTTAAGCAGAACTGTCGTCTAATCGCTAGTTAATTTTCGTTTATTCAGTTGGGTTAAAAGATAGTACAAATGATGGTTGAACACTAATTAAATTCACTAGTACACTTCTTTGTATACTGAGTGTACTGTGCCAACAAATCAATGTTTAAGATTTGAAAACTGTTTCATTTATTTTGCTTTAAGACACCAGACTAGTATCTATTGCAATAATTATGGTTTGTGACTTACAGCATGAATTCAGGAAACATAAAAACTTGCTTTTCTAAGAAACAACTCATGAATTAACGAAAGTTAGTCATAAACCTCGTGATTTCTATAAACTACTATTCAGAGAATAATTAATTAGCCAAGGATAATAGGGGTTAGGGCCCTCTATCGTATTAACACTCTTTTCTATGTTTTAATATTTAAAAATGAGATGAACAACATAGTAGTACCAATTAACGAATGACCAACAAATAGATGGTCAATAAATAGATGTGGATTGTCTGACGTTCAGTTTCAAGTTTACTAAAATAACTAATTGTAAAAGTGTTTAATAGGTCACTGGTCAGCCACCCTTCATTTTTATCAATCTTTTTTGACGCCAGGTAACAACTGACATCTCCGTGGGTCGTTATTTAATTTAAGTAACACATGTTACGCAAAACTATACATCAACTAGTTAAAGATTTAAAGTAAGTATGTGGTTACTACTTCATGGACTAAAAGTTCCCTAGAGTTTAATCAGCGTAATTAAATATGATAACTCTGGATTTAGGAGTTTGTACTATTTCAACGATCAACTCCGTTAAATGAGTGTTTAGAGGAATTGTGTTGGGTTTTATCATACACTTACTGAGAAAACATTTAAAAATGAAATTATTTAAGTCGACGTTTCCTCGATTTCTGGTGCATATTGCGAAACTGCTAAGTTACTGATTCCTGAATAGAGCGATGTATGTATCATGAATTCTGTCACATTTGAATTATTAAAAATGCTAAAACTATGGAAAATGGTTCAAAAGTGACATCAAGTAATTGATAAAAATCTAATTTTTTATGTCCCAACCTTCAACCATAATTACACCATGTTTCTACAAATGTACATAATTAAATAGTAAGAAAGTATCTAAATATGTTTGAGATACATCTAGTTTTGTCATAAGACAGTATGCTATTTATTTAATAAGTAAAGTACTCATTTTACTGTCTTCAAAGGACCTTAAAATATGATATGAGTGAGTTTAATTATTCTCTTTTTTTCGCTCTCTGCTTTTGCCTTTCACATGCTTACGACAAAAAATAAATGTCGATTAACTGTACTTTCGTAAGAACGATAAATAGTAAATGCCGTAAGCTGAGTAATATACCAATAATACGATAGGTGTTAAATAATTTATTCTTCAACCATTGCGGTTTGAGCTTATTGACTAGTAGATAACCATAAAACTCCAAACTCGTTCTGTTATTAAACTATCAGCTTATAACGGAGTACGATATAAAAAATGCATTCAGTCATAAAATCGTTACTGCATAGTTTAAATAAATTTTTACCAAATAATTATTTCGTATTTTACTGTCACCAGAGCTCAACAAGTTGGATACAGTTATACAAAATTTTAACTAACTGCAATCACGTACTGCTGAAATGTATTTATATACATGTTTTATCACTATTTTCTTCTTTTCAAAATAATAAAATTTACATCGCTAACTTTTATATTGAAGAAGTTAAAAACCAGGGATCACTAGACACTTGTTCTATCATAATATGAAATACATCAGTGATTTATGTATTTTTATTTAATAGATTTTGTAATATTGGAATGACCATTAAAGATAACTGTACAAGATAGTATTAATGAAATATCCTTTAAACATTAAAATGTCCACCATTTTACTCGGAGAATCACTTTTCACCTGGTTTGCATTTTATTAAGTAAGTGTTCTGTATTCGGAGTAGAAGATTTTAATGCCAGTAAACTGTAAGTATAGATACTGACGGTAAGCTTGAAAAGAAGTATATATCTTAGGTCCTACTGTTAGCCTGTTGTATCAATAATTACTCACAGTTTTGATTAATACTATATTGATGTTAGATAATATAGAAAACGAAATTTCAGCTTTGGTCAAAAACCGAGTTATCTGATGTAATAAAGCTTCCCAAAATGAAGTAGTCAAAATTTTTAAATTCCATAGTTTTGTCAGGACCTCTAAACGGTTATCGTTTAATTTCATTGCTAATAACATGAAGTTTTCTACAATCCATCAACTTAAATTCGATTGTTCACTGAACATCATGAATCGTAGAATTATTATGAAGTTAACTTGAAAACATAAATACTGAACGGTTCTTTCACTTCATGCTAAACTAACTTTGATTCTTTTATTCGATAAGTAAAGATACGTGAATTTGGTTACACTTAAATTCCGATTTTCGCTTTTATAACAATGTCTATTTGATGCTCCATTAAAATAAACCGATATATTCGAGTAGATAAAATTAAGGTGAACATGACTTATAGCTCTGGACAACGAATGTGATCTTGGAACAGTTAGCCATTACGAAGCTTTCGAAGAAAAATAAAATTCAATTAACATAAATACACTAAACCAGGAAATCCCGAGTACAGAAATGTTTTAAATAATATCTTATAAATCGGCATTTAAACTGAAGGACGGAAAATTGTAAAACTTTTAGCACAAAAGCAAATTCAATGGACTTAATAATAAACATATCATTTTCCAACTAAAAGAAATATCTAATACTAAAGTTTAATCACATTTCAAAATCCTGACAACTAACCGCAACCAGTAAACCGAACCATAACCCAACTTTAACCAGTATCTCATTTTCACAATCACAAAGAAATGTCTTCCTCAACAATCCAAAATCTCGTAAATGTCCAGCAACTTTTCCATTATTGAAATTACTTATCACATGATTAAGGATGACAATATCACTTTGAACGATTTCCATCCTTGATTCAATTTTGCTCATTGACCTTCAAATCAATAATTTGTCTATGATTGGTCACAATTTTAACGTTCGTTTCTTGGATCTGTAGGTCACGTTACACAAAATTTCATTTTGTTTTACAGAATTTGCAGTACTATATTTATGGTCTATTAGTAAATTTGTGAAAAACTAAAAAAAGTTCACAAAACTAATAATACACTAAGTTTTGTCAGTTAAGTGTCATATGAGGAGGATGACAGTCATCAGGGTGTTGTTTCACATGTTGTTTTGCACTGAGATCCAAATAACTGAGCATAAATGTTTTGGAAATTTAAAATTAGTTAAACAAAACTCCGTCACATAGAGTAGTCACGAAACAGATAAAATAAACTAAATTAAAATGGTTTATATTATTGCATTTGCATTTGTAAAATAATTCACTAGTAACTAACACACGTGTATGACCCAGTTCTGTATTTTTAAAAAGATGAAAAGACGGAAGAAATTCAGTCTTGTCTCGCTTATTAACAAAATGAAATGTTAGTTTTTAGAGTTTCTGGTTTGTTTATTTCAGTTGGCTTTTAGAAAATCATATTATTTTAAATATCTGGTTAAATAAAAATCATACACGAGAAGACCAATTAATTGAGGTATTAGAACTGATACTTGAAGAGACTATAACTCAACTTTCTAATTGTTTCGTTTAGAGGGAGAACCTTTAAAAATCTGTCATCTGAACATAATATTCACCATAGTTTGCAATTCTTATATATAAAGACCGCCTTCCTGTACAACTGAAATACTAATACTGATAAGTTAATGGGTAGTGATTTAAGTCGCTTTTTATCTACTTTTTTAGTTTTACAATGTAAGACCACATGCTACTTCAAACGTTGAAAAACCGAAGTTAACTGTAAGCCCCATGAACTTGCATATTAACAGTCATCTAAGATACGATTATTTAATTTAAGAAATGATATCCCGATTAAAAATGTCAACTTATTACAAACATTACAACAAGTAGAGGAAATATTTAAGATTAGTTCACATCTATTGTAAAGTTTCGTGTGTCCTCATGACTTTTAGTGAGTGACTTAACTGTATGAGTTTATATTCTCTACATAAAAAGTTGAAATTTTTCTTATGTACCTTTTATTTGATAATAAACTAGTTAGCAAGTCATTTGATACATAAAATTTGATTAATTGTGTTGGGTACCTGTCAAAATTAAGACTCTCCGATAGTATGTACCTTCGATTCTTAATGAAATCAAACCCAAAGTATTTAATTCACCCTCCCATTGAACGCTCCATGCTTTCCAGCCTGTGATGAATACAATCAATTTAATTTTGTACCTATTTTCATCCAAGTAACTCAAATAAAAAAAATTAGATGATATTTTACTTTTGAAAACTAAAATATAGATCGTAGCTAAAGCTTTTGACATAATGTTTCGGAAACTGCCCACTATACAAAACCTATTGTGACAAATCCTGTTCGCGAATTTAAGGCATCGTGATAATTTACATTAATGTTTATGTAATCATGAGAAAAAGGTAACGTCTTGTAATACAGTATCATGATTTGTTATGAATGGAAGATAGATTTATTATAAAAGAACGGTTATAACTGGCAATTGATGAAAGAGGTTTGAAAAACGTTTGAAGCATAGGAATAGTAAACAATGTCTAGAAACAGACAGGACATAGTTATTCTAAAAAAATGATTTTAAAAGTATGATGTAAAGCAGCTCATTGATTGAGAACTTGTTCTTATTGAACTGATAGTAAAGGTATAGGTAGAGACTGTTAAAAACTCATTTATCATCAGATATTTTAATTTACACTTTTAGTGTCAGCTAGGATAAATCTCCAAATTCCGATGATTATCAATATTAGTCAAAGTTGAAAACGATATTCATATGCTCTAATTAAGCTTATATAACTCACAAATAAGATTGGATAACTTGCTAACCAAGTTTCTAATGATGCCTACCAAAGAATGAAAGATACTTATTAAGTACTTTTAAGAGATAAATTCACAAACACCTGAATTTATTGTAAGGTATTGAGTTAACTCTATTTCTCAAGAACATGAATCACCAAGTAATTACTAAAATTAATAAACAATGAAATATTTAACTAAATAAATTAGCTTTTCATATTGATTCACGGTTTAACATAATCATTTTACAAAATTACATAAGTTATGAGATCGAAGCAGGGTGGGTATTTTAGCATTTTGTGGGTAGACGAAAGCCTATGTGAACTAAATACGCCCATTTTAAATTAAGTGTAAAATCATGCATTCTTAATTTGAAAAAAATAAAGTAGAGCAATCGATTTTTCTGGTAGACATAGTGATAAATAGGTGAATTTCTGAGACCTGAGAAACTTCATCTCACAATAAAACAATACCAACTGTGAATTTTTCATAAGTAGATAATTCTTTTTACAATTCAAGGAATGGTGAATATATTATGCATAGTCATCTGTGCATATTATTGAAAAGTGTCAAACCGGAACAAAATAATGGTATAAACTAGTTATAATTATCCTTGGTTAACATTCAATCATAATAAAAAATGTCAAGTTTGAGTGGGTAACCAGAAATCAAATTAAAATTCTACTCAATAAACTTTGCCAGTGTGTTGTTAGGATTTGAGACTAAAATTGACGATATTTAGTGGTAAAATACTTTTAAATTTCACAGTCTATTAGATATACATTGTCTTTACACGTGATTAAATGGTAAATAACATGATGTCTTTAATAGTGTTGTTTTATGCCAAACGAATAAATACAATCTTTTTATTACCACAAATTGAAAAAATTGTCTTTAGTGTTTGAGAACCTGTATCTTAATTGACATTGTAAATAATTAAGGCTACTTAAAAGACCAGTATTATAACACTTCCTTATTCCACAACCACTATTTTCCATGAATTTTGCCAGGAATAATTATTGAGCGCACTCTATATAATGTACTGGCGAGCTTTGAACTAACAAATTATTTCCGTAGGTTTGTAAATGAAATGATCCCTTCAACTTTTCCCTAAAACTTGATGATATCATAAAACGTGTTTTAATCGCATATTTAAAGCTGTAATTTAGAGAGAAGAATGGTAAACCGTTTAACAATGAAGCAAATTACATTAGTTCAGTTGTTGTTGAGAAAAGTTAATTGTTTATGAGTGGTTAGTGTAATGAAATTATATTTCATAATTTATGGTGTTTCATACTAATAAAGGTCACCAAATTAACTGCATTACACATACCTTACAAATACTTCTACATGGAACACAATACACAACTCTACCTAATTGACTCTCGTTATAATTCTAAATGCAGTTATGTACTTACTGCACACATAAGTACATATCTATAAACACATATCTAGTTAAACTCTGTAAGAAAGTGCATAAAACTAACATTTCTGTACAAATGAATTTATACGTAATAGTCATAATGTATAGATAATAACAGAAATAATAACCACAAAAAACGAATCGAAAGCATAAATCACTATATAATAATCAGGGAAATAGATACTTGAATGAAGAAAGAACAGGGTTAGTAGCAGGATAACATGAATTTCTGCATTCTTTTCAGCTACTCTACAAACTAATTACAATAATATTAATCAACAAAAACAAGTATACACACTGCACATCAGGAAGGTTTTGTGATCGAGATGAATGTAGGATAATGAAAGATAACTATGAGAGAATTAAAAAGCCATTTAAACAGTTGTTTGGTAGTGTTCTGCAGGGAAAATTGATCAGACTAACGATACAAACGTTTAGTTAATGCAAAAATGTAGGAAAATATCGTGGTTATGTACTACTTAATAAACAGCTGGCCAGCTAATTAAAATTTCAATACGAGAGTAAATTTTTGAAATAATTGTGTGATAATTGATAACAGTGTCCTTGATAATACATACAACTACTTCTGCAAACCTCGCCAAACTGGAGGTTCATTGTTTATTAATAATTTTAAGGATTTTCAGACATCAACTTCACATCCACTATTAAGCATGCATTTAGTAACTGAACTGACGTAAACGTATTGGTTTTCTTGGGCCTTTATTTTAAGAACGCACTGACAAATGCCAACACTGATTTTTATTCCTGTTATTTTAATGTACGCATATTACGATATGCAGGTGAGTTTGTAGATATGACTTGATGTGGCAGAGACAGAATCAGCACCCAATGAAATAGATAAATCCAGTTTATACAGCCACTATTATTGTTCTTTCTTTATTTAAAAGATATTTGTTGGACAAACAAAAATTGTCTACATGTTTATTAGCATTCTTTTAACTTGTCAATATTGTCTATTTGCAATATATTGTCTATTGCAATATTGTCTATTTCCAAGTGATTATCAAGCAAACGTTGGTTTTATTTTTACTTGACTAACATTTTACGGAAAGCTTAATCATTGACAAAAGAAATAATTATTAACAGATAAAGTATTATTGTCGGTCTCTAGCATAACATTCATTAGTTACAATAATTGATTAACTAGAATTTCCACATTATTATACTAGTCTCACACTAATGAGAATGTTATTAGACTTACAGGATTTTCATTCTCTAACCAATGATATCACATAATCAGAAGATATGTTTCTATATAATATTGTTTATTCAAATGCTATGCGCTTTCCTGAAAACTAGTTAAAACTTCTTCCATCAAACTATGGATTATAGAACTACATGTATAATGAAGTAAATTTCACAACTAATGAATACTAAAATGTATAAGTTCATTCAGAATTAACTAGAAACGGTAGATTCAGCAAATGTAATTCAATGTTTCCTGAAAACTTTACATGTGCTGCACCTATAATCATTTTTCCATTAGTTCAGTTGTTGAAGAGTTAATATAACTCGAGCGTAGTTGTCAATAAGAATTTTGTTTCGGGATGTAGGTGCAAACGACAAGCTATGGGTAAGTGAGGAGTATAGTAGACCGGGACGGTGGATGAAAAGTATAAATGTGCTGTAATTTAAATCTCCAATAATAAATCTTCTATAAAAACTATACGAACATGCAGTACTCATATAATAACTCAATAAAAAAATTCCCAAACATGGAGAAAACCTAAATTTTACGAACCTTACGGATAAACTTATTGAACCTTTCTTCATAAAACAATATCTTTGTGAATTAAAAAGAATTAAACTATTTTTTAAATCACAACTTAGGTCATTTCAGTAGTGCGATTTCGTGATAACACAAACTTCAGGTGACTTTATGCTTTAAATTGCTTTCGGATTATTAAGGTTTCATAGTAACAATCAGATCGTATAGAGTCTAGTAAAATAGAAAAATATATCAGTTTGAATTGATTTACATATAGCGAGGAATTTTTTGTTTTGTTTTTCTTTAAATCTGAGGATTTAGTTTTACCACATTCTAAATTTTACATTTGACTTTCGGCTTACTGAATAAACCCATACTTAACGGAAGGGCGTAAATCAGCTGGTCCCTAGTTTTGAAAATTGATTCAAACAGTTCTAAAAAGTTATTGGGTTGTTAAAACAATGTTAAACGTAGGAGGATAGTAAATTATGTTTTATTAATCATTACTAGGTGCCTAATCAAAGCAGTTTGCTTAGTAAATGTTAGGTGATTCAAGTTACTTTATATGATTTCAACGTTATTACACTAACTGTAAGTTGGAATTTTATTCAAATATTATTGGCATCTTTAATAATTGTAATGAATATTCGACTAGCATGAAAACTTTAAAAATAGATTACATAAATATAATTTCATACGCTGGTATGTTTTGTAGTGACGGTATAAACTTCTACTCTGAAAGTAACTAGTATTTAAAGTCTTTGTGCATACTTATATTAAACATTTTTTGTATTTTGAAGTTGTAACTTTAATGCTTCCCTTATTTAGCCCACCTTTCAAAAACCAATGTAAACACACGAGAGCAGAACTAGATAATGAATAACGTTTTACTACGAACCAATAACCAACCAACTGAAGACATACACAACCATGGACTTGAAATGTAAACATTACGACAACTAAGAACTTTGATTCTAAGATAAGTGTTACTTTTCACATAGTGAATTCAACACATTTCTTTTGTCTATTAACAAATAATATGACGATAATTCAATGATCAATAACTAATGTTTTAACTATGCAACAATTTTCACTGAGTTGTCTTTCTATTGTTTTAGTGAAAAATCAAATTTAAAAACACAAGAAATTCAATCTAGGTGTTAAAAACAAAATCAATAAAATGATTACGTTTCACTTTTTGTAAATTTTCAATGTGAATAGATAAATAAACAGACAGACTAGTTGGATACATAGACAGACACATGACCTCATATGTATCTGCAGTATAAAGTAAAATGATAATGCTTTAGATAAACAACAAAAGAGATATTTGTATTTTATAACCGACTCATTTTTTATGCTCTCTAATAATAATAATACTATTATTATGTTTAAAAGACAAAAAAAACGCGCTACTCTGTAAGCATTCCACTGTACTTATACTTAGAAAATCTAACAAATCTAGAATATGAGAACGTGAACAAATCAATAACCTGCCAGAAAAAGCACGACATAATTAGTAGTCAACAACAACAATCTTCAAAAAAAGTATGTGATTTTGGTTTAAATAAAGGAAAATAAAACATTTGTTTATATACTTGAAGGTGAGCAGATTTCATCATATTTCAAGACATTTTAACTAAGAAATATTTATACTTCATGATAAACGACAATAAATACAGGAAATGTAGAGTAGTTTTTTCATAATATCCCCCCCCCTCCGTATTTATTCAACATTTATTTAAACGTGCATACTTTAGTGTTCTAACTCATTTGCTTGGAAGATTTCCTTGAATACTTTATTATTAAAAAGTAACTTGTGAATCGATTAATTTGCTTATGTTTTGATAGTCATGGAGCACTTTGTTTACTGTCTTCTTTAAACTAGCCCAATTCACTTCACCTGCTAGAATAGAATAACTATACACACTATTGGTTGGAAGCAACAAACATCACCTCTAGGCTGAAGCTACAAGAAATCTTCATTATGTCTTATGTAAATTCGGTTTTCAGTGTCCACTTATAAATTCGTTTGATTATATGAAGTTGCTACATATAGAACTAGGTTAGTCTGCTGTAGATTTTTTGAACACCTTTATTTCTACTTTGGATAAAGATAATCTAAGGGTATCTAAAACTTCTACTCATGTTGGCATGATACAAACAAGATTTTAAGTTCACATGAATTGAGTATTTTTCATAATTGTTTATTTAATCATACAAACCACGTCAACGTCATATATAATTTTCTAAGATCATCATCACAATTGTACATCAATACAATCCCTGTTACTAGTTTCATCCAAAACAGGAGTTTACAAATGACTTGTCAGATTACACATAGCCATTGTTAGTAACTGGCAAGCCAATATTACATCTTAAAATAAGATTTCTAAATTCTTTTACCAATAACTAAGTGATTTTTCACTTAATAATATTTTTGAACATTATAATCACCATACTCAAGTTTATGTATGAATTGGTTCCCTAATTAATCACAATTATCAACGTCATTCAAAGATTCATTATATACTAATAATAGTATATACATGTTTCATAAACGGTCATAAGTGGCATTCATAGACCTGCAAAGGATTGAACCTATGATACGCAAGATTCTTAAATGATCATTGTGTTTGGATATAAAGACCGTCAACCGAGAAATATCTGTTTCTATAATGGGCTAACAATGTCTTGACTAACACTGGAAAATTTGAAACACTTGACAGCTGTTTTGTCTAAGGTTGATTCACCTAGGCAGTACATATTCATTACACCAAGTGCGATCGAACCAGGGGCATCTAAGAATTACACAAAGCACTAAAACATAAAACCAGTAGGTTGATATGCATTGGTTCACATTTGTAACTTCAGTTACTTCATAACACTGTAACCTGGTTTTTAATGTCTGTTTGGACAGTGTTAGTCCACATTGCAAATTGAAAATTAAACAATCTCCATTCACTTTCAAGATGGGTCGGAATTACAATGCATTTGCTTATTTTTATTCTCAATCACTGTTGTCATCACTATAACAATGATGTTCAGCAACCTTATCATTAGACTAAGCAAGATGCTCCTCCGTGCACGAATATATAAAAGTACAAACATGCAAAATCTAGTTAGTGAATATCATTATAAGGAAACATAATAAGGATACTGTGGTTTGATCAATAAATTTTTCAAAAAAGAAAAATAAACAAACATTTTTCGAATTTTAGTAAATAGACAATTCTTTTTGAAACGTGTAAATAATGACTTTTACCATAAAATTAAGTAACTAAGCTAATTACTGTAATATGAATATTACTTAGCTTAAGAGATGACTTTCATAATGTAATAAAGCGTAAATGAAAATTATGCAATCAATTTAAATGAATAAATAATAATAATAAACATAAAGCAGTTGGAAGCATGCATCATATATGTTTATTAATAAAATGGAATGCTGTCAAACAGAACTCCAGTTTCAAATGAAGTATTCTTAAGACTGAGAGCATTTTTTATACCAAACGTTAGTAATAATAATAAGTCAATTTCGGTATCACGAGTTGATCTGAATCAAACAACCATTGATCACCTGGAAGCACTGGACAGTTGTTTCGTACTAGTATGAAACTTCTCAGAAGAACGCATCCACGACCTCATCAAGGATCGAATCCAGGACCCTCCGGCTCCGCGGCGGACGCTTTTACCATTGGACCACTGAGTAGGAGCCAGAGGGTCCTGGGTTCGATCCCCAATGAGGTCGTGGGTGAGCACTGCTGAGTAGTCTCATACTAGTACGAAACGGCTGTCCAGTGCTTCCAGGTGGTCAATGGTTGTTTGATTCAGATCAATTCGTAATGTCAAAATTGACAGTTAATTATCTCCACAATCCTCTCTTATTGTAAATAATAAAAAGGTTGAGAAACTACAAATACCATGATAAATAGCACTGATAATCTGCATTATTAGCGTCTAATTGTATATTTCAATGGTTGTTCTGTTGATTCTCAGCTTATTTGTCACACTAATTGTCAAGTTAGAGTACTGAAAAGAAAATTGAAATCTTTATTAAGTTAGTCATGAGCAAAGGCACTCTTCTATCTGTCCATTTATCTATCCAAATGGTTTACTGATATCGTTGGATTAGTATCGTTATAATGGTTATTCCACTCGACTGATGACGAGATGACATAATTCAACAATAAAAAGGGGGCAAAAGTAGTAATAATACTGGATAATAAGCAGGCACCAATAACGTATGACTTTGTAAATACAGCGGACATATGTCCGTTTATAGTGCCGACCTTCATTGCAAGTTAGAAATGAAGAGGTTTACTTTACATAGTGTGGTTGAATTTTTGTTATTAATTAATGCTTTTTATTGAATTCATTGTTTTAAATTGACATAAACAGTTAACCTTATCTCTGTCAGCTACATTGCTCAGTTGATAATGAATCGAAAGCAGGGTTGATCATCGACATACTTTATAGATGAACATCTAAATTGTTATTCGTCTATGAACAAAACTTACAGTAAACCTGATAAGCATTTTTCTTGACTATCACTAAATATTTGGATATGAATATGATTATTCATTATGGAAATACTATTACTTGATGAATCATTCTCGACCAAGTAATCTGTGAATTAGATTTATGCAATAACTACAGAATTAACGTATTGCGAAAACTTTAAGTATGTATTGCTCAGCTTTAACACAACTTTCTAACTAACATTATGATAATATGACATACATCTTCAAGGTTATGGGTATTACTTAGTTAAAATGACTTCGTTTAGTTTGTAGAAACACGTTTCTGTTCTTGTCGTTAAATAAGATCTGTCTCGCGGTTAACTAAAAGTGACAGCTAAAAATGTGTAACTCTGGGATGCTTTTTAAGGAATCAAATAATGTTATATAACTTTGTAATGATTGGATTCTACTGAATGTGGAATGAATGTGTATAAAATGCTGAACAAACTCAATCTAAGACTGCATATCTATTCAGGGTTTCATAGGTCTTCATAATTCTCTAAATGATATCTATCCGTAGCTTGATCTATACGCATCGTAAGGGACTTAAATGTATAACGTAGTAACAGTAAAGTATTTACTAATAGTCGACTAGACTTTTAAAATAACATAAACACAATTTAGTTATATTTTACCGCAGTAATGTTGTTTGCTAATTGACTTTTTGGAACAAAGATTAGCGTGAAATACGATATCAATGCACAAAACTTAAATTTCTATCATGTTTTGTCATGATTTTTCAGAACAAAATGAAGCATTTACATATCATATTGTAATCAACAAGCAGGAAAAGGATATTAACCATATGTTCTTATGTATATTTCCTTTAATATAAATTACCTGATGTATTTCTTGAAAACCATCTTTGTCGATGATACCAATTTTTGAATGTTCGTATAATAAACTGTGACATATTCTTGTATCAGGATCATAAAGTATATTATAATATAATGGAGTTAAACCATTTCTGTCTAAACAATTTGGTGATTGTCCAAAATCTAGTAATGTCTGTAAAGTAAATAAAAATAAAATACACACATATGCATGTGTTTTTCGAGAGCGTTTAAATCGAAAGTAACTGGGTTTGAGTTTTCGTACAAACCTCAATGCATATATAGAGATAAAACTGGTTAGTGAATCTCAAGTAAGTCGAAACTTGCGTCCTGTATTCTACTACACTCAACAATTCATATATTTTCATGGTCGTTTAAAATAATAAGCCCCTTTTTGTGATACGGGGCTTGTAGAGGTTGCAACCTGTCAAGATGATTTTCAGTAGTAACTAAGTAACCAGAAGACTACCAAGTGTCAGAAATTACTGACTAATTATTCCTGTATAGTTGAAGATTAATCAGAATTTCACTGTTTCAAGCGCACAGCGGATCAAACCAAGGGAGCTTAGATCTACCAGTGAGTACGAAAATCATCTTATCACTGAATAAGAATTATATGGTTCGACTTTCCAGAGTATCGCACGTTGTTTATTTAGTGACGGCATTGATATCATTTTTCCTTCCAATTAAGTAATATTCCATATATCATGGCTTTAGATTAGATCTTGAAAAGTCTATACTATTCCTAAATGAACCATAGCTTTAAAGACGCATTTAATAAAAATAATTAGTAGTTAAAGAAACTGTTCAGCAAAAGTAATTTTGAATGTTGCATGGAAACCTGTTTATCATCGGTAAGCACTGTTTGACTTATTTGAGATTACTAAGTTATAGATGGAAAAATTACATTACTGTAGTCAGTGGAAATTTCATTTATCGCGTTTGAAGATTACATTATAACTTACTTCTCACTTACTTACATTACGTTTTTAAAAGTTAAGTAATAATTTTCAGTGAATTATGATCAACACTAAAGAAGCAGTACACTAGTCCCTAATCTTATATCTAACAGTATTTACATAGCAAACTGTGAGAATTTCCCTTTCAGTATGGACTAATGACCGATTGGGTGATACATGTCATTTTATGCATTCTGATAGACAGGAAATGCTAATTCTAATGTACCCAAATAGTTTAGACCATAAAAACTAACATAGTAATCAACTTAAATGTCGAGTAATAGACTATATCATTAAGACGATTCACTTCAGTGACCTAATATTACTCAAGCATACAGACGATACACTTAGCTTCGTGCAATGGGCAGTGTAACCACTTTGATTTAAGGATAGAATACAATCATTGTAAAAATCTTGTTGAGCGAAATTTTTCAATCCTTTACACTGTTATTCGTACTGTATATTATCACAAAAACTGTTTTAGATTGCATTTCACCATTCTTTAAGTCTGTTGCTAATTGCAACACAAACTTCAGGAAGTGTAGGTTGTAGTCTAAGATATGACAACCTAGATATGCCTTTTTAAATATCAAAAAATATCTAACTAATGTTATTTTGTATTACGAATTGTCTTATAAAGAATTTTACACGAATATTTTAAAAATATTAATAAGTGACTAACCTTAACTCCGTCGAAATTTCCTACAGTTACAGCTTTATGCAATGGTGTATAACCAGCTAGTGAATAAAAATCTCGATGTGCACCACCGGAAATTAATGTTGAAATCATTTCACGAGGTTTTGATCGTGTCACAGCTACTGTTAATGGAGTTTCTATAAATTTAATGAAAATTCTATTCGACAATAGGAGTTAACTCATTACCTCCAGTCTTTGGACAGTGTATATTTGGATCAAATCCTTTCAATAATAACTTTTCTACCTTTTGACATTCTCCACGCGATACACAACGAAAAAATGTTTTGATAAAGTTCTATTTAAAAATATTCACATTAATAAAAATAAATGTAAAGCAAATTATACCTTGGAAAGTTTACTCATTAATGTTGGCGACATATGAAGTGGTGGGACAGTTCGACGTTTGTAAATAAACTAAAATAAACAAAAGTAGTTATTAAGACTATTTAATCTATTATTTCTTTCATACCTCTAATGTGATTAGTGTTTTACCACTTATGTATTCAGACAAAAGACGTTCTTCTTCCATGAATTTCCCTTTACGACTTGGTTCATCGGGTAGGTATAAACCCATATTTTGTGAATCGGTTAATAAATTACCAAGAGTGAGTAAAAGTTTCTTTTTGATATTTAGAATAATAGCATCTCCAATAACTTTTAATGTAGTCTATAAAAGCAAACAATCGCGTATAAAAAATCATTTATGCATAGATTTACCTGTTTATTTAAATCTTTAATCACTATGTGTAATTCAGTAATTTTTGGCAAATCCATCTCAATGTTTGTATTTGATACGTTAGCCAAACTGTTGACACTTTTATTTGAATCACTATCTACTAAATAGGATAAAGTGAACTTTTTCATTATTGATTATTTTTGTTGTCTGGTTGCTGTCTTATTTTCTCAAGAGCAAATCTTCAATTCTGGTGAACGTATTGATCCATTGACAGTTTTATGATACACTTCAATCACTGAGTATTTTAATAGATAATTCATAACTATTTTGGTTTTCTATAAAGCAGAAATTTAAAAAATGTTTGCAGTTAACTATAATTGTGCGAAAATGCTGATTTTTATTAATCGATATCACATAAACAATTGAGAATTGTAAACAAATTGTCTGCCAAACTGTAATCAATACTGTGCTCACTGTGCGTATCATATTTTGCATGTGAGTAAAAAATATTCGACCAATTGATCATGATAGTATTACTAATATTTGACGGTTAAAGGTAACCAACTAAAAGCTTGGATACATACTAGTGCAATGGCAATTGTCTCTCACCACTGCGTCAACTGATTATCTTGTCAAACAGCTCTTCATATACAGTAAATTGCAAATGACTTCTGTTATAATTGAATTGCATACAAGAATCAGTTGTCAAGATGTAAACAATATTCGTGCTTCAATGCCATCTACATTTGCGTATCTAGACGTTGTAATAATAAAACTAACATTTTAGTACACATTTATTCAGTTCAACCCATAATAAACCCATCCATAGGTAATGAATAGACAGTTGAATTTGTAAAATTATCAACGATTTACATTTAGGTGTTATCTGCACTTTTACAAGGACTAACATTTACTCATACTGTTAGCAACCATGGGTAATGTCGAGTTGAAGTGGATCCTTGTAAATCACTGGTATAAATGAATTTATCTATAATAGGCTTGAAGATTGGATACGTTGTTTTTGATAACCAACCATAATATTAGTAGTTAAGCAAAAAGTTATTTTGACAATGTCCTTTAAAGCTGTGCAACCAGGTTTGCAGTAATATATCACATAGTATGCCATAGTGAATTCTAAAATTATCTAATTATTAGTAAAGATACCCAAGATTAGACAAAAATTGGAGATGTAATATACACTTTACACAACAGCCGGACGGTAATAAGTAGTAAAATGAAAATAAGGTACAGAAGGGATGTGTAGAAGGTAATTGTCCAATTTCCGTACATAAAAAGAAATACATAAAAAGTGAACACCCATCGAAAACAACTCATAAAATTAGAAGGGGTATTTTTAGAACCATAGGGTTGACTTATTGACACAAAAACCAAGCTTTTATTTATGAACTGCCAAAGCCACATTATGATGTTGTTTCTTACCTAGTTTCCTTTAGAACTAGTTGTCTGACTTCATGAATGCACAACCGGCTGCAGATATATGATCGGAATGGATCAGATCTTTAAAAATAAAATTACTGACTGGTTTACTTTCAACTCCAGTTAGTCATGTTTTATAGTGTTCGGATACACGTCTTATGCTCAGAACATAACAAATTTCATAGGTGCAATCGAAAGTCACAATGTTGAAAATTGCCTCATTTCTAGTCATCTCCCTTCACCTGACTGTCTGTTCAATGGTTTTTACAAAGTCATAGAAACCAGTTGTGAAATGTGTCGTGCAAAGTCAAAAAGTCAGATGTAATAAACAACTTTAAATTTCATACAATTAGTTCATTTTATTGATCTTAATAAAGAACGACAGGTTGTTGTTCATGTGTTCTTCAAATTGCTAAAGACTGTACTAATCATCTAATATTCAGTAATGACTAGTTCTAAGATTTATCCTAGAATTTCCAGTGGGAAACAGTGAATTACGACCTAGGTTAGATCGGAAGTAAGACAGTAACTTCCTGATGAAATGCAATTAAGATTACATATCTACAAACTTTATCTCATTATATCGTATATATTACAACACCAGAGATTATTGATCTAAATCCAGAGCTCTTTAATAAGTATGCAATGCTACACAGCTCCAAACTATAACAAACAAATATCCAATAATATTTCGTTTCTAACGTTTATGTTTACGATTTCAGTTTACGTAAAATAATTCTAAACTAACAAAATCTCCACGGAAAAAGCAGACTTATAAATGAGGTATTATTCTGCGATGAAACAATTGATACTAGTGAGATGTTCAGCTATTAACCAATGTGTTGAACCGTTTATTTTGTGTGGGATCTGTTCAACGATCATTACAGAACATCACTTGAATGCCTTAAAACTATTTGGCATGAAGTATTACTATTATACATAAATAATCAACCGGTGGTTAATTGTTGAAATTTCTGATAAAGTAGGTACGGAAAAAAGTTGAGAGAATTGCTATGAAACATTAATAGTTATAATTCAGTGTCTTTTATTAAGGGTTTTTATTTAAAGGGGATTTCGCCTATACTACTGATTGCAATATGTTTGCATATCATTTAGTACATTCAATCAGTTAGTTCTGATAAGCGGATGAGAGATTATTATTTCTAGGACCATATTAACTTATAATCATTCACACTATAAAATTATGTGGTTGTTTGTTTCAAGCAATCCGAAACTTTGGCCAGCGTATATCTGCTCAAGCTTATCAAATAACGGGAACAGTACAACCAAAGTTCGAATCAAATGAAGAATTCAACTTTAGGATTTCTTCTAAAATAGTTAGAAACTAGCCTGTTACTAACTTAAAACAATCACAGTAACTAGTGATATCACTCATTATATTTTTCGCTATTTTCTACTGATTCTATTTATAATACTACAGTAGAAGTCCAATTAATTGATAATGATTTTACCTAAGCGCATATCTCTTGATACTCATAGCCTTTATGAACCTCATATGTAATTCCCTATGCACTCATATAGCGATGATGTTGAGTATACGAATATATATATATATATATATATATATATATATATATATCCCTGATAATAGTATTTAGGTCAAATGCTTGATTATCACATTGCACTAGGTCAAAACTTCTAGCTTCCAAGTAGAGGTAACTACACAACTTAAAGCAAGCGGTTCATGTTAACTAATCAGTATAGTTATTTTCAAAAACAAATTATTTCAAAAAAATAAATAATACTTTTAAATGTCCATTTTCTTGTCACTTATTTACGTTCGAATTTCTCATCTGATTATAGTTGAGTAACCTAATTTTTGTTAAGGCTTGGAGGATGATAAAATGAGAAAATGTTGAAAAATTTTAAGAACTAAATGTTGAATACTGTTACATGCAACTAAACCGTCATGAAAATTTTGTTATGTGGTTCTTCCGAAATTGCACACACTAATGGCTCAAAAGGTAATTCGTGAAATTCTGGTAAATGGCTGTAATCAGGGAAATTTAGTTACATTTGAACTTAGAAAAGTCGAGCAAAACCACAAATTGCTATCTATTGGACAACCTCTAAATGGTTAGAAACTTTATTGCTGTTTTCGAGATTAAAGGTCTTAGTCCAAATATCTTGGTGAAAACACCGTTAAACACTGCTGACGTGTGAGAACTTATTAACTCTCTCGTGTTTCTTGGTTCTCAGTGATTGCTTAACCAAAGTCACCACGTTATACGAAGCTATAAATACTAAGTTCTCGCGAAGTTTTGTTGATTGCACCTGCTTACTAGTTTTCTGTTTGAGATTATTTAACCCAATAGGTCTAAGTTTTATGTTAAATCAACTCATTATTATGCCTCACTGATCATGCTGCCTAACGGTTAACAAGGCCAAATCTCCCTCCTTTACTTTATTCCTTTTTCATTGTATCATATTAAAATGAATGTATTAGTACACTACAAATACTTACACCTTTACTCTTTCATGCAACAATGCAACCTACAAATTTACAATACACTTTATATTTTCTAGTATTGTTGTCTGTTTCTACAGATGAGACAGACATAGATTTTTGCCGTCAAGAAGGGATCTTGTATTGTTTCAGACAAAATATTTCATACTAAACTCTATTTACCACAACCATAAAATCAATTGAATGATTATACAATACGAAGAAAACTATACCCCAGTGAGTAATTCAAAGGAATTATCTTTAATGTTGTGAAATTTTACTGTCGAGCTGAGTATAAAAATGAGAATTTAAAACAAATCATGCTCCCTATATTATAGAAAATTAATCAATCAAACAATCAATATTCAATCATCCATGTAAAAATCAAATCAGAATATCTTGACGTTGTAGACGAATAGAAAGCAAAAGAAAATAATACTTAAGCACACTGTACGCATTGATCCGTCTTCTGTTAAACCATGTGATGTATTATCTCCATTTTACTTGTTTATTTCTTTGTCCATGTGCTTTGTTTATGTGTGGGTGTGAATGAGTGAGTGAGTGAATTAGTAAACATGGATTATTGCGCATGATTACACTTAACTGTTATTACAAACCATGTACATATCAGTCATTTTCATAACCATGATATTCATACTCCAGTCTACTAACTAATGCATTTTGATTATAAATAATTTCCTCTATGAATTTCACACTTAAATAGTAGATGGTGCACTGGATGTAATTTTCTTTTCTAATTTACAAATTACTTTTCACATGACTGACATTATCTCTTCTCGACTACTCAGTATCTTATGTTTTAAAAATAATTATTGAATGATACATTATAACATAGTAAGTAAACCTCTGTAGTCAGTCAGTCAGTCAGTCAGTCAGTCAGGGTACTCACTACCAAAAGCAATACAAACAATAAATAAGACATAGTTTAATATAAAACTTTTAAGTAGTATTTTAAAATATTTTAACTATTTACAAGGATATTCACCATATTTTTTTTTAGTTTAGAAGGGCTTTTAGGAAAAACGCCTGATTATTTTAAGTGAAATACATATGATCTCCTGATTTACATATTAGTAGTATGTGAACGAAACTGTTTAGCATGGTAGTTGTACTCATATATACAATAAGTAGATATATTATAATTACAAAAATAAGTCTGCGTATACAAGTGATTGGCAGGATAAGTTACATTCTTTCAGAAAAAAATAAGCATCAGTTTACTTTAAAGTAAATTGAAAATAATGATAATCCTTTAGCATGATCGTATCAGAATGGTGTTTTATTATTATTCTAGGTCATGAGTTTAATGAACAATAATATTTATCACGAAATAATCTTAACACTGTACTCATAGACAAATTATGCCTAAATTTATTAACTAATAATTGAAATATGGAGTTGAGATGGTTTATGAAGATTGGCATTTTTAGTTGATTGAATTCGTTACAGGTTAGTGTTGGCAGGGTACTACTGAAAACCAAGGAACACTAAATAGCTGTTTCTTCCTAGTGTGGGACTTCACAAATTGATGAAAATAGGAATTCTACCAAAGGGTTCCGGTTAGGTGGGTTAGGCGTTTACCAACCTAAAGCCCCTGGGGCAAAATCTATGATGAGCACTGCTGAGGATCCCCGTACTAGGATGAAACAGCTACCCAATGCCTTCTGGTACTCTGCCCACGTCAATCTCTGACGAATTCAATCAATTAAAATGTGATTACTTTCATAGATTGAGATCTCACATCATGAATTAACCCTTGAAAAATAGAAAAGTTGCATCGTCAAAAAGGATGTACATCGTTATGTACAAGCTTTTAAATTAAAAGTTTCAATTGTAGACGGTTTTATTTTCCTTACATGACGGTGTGACAGATATATTCTTATCATTATAAGTTTTAGCCACTGTGTTACTATTTTCTTTGAAATTGTCCAGAGGACTGATAATCACCAGCAATTTCTAAATCACGCAATATGACTTAATTATTACTTAACTTCAAACTCCGTTATTTTTATCTTTGATAATTTATACTTTCATTAGTTATGAAGCGCAAACTCAGTAAACTTTGGACTTTACGAGTTTTAATTATAAGTATGAATAATAGTAGTAACACGTTACACTAAGTTTAATGAACGTAGATGAAATTTATTGTGACATCATACAATGCAGGCTGTCATGGATAATGTCTGACAGTCCACTCAAACATCAGTCTATTAATGAGTCCCTCACTGTCTACGCAGCCATAAAGTTGAAGTAACTTTTATCTCTTAAACAAAATGGGTCATACTTAGCATATATATATCATTTAAACAATATGACTGCTATTTTCTTCACTTTGATTTATCAATTCTATTCTAAATAATGATATGGTAACGTTTGCAATCTGTATGAGACATTTGCTAACATAGCATTGAAACAATTGAATTGATGCTATTTCCAGTTCATCTTAAATGATGAATTTTTTCCATTTGGTGTTTTTCAACGCTCAGTATAATGGTTGTGTATAAACAAGGGACTTAACTAAAGATATTGATATTACCTGTTATTACCAGCCTTTTCCATGTTTTTGGCTTACAATCGTGATTAGCAATGCTATCTAAACATGATTATTTAATACCTGCATACTCACATTTCTTTACTCGTGAATAAAATGCTAACAACTAGTATCTAAATTTTTATGCAAAACTTGAAATTTATTTATCATAACATTCATTTTTCTTTAACTATACATTTGACACTTGTCATGTCACTTATTTAAGCCCTTAATAATTTAAAGTCTTACTTTCAGTTTTATAGTTTGGTCTAAACGTTCTGAGAAATAGAGCATGTATTAATATTGATTCGACTATCTGAAATGCTGGGTTGATTCACCACAGTTCACTATTTCTAAATTTTAATATTTGATTGACCAAATATATTATTCGTCCTACTACTCTTCTTTTTTAACTTTTCTTTTCAGAACCTTATAGGCATATTGCTCAACATGAAACTAGAATACATAACTGGTAATAAATTTAGACGTGAATATAAAATTTTTAAAATCTGCGCAGAAAACCGACTCTCAGAAATCTGTCCTACTCCGGTTGTCTAATCAGCGTCTGCTTGTGTACTAGCTGCGTTTGTTATACGGTTTTTATTGTTCTTAAACAATCTTTAATTTGTTAGTGATTATTTCTCCTTAATCATGTCATAATCTGTCCGGGATATTTTATTTGCTTCCCTACAATACTGGATTTCATACTATAAAACGTTTATTTACTTTACTCAAATGTATGTGAATAAATGTTTACTTAAGATCACCATCTATATACCTTAATATAATACTGAAGTATTGTTTATCTAAGTTCGACATTTTTCTTTGTCAGTATAACCTTGTGATAAACTATTAAAATCTCCTGAAATCGGGAAATAAATTGTTGTTTTCATTGATAAGACTTATGAGCAAAGTTAAATTAAAGTAGAACACTAGCAAAATGTTGCATTGTAAAATGATTTAAATGTCACTGAAGTTGTTGAATAGGTTTTCACGGAGTTTTATTATTTACCATTTATACTTTTTTATTTCGTAATATCTGCAAATGAAGTTGGATGTGAAGTTGTTAACGCTTAAGCCGATATAACCTTTACTTTGTTCGACTTTCTACATGTTTCTACATACCGTCTCAACTTTAAATGAACATTCACACACACTTAATTTAAAATCACTTAAGTTTACCAAATGATCTTACTAAGGAAAAATATTTCATGAATAGGGCAACGATATTTTCGAACTTAGAGCCTCGTACACAATCCGTAACCACAGTTATAGCAAAACAGAGTAATTTCCATATTTATTATGCTTAAAAATTCCCAATATTATCCTCAGTAGATTTTCACGTACACTGCAAAGTTTTACAACAAAATTATTCAATTATTTAGAGTACCATAGATGACGCCAAACTACGACAATAGATGTTTTCGAGTAATACATACAAAGCTTATCTGGAAATCAATGGTTATTTTCTATTCCTTTGTATAACCCTATTCACATTAACAATTTACCTACTAATATGAGTAGATTGTTTTATGCAAATACTTTATTCATGTCTAAGCTACTTATTAAAATACGAATTTTAAAACAAAAGTCACTGCAGTGGTTGGGCCTTATACAACAATACAAACTTTATTTATTCTTCTAGTTAATTTAAAAGTATTCGGTAACGTACTAACAAAACAAAATAATTATTCATATAAGTGATTAGCAAGCAATTTACTATATGATGACGGCATACATTAAGAATAAATGTTGGTTAAAGGCCAAAATTAGCTAGGAAATATTTGTTAAACAGTAACATTATAAGTAACCTAATGGTCACTGAGCTCCTTCTAGAAACAGTTCAAGACGAACAAACTAATAAGCAATTTTATTTAGGTATTGTATGCGCTGAGTAGAATCCCCTATTATAAAGATTAAGTAATATACTCTATACTTATGAATCCTGAAAAATATACGAC
Organism: Schistosoma mekongi; assembly: GCA_034768735.1. Lineage (NCBI taxonomy): Eukaryota > Metazoa > Platyhelminthes > Trematoda > Strigeidida > Schistosomatidae > Schistosoma > Schistosoma mekongi. Next base: position 50,285,618 of record CM068305.1, on the reverse strand, counting down.
AAACGCAGGCTATGTATGTCTCTAGCCAGAAATGTATAGTTTAGCTAATGGTACCAAAGGTGTTGTCTCTAGATTATCCCCATTAAAAATCACTACCTAAGAGCCTTTGGGTTGCTATAGTTTACTGTAAGATTTACTTAGGGTAGGGGTACATAACTGTGACTACCTGTTAAACATAAGAAACAACACTTAATTTCAGATGCTGTAATAGGACAGTAAAAAGTTGAACATTTAATGGTTCTCAAACAATGATTCCTAGCCACCTTATTGTTGATAAACACACCTACACTACTCTCACTCACTAATCTTTCATATTTAAGTGAGAGCCTAATGCTTAGGTTACATGCTTTAAAATAGTGGGTTGGAAATTATATCGTTTTTCTATCTCTGTAGTTATAGTTTGTAACATACTGTCGCTTGCTCACAAAAATATGGTGTATCGGAACTTCGCTTAAAATAAACACCTGACAAGTCTTGTTAATTAAAAATTTAGACAAAGAGTTGTATTTATGGGAGAATCATAGAAGTTGGTTGACCAACCTACATCGTTTTGTCTTATTTACTGGACGATTTATTGTTAAAAAAATGACTAAAGTTATTTCACAATACATTACAGATATGCATGCTTAGCTTATGATTTTATATCATTGATGGCTCTGCTAGAACAAAAATATTGTTCCATACCTTCATGCATATTATGCAAAGAGAATTTATGCATCTTCCAAAAACAACACCAAATGACTATTTTTCCTCAGAAAGATTTTCGATATTAACAATTAATCCTTAAAATACTACTAATGATAAAGTTATAATACGTTTTTGTACATTTAAGAGATGATAAGGGGCTACAGTCATACAAAAATTACTCATTTGATCAAGACTAGTGTTTACTGGTATTTTAAGCAATCAAACAATGGTACACTCTCAAAATCTGTTTGCCAACTGATTGCATCAACATAGTGCAAGACTAGAGCAACAACATCATTAAGGCGTTTGAAAATTAAAGTTAACCCTCACAACATTTCGTACCGAAAAGAAATTAGTGTAATAAGTTTGCATATGTCAAATGCAGTTGCAAAATAATTAAAAAACTACTGATTGGAACACAAAACACTAGTTAAGATTAATAAAGTATCAACTTGATATGGATTTCAGACCCTTTAAAAGGAGTTACGTTAAAATAATAATAGGTTCCTAACGAAGCTTAAAATACTAAATTAATATAGACCGTTTTACCCTGACAGAATTACAGCAACTAGTAAGTAAACTGCATGTAACTAAAATTTAGTCCTACTTTGTTTATCAATTGTACAGAACAGTAGTGGATTTGTTCGTTAATTGATATGAATTTATTTTTGACAAATGTCCTTAATTGTAAATATTCAGACACAGATAAATCTTCATTTATGATGATGTACAAAATTTTTTAATTGTGAACATATGTCATAAATAGAAATCGTAAAATACCACTCATTTACCTCTGTTTATCATTTGGTAGAAATTTGAAAGTGCGTCAATTGATATTGAAGAACTGGCAACAATCATTAGAACAGAAAAACAAACTCGATAAGTGATGAATAAATAGATAGAAATGAATCGAAATAGAGATCGTCGTATTAAAAATGAGGCAATCTTTTAATTGTATGTATGTATAGACTTTTTAATGAAAGTCATATTATTCATTAGGACAGTCGACAAATGGATGATGCAAGATTAAACTGTCCATTAGTTTTCCTGATCACTGACAAAACATGCAAAATTGATACGGCTATTTATTTCAAGAAGAGGGTTTACAAAACTTTATGGTGAGCATCCATAATATTTTCTACTCTCCTAGCCATGAAATCGTCAGCTCTATCGCACTCAGTGATGAATCATGTATGTTAAAGAGGTAGAATATAAATCCGCCTATAGCTCTCCTAGGGCTACTGCCGGTCCCAAGCCCGGGTAAAGAATGAGGGTTGAGCATGGGGCTAGCATTCTTTTCCCTTAAAACCCAAGCTTGCTAAAAAAACGCTAATCAGATTAAACAAGATAAACCATTTAAACTCTGCTCTGGGAGTGGAAGAATTCACGACGCCTCATGATGAAAGCCGAAATTCTTCGGAAGTCATAAAGCCAATGCCCCCCTTCTGACAACCAGAGCAAATATTTTTATAGGTACATGGAATGTTCGAACAATGTGGGAGAGCGGGAAGACAAATCAAATAGCTGCAGAAATGAAGAGATACAACTTGACAATACTCGGAATCAGCGAAACCCATTGGACTCAAGCTGGACAGAAAACATTGGCTTCGGGAGAGATGCTACTATACTCCGGCCACGAAGAGGAAAATGCTCCTCACACCCAAGGACTTGCTCTAATACTGCCCAAAGATGCACGTGATGCACCTGTAGGATGGGAACTACATGGACCAAGGATCATCAAAGCATCTTTCAAAACAATGAAGAAAGTGATTGCAATGAATATCATCCAGTGTTATGAACCAACCAACGACGGCGACGACGAAGACAAAGATCAGTTTTATGATAGACTGCAATCAATTATAGCAAAGTGTTGAGGAAAGGTTCTGACTATTCTGATGGGGGACCTAACCGCCAAAGTCGGAATGGACAACACTGGATATAAAGAAATCATGGAACGACAAAGACTGGGAGACAGAAATGACAATGGTGAAAGATTTACAAATCTATGTGCTTTCAACAAATTGGTTATAGGTGGCACAATATTCGCCCACAAACGCATACACAAGTCTACATGGGTCTCATCGGATCATACTACAGAGAATCAAATCGATCATATATGTATCAATAAAAAATTTAAAAGATCAATCGAAGATGCGAGAACCAGGCGAGGAGGTGACATAGCTTCAGAACACCACCTGGTGGTTGCTAAAATGAAACTGAAGCTAAAGAAGCAGTGGACGACTGGAGTAGCAGCAGTACAACGGTTCAATACAGGCTTTCTCTGAGACACTGAGAAACTCAATGAATTCAAAATATCTCTGAACAACAGGTTCCAAGCCTTACAAGATCTACCAAAAGAAGAAGAAACCACTATGGAGGATAACTGGAAAGGAATCAAAGAAGCACTGACGTCAACGTATCAGGAGGTTCTAGGCAGCAAGAAGCACCATTATAAGCAATGAATCTCCACTGAGACATTAAGCGAAATTCAACAAAGAAGGAACAAGAAGATAGAAATCAATAACAGCCAAACAAGAACAGAGAAAATCGAGGCACAAGCTGAATACACAGAGCCAAACAAGCAGGTAAAGAAGAGCATTAGAGCCGACAAACGGAAATACATCGAAGGCTTTGCAACGACAGCGGAGAAGGCTGCAAGAGAAGGAAATATGAAACAGCTATACGACACAACGAAGATACTGGCAGATAAACATGGTAAACCAGAGCGACCAGTGAAGAACAAAGAAGGCAAGACACTCACTGAGATTCAAGAACAAAAGAATAGGTGGGTAGAACACTTTGAGGAACTCCTAACTAGGCCAGCTCCACTGAACCCACCAGACATCGAAGCAGCACCTACAGATCTCCCGATAGATGTCACTCCACCAACGGTGGAGGAAATCAAGATGGCCATCAGACAAGTCAAAAGTGGGGAAGTGGCAGGACCTGATAATATGCCAGGTGAAGCATTGAAGTCAGATACCGACCTAACAGCAAGGATACTCCACGTTTTATTCAAAAAGATCTGGGAGGAAGAACAAGTGCCAGCAGACTGGAAAGAAGGACATCTTATCAAGATACCAAAGAAAGGAGATTTGAGCAAATGTGACAACTACAGAGGGATCACACTACTGTTGATACCAGAGAAAGCCTTCAACAGAGTATTGTTGAACAGAGTGAAAGATTCAGTGGATGCTCAACTTCGAGATCATCAAGCTCGTTTTCGTAAGGATCGGTCGTGCACAGACCAATCCGCAATCAATTGGATGGAACTCGTCACTGTACATCAACTTCACTAACTATGAGAAGGCGTTTGATAGTGTAGACAGGAGAACACCATGGAAACTTCTCCGACACTACGGTGCACCAGAGAAACTCGTCAACATCATCCGGAACTCTTACGACGGAACAGTGAAAAATTGTACATGGAGGACAGCTGACAAATGCATTGACAGTGAGGACTGGAGTCGGACAAGGCTGTCTACTCTCGCCTTTTCTTTTCCTCCTAGTGGTTGACTGGATCATGAAGACCTCCACATCTGCAGGGATGCACAGAATTCAATGGACAAGTAGGATGCAACTCGATGATTTGGACTTCGCAGATGATCTAGCTCTTCTAGCACATGCACACCAACAAGTGTAAGCGAAGACAACCAGTGTAGTAGCAACTTCAGCATCAGTAGGCCTGAACATACACAAGGGAAAGACCAAGATTCTCAAATACAACACAGGTAGCACCGACCCAACTGAACTTGATGAAAAAACTCTGGAAGAAGTAGATACTTTCACATACTTGGGGAGCATCATTGATGAACAAGGAGGGTCCGATGCAGATGTAAAGACAAGGATTGGCAAAGCCAGGGCAGCATTCCTACAGTTGAAAAACATATGGGACAAATATCAACTAACCTCGAAGTCAGACTCTTCCATTCGAAAGTCAAGACAGTCCTGCTCTATGAGGTTGAAACTTGGAGAATTACTGCAAACATCATCAGACGGATACAAGTATTTATAAACAACTGCCTACGAAAGATACTGAATGTCCGTTGGCCAGAAACCATCATCAATGGCTCACTATGGGAGAGGACAAGCCAACTTCCAGCCGAAGAGGAAGTTAGCAAAAGACGTTGGAAATGGATTGGACATACGTTGCGGAAACCAACAGACTGCATCACGAGACAAGCATTAACATGGAATCTTTTTGGGAAACAAAAACGAGGAAAGCCAAAGAACATACTCAATAATAATAATAATTTATTCTCAAGTAACAATTTGTACATGAGAGCTTACCAGTTTACAGGCATGTTCAGAATGATATGGCTTGTTTGTAACAGGGTTTTAGTAGAGTTACTGTTATGGAATTGACGATATACAAAGATATTAATTAATTAGGAAGCCAACGGTAGCGAGCTTCACAGTTTACAGTACTGCAGTACTAGAGGTATATTTTATATCACAGAACACTTCCAGTAAATAACCGCACGCCTTTTGTCCTTAGTGCTGTAATCTCAGGGAATAGCTGCGAGAAAGCAGGACGAACCATGGAGGCTATCCAGAGACAGGATAAGGCTGGTATTTCGAGATTTGGTTAAGGCAGCCAATTTGTGTGGGCTGCTCTTAAGCGGTAAGTTTTCGGTGCATTGATTACGTTCCAAGCCAGCGTTTGGAGTAAGTTGCTTAAAGGAGATCAATTCCTTGCAAATCCAGACCATAAACTAGGGAAGGCGGTGACATAGATTATGTGGTAGGAAGAAAAAAAACGAATTTAATTAGTGGTATCAAAATAAACAGTTTCAAACTAGAATCTTCCTTTTCGTTTTTTTAACTACAACGTGCATGGTTATAGTGTTTACAGTCTTAGTACCTTAATAAGCCGTTGCTTATTGATTCCAGGTTTAGTGGTAAGTCGTCGAAGGTTTATTACAAGTCTTTCGATTCTAGATATGGGGAGATCAGTCGTTATCTAGTAGTTTTATCTAGTCTGCATTCTCGTGTCACACATTGAGCGGACCGAGTACTTCGCACGTTATATTGGAATTTGGACAAATCGGTAGTTTATTCAGTGCCTTGGAGCCACTAAATAGTTGGTTTATCGCTCGTATAAAGTGATCTATGCTATCTAGTGTACGCATTTCTGTCGGTAAACTATTCCAAATGGCAGTGAATCTATGCATGAAGAAAAATTGATCATATTTTAGTCTTACAGTGTCCCACCCACACTATACCTGCATAGTTTCTAAGGCTATAATTAGGTGCATCGATAAACTTTAATGTAGGGTCGTTAGAGTATGCTAGACGGTATAAAACTTTGAAATAGAATGTCAGATTGAGCTTAGCTCGTCTTTTCCAAAGTGGTTCTAAGCCCAGTGTATCGCACCGTGTAGTATAATTTAGTCCGCAATCCATCCCCAGTATCTTTTTTGTAAAGTATCTCTGTATCCCTTCTATCTTTAGCTTATCACTTATTCGGAGGCTGCTGAGTATGAGTGGGCAGTATTCAAGTAACGGGCGTACACAGACCTTGTATAATACCAATCTAGACTCACGTTGGTAGAAATTGTGGATAATACAACCCATAAGTCTGCGCGCCTTTGAGGTGATAAATATTGTTTGTTTCTTCAATGTAAGATCCGTAGTGTATCTTAAGCCTAGGTCTAGAACCGTCTTACATTTGGAGATTTGTTCCCCATTTACTACAAAGTGTAGGTTGAGGTTGCGACACCCAATGCTGATCCAGCCACATTTCATAGTGTTAAAGTGAAGTTGGTGTTCTTTACACCAGGCAGTGACTTCGTTTAAGTCTTGCTGTACGATCTTAACAGTGTTGTGTAGCTCATTTATGTCGCATGAGTAGACGACTTTCAAGTCATCTGCGTATAAGAAGGTTTTACCAGTGTTAAAACAGCTACTGATACTGTTGATATATATTGTAAACAGGAAAGGCCATAGTACGCTTCCCTGTATAACCCCACTGGTTACTCTCTTAGGAGATGATTGTGCTGACTTTACTTTTGCTATCTGAAACCGGCTAGTTAAGAATGATTTAAGCTAGCTCAGCAAAAGGTTTCGAATCCCTATGGAATATAGTTTCTCATAAAGTATGCGGTGTGATACTTTATCAAAAGCCTTAGATATATCGAAGTATAGGACCAAGACTATTTTGCGTAAGTCGCGGCAAGATGTAATGTGATTAAAGAAGTCAAAATGACAGGTTAAACACGATCGACTCGTTATAAAACCATGTTGTGATTTAGATATTTGGCTTTGTGCTAGTAAGTATTCTGAAATGCCACTTTTTATTATCCTCTCCATGACTCGTGAAAGAATAGGTGTAATATTTATAGGCCTATAATTACTTGCACAAGCTCTATCACTGGCCTTATATTTGGGGATAGTGTAGCTAGTTTTCCAAATGTTTGGGTATTCACCTGTGTCTAGCGACAAGGTAAACAATTTAAGTAGTAGAAGTGGCATATCCTAACCACATCCTTCGAGGAAGACTGATGGGAGGCCATCGGTTCCAGAACCTTTTGTAGACCTAAGGTTTCCGATAGCTTCAGCTATGCATTTAGCGCTGAAAGGTATTCAGGACAATGTACTGTCTACAAGTACTATGCGCTTATAATCTGTAGGTAGTTTGGCCTCAAAGTTGTTAAACAAGTTATTAAAAATTTCGCATATTGCTCTGGGGTCGTTGTATACCTTGCCGTCTTGGATCAAAAATGGGATGTCTGTTGGTGTGCGTGTACGTTTTTTAAAGAGTGCCGTCAGATTATTCGTTTTAGTACCGCTTTTAACCGCAATAAGCTCCTCGTTCCTTTTACCTTAATCAAGTGACATCCTAACAGATTCTAGGGTTTCCCATATTGAGTATAGACATGAAAAATCATAAGAAGAGAAACAACAATTCGAAAGCATTCTGAGTTTCGCTTGGTGTTTACGTGGGAGAAATGACGACTTATTCCTAAAGGGCATGGATATTGTTTTGGGGGCTATGGTATTTAAGCATGATAGAATTGTCGTGTAAAAAATTGTTAAAGAGTCTTGAAGTGAGTCAGTAGTAATGAAGCTGTTCCAGTCAGAGTATTTTATGAGTCTCTCCAAAAGCTCCCAGTCTGTATTTCTAAACCATAGGGTGTCTGTGTCACATCGGTACTGTTTATGTGCTGTTTTCAGTGAGGGAATTGGCAAAGAGCAAACAACCACTCTGTGGTCGCTAGTAGACCATTCTCCACCGACTTGCGTCGTGATGGGTATGATACTGTGGCAAAATATCAGACCTAGGATGTTGTTACCGCGTGTAGGTTGTGTGACATGCTGCTTCCATCCATACAAATCTACAGCGGTAATTATGCCGTCGTGTCGTTGTGGGCCACTGCATGTCTTCCAGTTGATGTGTGGTAGATTAAAATCTCCCGCAATCACTTCATAATCAGCATCTAAAATTGAAGCCCGTGCAAATAGGCTTCACAGTGCTGCGTCTGTTTCTGGACGTGAGCAGGGTGCTCTGTACACACAGCCTACAAGCATCTTATAATTAGTGCCACATACCGTGAGGCAAAGTGAGTCAGGGATTGTACTTAGTGTTAGTTCTTTTACTTTTGTCACAAGGGCGTGACTATGAATGTATATCATAAATCCTCCCCCCTTTGATTATCTCAGCTAGTGCGATGCAAGGAATATCCATCTATGTTTATATCAGCTTCCAGTACTGAAGACGAACACCATGTCTCAGTTACTAATATGGGTGATGGCCTAGTGATAAGAACTGTTGTTCTAAGGTCTGACATTTTGTTAAGTACCGAACAGGCATTGATCAGCACAATCGTAAAAAGGTCTGTGTTCATATGAGTTAAGGTGTCGTTGTTAAAGGGGTTGAGTTTATAATTATGTATATAACCTGGACTGGATGTCAGGGGTCTCTGGCAATTACTTAGCTGAGATGTTAGTGGATTCATACTCCGTGTTTGTTCCATGAGATCAGTTTTCTGAACGTCTCTGTTATGTCTGTGGTAATCGCTTAATACGCTTTTCTTAACCGGATATAAGTTGGTAACTACATTTTTCCTTAGTGGTGATAAGGGTTGGGAGCGTTCACGATTGGCATGAGTTGTTGGTTTAGGTAGGGTGGTATAGGTAGCGGACAAGAGTGAGAAGGGTTGTGAGGTGTCAAATGAGGACACTCGAAAAAAGGATATAAGTGTGCACATGTAGCATTTGGCACACAATAATTGGGCAGTATGTTATGAGTCCTAGGCATGTAGTCATGAGCAGAAACGTATGCTATAGGGAATTGTCTCGGTAGATTTTCATGTCTGGATGGCCACTTATATTAGTGGTACGGATAGTTTCCATGGTTATAGTGAGTTATGCTACCGTTCATATGGAACTGTGATGGTATAAGTGGTAATGAGTGACTTCTTTGTGCAGTATTGTCCTTGGTTGAATGTATTTGGTACTCTGTCACGGTAGAATGTGTCACTTTGTTTTTTTCAGTGTTTATGTCGATTAACATGAAGATAGGAGGAGAGAGATTGTTTATTACCACACTGAGTATTAATTTTTAGTTTAGATGGTTTAGATGGCAGGGACTTAGTTAGCCTAGCATTCTGGGGTTTGTCGTTACTTTAATTATCTAACCTATTAAGGTCCCGACTGATTTTGGTCTTGTTAGTGCTGTTGGTTTGAGGTTTGTTGACTGATCCTAAGGGTGAGAGTCTACTCATGGTGTGTAGGTACTTATAACTATTGTTAGACCAATGTTTGGGTTCCTATTTTGTCTTTGCTGTGCGGAGATGCCTTACAGTGCATAACTTTTCATCACGCATCACTTTAGTATGAGAATCGGTCGTAATTTTCAGGGGAGTAATGTCTAAATCTATAAGGTCGGCAGCCATTTCCATTTCTAATACCATAGTATGCTGGTTTACACCGGGCGAACTGGTCAGTTCATTTAAATCATGTGGCCCTCCAGTTATAAGTTAAGTCGGCGTGGTTGAAAGTTCCGATGGCATGTTGCGTTCACCACAGGCTACTGTAGGACTAGCTTTGCCGGAATTGTTCTGATTTACTAGTTCATGTTTGGGTTCGTTTGGATTAGGAGCTGTGGCGTTGTGCCTGCTGCGAGCTCTGCGTTGTAGTGGTGTTTTGTCAGCAACTATTAGTACGTTCTTGTACTCACTGCCAGTTCTTATACGACTCATTGATTTGATAAATTTCGCAGAATCCTGTGTATATCTTAAATAAAAAAGGATTGGGCAGCTACTTTGCCAGTCTTTTTTTCCTAGTCTTTTGTACTCACAAAGCACTTGGGACATGCCGGAAGCCTTTAAGAGAGTTATCTTTACTTTATTTAGAGGGGAATTCTCGGGGATGTTGTAAACTATTGCCTTATGGAGCGAACTAATACGCTTCGCAACTTCGGTCGAAATGAAATCTAGGAAGATTTCAGCTTTTTAACTTTTTCTATGTCAATGTTATTATGTTTACCAAATAGGTATGATAGTGGAGCTAGATCTTGTAGGACATTCTGCATCTTGGTTAGTTTTGACTTAATGTCGTCCACTTCCATTTTTTATAAGAAGCAATATCAGTATTCTGATCGGCAATGTTGACTACCTTGACAAGTGGTATGCAACTGTCAGCTAGTTGCTGATTGGTGATAAGCGCCTCGTTGACAGATACTTCAGAGTGTGCATGGGAAGGGCTATTAAATATTGGTCTTTTAGTTTTACTACAATTTGTTTGTGTGTCTGATGGGTTAAGAAGAGAAAAACTGGTAGAGAGAATGTCACTCGTTTAATGAGAACTAGTATTAAGCTTTGAACTCTTTGCCTTAACGCGTGCCATTTTGTTATACCAAGATGTTAAGATACTATAAGGTTGTAGGTAAAGTTAGGTAATACTGCTGGAGTACTACAAGTGTTATAACGAATTGAGAAACGTGCAAGATATCTCAGAAAGAAACCAAAAAGGTAAACCACGTGGAAAAACGTTACCGTTTTCGAAGTTCGCGCTTGCGAATAGGAAGCAGATATTAAAAGGGTGAACAGCAACTGGAAACATCTAGAAAGGATTGCTTAGGACAGAGTTAAATGGAGAATCCTGGTAAGCGGCCTATGCTCCTATGTGAGGAGTAAGTAAGTAAGGTAGAATATAGTACAGTAGGGCTAGTGAATAAGTAAACTTAGAATGTGGGTCACGCACGTCATGGAATCCTTTTTAAGCAATTAGTGAGATATGTTCACATTTTACAGAGTATGGCTGTTCGTCAAATTTTATAAAAATTAATGATATTCATTAGGAACTTCGATATTACACCCTATTTCATTAACTTTATTTTTAATTGTCTTGCAAGTATAATTCAGAAGGCGCGTTTCGTTCTGTTTAAGTAAACTTGCATCCCACTATCGATCTTTATAAGAGGACTAAACTTAGTTTGTTTCATCTGTATCCAGATAGTCTGCTTAGAATGCTCAAATTTCAAAGGTTTTTTTAATCACTGCCAGTCCACATCAAATTGACAAAAATGATTTACACGAACTCAAAATATATCCATTTATAAGTAGACTTAGGAATTTCAGAGAGATCTCATCCCTTTTATTAAATAACTAACCGCCTAGAAGTTGTCGCGTATGGGTAAGCGTTTTGAGACTTTTAATTCACTCGTATATAGTGTTAGCTGAAGACCTGTATTTAAAAATAGTCGTACTGGGTTGAAAGTCCATATTGTGATCTCTTTGGCTTCCAGTGAGTCGTAAATAATTTATACAACCATCGACCATGCTTCTTTTTCTGCTAGCAAATGGTACTCTTAGGCAGCGTAACCTGAATGACAATTTTTGTGAGCTTAAGGAGAAATGTAGATTTAACTCATCATCCCACTCTTTGTAATATCAGATTAATCATTTGAGACACCTGAAGATAGCAAGGAGGCAATTTTATAAAACTTATAGGTTAATACAAAGGCTTTCGTTCTGGGATGCTTATTTTTGAAATCTCAGTAACAACCTTAACATAAATGTGAAGACAAATAATGATAGATCGACAATATTTAGGCAGTTTTCGCTCATTGTAGGTCTCACCAAAAGTGGTTAATTATAAAATTAAACTTTTTGTCAAGGTACCTTTTTCAAATTATTCAGGAAGGGCTTAGTAGGCGTTGTCCAGAATGTTTACCTCTACTTTTTTCTCAGGTTTAAATTTGAAAGATTTGCAGTAGAATCGCAACAGTTGAATCACATTATAAAGTAGCTCTGTGAGTTTTATGAGAAGTGGTTCACCTTAACTTTCCATCTTTCCAATAGTTATGTGGTAGACTTTGTCAATTTTTCTACTCCTCAGAAAAATGTTTATTTAATGTACTAGGATTGAACCATAGATGCAAATATAGCTTAGCTAAAATTGAGGAAATAGTTAATTTGGTCAAGTCTTACTAGTGTTTTCATGGCACTCAGTCTATCTACGATGATGCACTAATGTCAAGAGTACGCTTATCATTGTCAACACTCATCTTCATTTGACAGAAAAAAAATGCATTGATCCTTAAGTTACCTCACCTTTCTGTAAACGAGGTAAATCCCACATAGGGTCTAATTTTGGTAGTGAGGTTTCTCTGGACAGGATGAACCAAGGATTTTTAAAACATCAGCTCAAAAAGTTTCATTAATCCCAAGCTAATCCAAGGAGGTTTGGTGACCTTTCATCAGATTAATGACCAGTGTTTAGATCCCCATTGTACCTACAGAACTAAGCAATATAGTTAAGTCAAATGATTTGTATATACCGCTTTACTGTCGTAAGAAGCCAAAACGCCTGCAAAAGTGCTATTTTAAATTAAATGACTTCTTAGCACTTTTGGAAATCACCATGACTTTTATCCAATAAAATAAGTCTTCAGGTTAAAGACGATTAAAGAAGATTTATTAGCAATGCACAGTAACTCGTGTATAAAACTTGGTACGGCTGTTCAATTAACGCCTTAAACCTTTCAGGAATGATGATATTCTTTCCATTTTACATGATGGCTTAATTGTAAACGGCCATAATATTATAGATAACCTGTTCAGCGATGTCTTTGCTTACAGGGGTAAAACCCTGGATGACATTGAGGTAGACACTATTAGCTCCGCTTCTGACTTCGTGGAATCCTTTACTTTCACATATGGCAATATTTGTAAATCCACAGGCTCACTTAGGACCTCAAGTAGTTATGGAACAGATGGCCTTTTCATCCATTTACTTCAAACTCGGTAGACCTAATACCCTATTACTCCTACTAAAACTGTCTGACCATTCCTTAACGACAGGCACTTACCCCCATATAAATGGAAAGCCTCATAGATATGCCCTCAATTTAAATTAGGTGACAGGACCAACTTGTGTAAGTATGGGCATATAAATATCACCCCAGTTATCTCTAGAATAATGAAAAAGTGGTACGTGACCAAATGTCTGATTATTTACTCTCTGAAAAGCTTACCCCTCATTTCCAACATGGTTTTATCAACACCAAGTCTTGTATAACTTGTTACTTAGAAGTCTTTAATTTAATCCTTACTAAGCGAAACCTTGGACACTTGGTATTAGTATTGTACTAAGAGATGTCTAAAGCCTTTGGCATGGTTAACCACAGTCTTCTTGTAGGCAAATTCTCCTCTTATGGGGTCGGGAGTACAACACTTGCATGGTTAAACTCTTTCTTCAGCCATCGATTTCAGATTGCTAAAATTAATTTCACACTTTCGAAGGTCAGAAACGGTTAAAAGGGACTTATATTAGGAAGTGTTTTAGGCCCACTGCACTCTATGGCTTACATTAATGATGCTTCAGCATGGGTAAATCCTTTCTATACGCAGATGATCTCATAATAGTGTGTTATTCTCTTTTCAGGAATTCTCACACACGCTCGGCGGCGTCGTTGCTGAACTCGAGAAGGTCGCAGTTTGGTGCCTGAAATGGAGGTTAGATCTTAATGCTTCTAAGTGTGGTTGGATATGTTTTGGAGATAAGCGTCTCAATTTTCATCTCTTCATAAGCAGTAATAAAATGTCTAGGCTTCTATCAGTGGTTGACGTTGAACTAATGTACTCTTATGAAATATCTTTCACAGGGCATGTTACTATGCAGACATCTAAGACACTTTGACTTCTGAGTTACAAACTACGTAACTCTTATGACACTGGTTCTCGTATTCTTCTATGTAAAGTTTGTGCCCGACCTTTACTAGAATACTGCAATTTTATTCTCACTAATGTTTCCATCAAGGATACATTCAGACTGGAATCCATCGCTTTACTCTTCGAATTCTTGAGGCTGGTAGTACTCTGGACCATAAAAATAGATGGACTAAGTTAGGACTAGATACATTAGGGAGGCTCTGACTCGAATTAAATCTAATTTTCTTTTGCAAGTCAATGAATAAATTAGCATTTCTCTGTCTGCTAAAATTCAGCTACAGGGACGTTCTTGCTATAACCTACGAAATTCTGCTTCGAAAATAAAAATGCTACATTCCAAATCTATTATTTGCATGAATTATTTTACGAATAAATTCTCCGAAATCCGGAACAATTCGCCCCAATCCATTCGGGAACTTAATTTAGTATCTTCATTTTTAAGACATGTTGGTGATTTTATTCCTTCTGATATCTTACTGAAAATGTTCCCATAACCATTGTTTCTTACTCTACTAGCGAAATAGTAGGGACGTTGAGCGTGCAAGCACTATTCATCTGCCTACATCATATGCCAATGTTCTTCTCTTTTAGCCTATTTATAAGCACAAGTTGTATGTCGTTTCTTTCAATGCCCGTATAAACACAGATTTTGCCCATTCGTTTCAGGATACCAGTGCTGTTGTTTTGTATTCTCTCTACTTTCGTACCCTCTCTAGTTGTAGATAATAATGTATGAAGCAAGTAAGGAACCTATTGGTACCATACTATTTATTTCATTTCTATTCCCAAGTTCCGAGTACTCTTGGTCTTATCCTGCATCCGGACATGCTCAGTAATCCATCCTGCTCACTATCAGTCGTTTTTTTATATTCTTAACACTTTGTTCAAAGAGCGCGCGGTTCTTAATTATAGATACATTATGATGCATTACATATCTTTGGTGTCCTAGTACCGTAAACTTTGATGCCGTTTATTCGGTTCTAAACCCTTATCTTCATATGTTATGAATGTCCTGATAGTGACACTATGAAAATCCTGGTGTGTATGTAAACTCATATCATTTTGATCATGCCTGTAAAATGACATGCTCTCATGTACAAAATGATACTTGAGAATAAAAGTTATTCTTTTTATTAATCCAATGACCCCTGTTGAGTCTTCGGTAATAGAGCTCCAAACGTACGTGATCTCACACTGAAGTCATTCTCCTTAAAGCTTCACTGGCTATAGACCATTCAAACAATAGCAATTAGGCATATAAAAAATTATAACCTGTCAAGTGTAAAGGTATCTTTAAGGTGCCAACAGAAAGAAATGACATTGAGGAATCCAAGCCCATATGTTGCACAGTCCTATGGCGTAGAGTTTTCTAATTATTGAGAGTCATCTACATCTGATATTAACAATATCTTTAGGCTGATTGACGTCATTTCATAAAACTCTATTTTTTCGTATAGCGTAGTAAAAATTTTGACCAGGCACGATAAACCAGGAACTGTTTGTAGTATGCAGAAATTAAAATATATACCATCTACTTCATATACATATATGGATTGATACGGTTTTGTTGTTATATATAACTTGCCTAGTTCGCAGAACAAAGTTTTGTTAGCTAAGGTTAGTTTTATTTCAATGAATTATAATTCGGCTTAGGTAGGGGTTTACTAAAACCGAGATAGAGTTCCAATACCAAACTGCTGATTGTCTTGTATCCACTTTTTGGAAGACAGTTTTGGTAGTCTACCAGTAGTAGGATGTTCTTCTGCGCCAATGTGACCATAAGATAGATGGGTACACAAAGGAGTCTTTTACATTAGTGTGTGGGCTCTCAAATTTATCAATGAATCTTGGACGATACATGCTGTAGTTGAACATTCTTATGTAAGATTTTAAACCAGTCAGTTATGTCACTTTGTAAATGTCTTCCTATGGCTTTAAGAAAAAAAAGAGTCAGTATTTTCGCCTTATCCTGTATTATACAACCTCTTAACCTTCATAGCGTTTTTGTTGAAATCTACCAATGACTAGGTTAAGTTTCGAAGTGGGCTTGTAATTTTGAGTAATTTTGTAGTTAGTTACTGGTCTGCTAAAGGGTGCTGGACATCATAGTGTTTCGTGGTAAGTTAATAATCAGTCCTCTATTGTAATGCGTCAGTGGTTTTCGGATGTGAAAGTGAGTATTGTGTGTAACGTTGCTTATGAAGTACGCAGTTTTTATACTATAAGTTGTATCGCTTCTGTATGAATGTATAATCATACAAACAATTTGTGATGTGAGATTTGGTTGTCCACACATAAAAAAAATAGTGTCTGTTACCTATTAGGTTAGCAGGTTTGGCGCTGTTTGTGGGTTTTCGATCAACAACTGAAGCATGATATGCTAGGACCAAAGGTGAACATTGGGCATTGCCAAAGTAGGTCAATTTAGCCATCAGCAGAAACTCATATTATTCTGAATTACGCATACGGAGCATGAATCATGGAGGGGGCAAATACGTCTACAAGTGTTACTGGCTCATTCCCAATACTCACTATATAGATGAGCTAGTTCAAACTTCAGTGCTATGCCCCGCGTCTAGATAATAAGTGACAGCCAGTGGCTTTTACAAGGTGCATCTGATTCCACTAGTTCCAGACAAATTAGTTTTTGGTAGTTCTTGCTACCAGTAGATGTTCATTTTTTATAGGTTATTAAGGGATTCGAAGCTTGCCTAGATGGTCATGCATAATCATATTATTTACTACTTGATATGTTAGTACATGCATTTACAATATTTCGTGAAATCTTAGGTAAATGTTTCATATTTCACTAGAGGTATGTAAATGATACAGTTGTCTTACCAGGTACTAGGATTTTACTGTTCACACTTGTTCCATTTTCATCTTCAAAGTGGATCAGAAGACCATAATAGTAATTATTTTAAGAGTATTTATGCTTCCGCGAATTCTTTGGTCTTTGGCACTTAATCTTCACAAAGTTTACTAGCTTCAGCAACAGTTGGTAACTACAATTTTGATGGTTAATTCTCTTATCCTTCATGTTAAACGAATTAATACAATCTATCAGAGTTTGGTTTTGTGTATTTTTATTGAGAATTTCAATCATCCGTGTATTTTCGTCTTCTATGTAAACGTCTCTGCATACTACTAATGGATACAACCAGGCTTTTCTAATAATATAATCATCTTGTTCCCAGAACACTAACGTTGCTCACTATGCAACTAATATTCTTGCTACCATAAATCATTGCTGTAGATATTCTCATCTATCTAAGGAACGGTGACGTCGTTAGTTGAATTTTTATTTATATTTGGAAACCCTACAAATCTACATTTTTGTGTTATCAAAATACACGACGTAACTTTCTCTTTTTACTACAGCGGGTTTTCTGCTTTAAAATTACGTTTGAATGACAACATTGTGATGCAGGATTTACATAAACATAGAAGAGAGCCTAGTGAAAAGGCCTATCGTAAAAAGAAAAGTCAAGAGTACTCTCATCTACCAATTAATCGCTTACCTAGCCACGCTTCAGGCAACAGACACGAAAGCCATACCCAAGATGATGATTGTCATGATCCTGAGCCTACCGAGGGCTACGCTGACTTTAGTGGATCTAGGAGACCTCACTCTTCAAATCGCAGTGTTTATAAGGAGAGTGTAGACAACACCTACCCACATGAAAAGACAGAGCGCCATAGATCTAAGAAAAAGTCACAGAGACATGAAAGTGTATCAAATATGATTGGTGTGGGGCATGAATATTCTGATCACTACCAAGAAAGTGTTCATAGTTATGCCAGTGACAATGAAAATCAACATAGGAGTCAGGCAGGTTCTCGAACTTCTCAAAATCAAGTAATGTATCACCGTAATGAGGAAAGCGAGGCATCTGGTTCTATCAGATACAGTGGTTCACTTCCCCCTTCTCCTCTTTCAAGCAGTATTCCAATTTCAAATGGTCGTTCTCAGGTACATCCAGAATCTTACTTAGGTTCACATTCTAATCAGCATTCTGATGCGTACTCGGGTTATGAACAAGACATTTTGGATGGCGGACATCCTAATAGTTTTGTTGGAAATGGAGGAGGATTTTGGAACCCTGAATTCGGACAAGGTCTACATCAGACCGCACCACAGCAAAATCCACCTGAAGCTTCACCGACAAAAAATGTGTTAGCAAAGTTTTTTGCCTCCTTCAGGCGACATAAACCAAGAACTCATGTGTCACAGATTACCAAACCATCTGACAACTATTCATCAGTTCGAGTCATTATGCTTGATGGTGAAGAGCTAGTTTTTCAATTGAGTCGTGATGATACTGGCCAAGTTCTTTTCGATCAGGTGTGTCAAAACCTAGATCTATATGAAGCTGACTATTTTGGCTTGACGTTTATCAGTAACAAGATACGCACATGGGTAATTCCTGTTATAATATTTTATGCCTTATCGTTTAGTGTTTTATTATGTTAGCAAATGGTCGATCCTAATAAGGCGTGTAAATCTGTTAACTTCAAGTGTTCACTGTTTACAGTACTCACCACTTTCACTATCTTGTAACAGCCGATTCTCAAAATTATTAGCAACAATATATTTTGTGAAGGGACTTGTACATAAACCATTTATAATTCTAACTTTACCACAGTATTTCCATGAAGTTTGTGGTACCAACGATAATTTTACTTAGTACTCACAGCTATCCACTTTGTTCATAATTTTTCCTAGATTATTTTATTTGTTTATTATGGAGGGTTTATTGAGATTTCTGTGTCTAGATATTTATTTTACCGTTAGTATATTGTTTTGATTATTGTATCTGTCTGTATAACCACTATTATTTATAGCTAAATACCATATTTCATTATCAGTCTAGTTTGTCTTGACTTAAAGGTAGCTTTCGACTCCATAGACCAAGAAATTTTGTGGCAGTACTTGTTATTAAGAGGTGTCCCTCATAAGTACATAAACCGTATGAAGGCTCTCTACCTGAACACGACTGATCGGGTTAAAGCTTATGGCCAGCTTTCACGAGAATCTTCAATTTCGGGTGCGGTTCGTCAGGGTCCCCCTTTATCCCTCTTTTTATTTAGTTTTGTCAGGAGTATTCACGTTCTTCGTTTAACTTTTCGGGAATTAATCGTCTCATAAGAAACTTACTTGTCGACTAAGAATATACAGACGACATTGTCTTACTCGATGAAAACACTGACAATTTGCGATCTACTGAACACCTTGAGTAATTATGGAAGATTATTAGAGATGCGTTTCTCTCTATCTAAATGCAAAATCCTATTCCAGAACTTGTCTACATCATCACCTAGATCAATCATAGAGAGTGATGTAGTTAAGTATGTTGACCACTTCACTTATCTGGAAAGTCTCATCACTCTTGGTGAGTCAGCATCTTAAAAAATTTCAACATGGATTTGGGAAGTCCACTTAGTTTTTTCCAACTTACATTATTTGTGGCGTAGGGAAGACATCCATTTTTCAAAGAAAGGCTGTGTATTGTGCGATAGTCTGGTCTCTTTTAACCTACGAGTACAAAACATGATCGTTGAAAGCAGAAGATATAAGCAAGCTTCAGGACTTTGATCACAGAAATCTTCAAAGCGTCACCTGTATATCATAGAATGACCAGATAGGCACTACTCACGTTAGTCATCTGGTACTAGTAAAAATGACAAATCACTTGATGAGGTTGTAGATCTTCATTAGCTACGGTGATTAGAACATGTGTTACGTATGCCTGACCACTGCCTACCTGGCCGCGCGATGTTGGCTGGCGTGGGAGTAGGATAGAAAAAGGCCAGGGGTGGCCAATCCAAAATATAATATCTATCCGTAAAGTCTCTAATTGGTGGTCTGAGCGATGAGGGTAGATGCAGACCATCTGATTAGGGCCCGCGGGATAATCCCAATCAATAGCTGAAGACACTATGTGACACGGTTCAAAATTGGTCACAGTGGCACTAGTGTATTCACTCTTTATATTCATCTAGATCTTAATTTCTTTCATACACACCTTTACGTTTTTTTCCCCGTTGCATTCTGTTGTCGTGATATTCGTGTAAATTTAATTGTATCATACTAATATGGTGTGGCAACTTGAGCCTATGCTCATATATGCCAGGTTCTACGTTGTTAATGACTGACTAATCGGATAGTTTGTCTGTTAGGCAATTAGTGAGGCTCGCAATTCGCAAAATATCCTCGATATAAGCACTATGTTGGACTAGTGAAGTAAAATTAGAGTTATCTATATGTCTGCATTCTTCGAGTGTAATACTTTTTTTCTCATTAATATTGTTAACGTCACTGAATGTGGTTGTCATTCTCCCTTTTTCAGTTTTGGTTAGATTTGCAGACAAAAATCGGAAAGCAGTTGCGTGGTAAGTTTTTCCATTCATTTGTAATTTTTTTATCTTCATGATAAGAATACATTATATTACATTAAGATCCGAACTATCTTTTCCATCTGACAAGTCCAAGAATATATTAAGAATGAGTTACCTCTTTGGGCTAACTTAATATGTATTTGCCAGTTTACATGCTTTTGTAAAGCATGTTATGTTAACTATTCAAAATCTGCTCCTACCAAGTGCATCTGTGTGCGCCACCCTGTATTTTAACTATAGACTCTATATTTGACCATGAGTTGCTTAGGAAACTCCTAAATATTTTCACTTAACGTTTCTGTCAGCACTACTATTTCGCGAAATTCTCGACTTTTACAGTAAGCATACATATGTAGAAACGTTTATCATATGTTTGTAATTGAAAAACATCAAACGTTTAAAGTATGTTAGCTCTCCTTGATAATAGTAGTCAGTTACGAGTAAAACTATTTAATTGGTTTTATAATGTATTGTACTTAATGTTAGTTTTCCGGTTCATTAGCAGTGAAATTAATGTTAACATCATTCGCACAAAAAAATCAACATACGCTTTCCTCAGAAATAACTCAGTTTTCACTACTGACCTAACTATAAACTTTACAAGCTATTACTGCTTCATTTAAAAAGAGGGATTCATTACGATATACATATTCCTGTTTGCATGATTACATTAGTACTTTAATCCTCAACCTATTTGTGTAACGCATATCAGTCGATACATTTGGTCTAGTGTATTGTAGCTCTTTGAGAATTGTTTGAATTTGAAGAGTAAATACACCATATCACTTGAATCTTAGTAGATGGAATTGGTGAAAATTAGTTTCTTATTTCGTAATTTAAAATCGCCAACATCTCTGCTAACTGAGTAGTTTTATTCGAAATATGACTTCAAAAGGATTTCCAATAGAAGATGTAATATAGAAGACTATGGTATGTTGATGTGGTTTTAAGCTTAGTTTTAGTCAAGTTGTTGCTGAGAAATTGCCAGTTTACTTCAAAGTTAGATGACATAGTTATCATTCGATATGTTAACTACTTTTGTCTAATTTATTCTTTGAATATTGAATCCATCTTTATAGTCTAATATTTATAGAGCTATATGTCATAATTAATTTTTTTTTCGAACTCCATTTCTCTTAGATAATGAACAAGGGTTATTTTACTTTCAAGTAAAATTTTATCCTCCCGAACCATCCATGTTGCAAGAGGAATTGACTCGTTATCAGCTTACTTTACAGATCCGGCAAGATATTTACACCGGAAAACTTCCTTGCTCATGGATCACACAAGCATTATTGGGCTCATTCATGGTACAAGCGGAATTAGGTGATTTTGATCGGGATAAACATATTGAATTGGACTATTTGCATGAGTTTGAATTCGTACCGTCACCTACACCTCAGTTATTGAAAAAAATTGTGGAATTGCATAAAACTCATACGTGAGTCCTTACTTCATATTTAATTTATCTCCCTATTCATCATCAATATTCGTATTTTAAATTACTGATCATATTTACCTACCAGATTATTTCTTTATAAGTAGGAGTTTTATATTGGAACTATGTACAACAATGATTACAGCTAAAAATATCAAGCTTGTGGCATCGTTTTTTACTGTGATTTCACTTATTTCATTTCTTTGCGATTATATCAAATGACATGATGATTAACAATTTCTACTAATAGCCTTAATTATGAGTGAGCACTAGTTAGAGTTACTAAGTGATATTTGTATTGGCATTTTTTCGCAGCAACGTGGACTGATGTATATTTGTATCGGCTCCTATGTGGATTGTGACTGAATGATAGTTTTTGAACCACATAAAAAATATCGCATTTCTGATAGTCAATTATTGCTTCACATATTCTGACTTGTAATAAAATTTGATTTATACTTTGAGTTTTAGGAAATATTTGTTTTCAGTATCATTCATTAACATAGTCCTCAGCTATTATTTCTCTGTATACTAAAGTTTCACCCTAAGCGTATGATAAAAATCGTTTAATCACTTAATATTATCATTACTGTTACTTCAAAATATCATTGCATTTACTATTTTCACTGGAGTTTAATTAAAATATTTTACTAGGTAAACCTTAATGTCAACCATCATGTTTCCGTATTGTTGTTTGGATAAACAACCCGCATTTTAGTATGAATGTATCTATTTAGTTGCTATTGTCGGATTCTCTACCTTAACTATTTCTCTACATGTTGAATGCTATACTATGAATTGTATGTAGCACTTTTTAATTGATAGTGATAAATGTTTTGATGCCTGATGGATACCAATATATTCCTTTATTAGCTGCTTAACTAGTTAAAACCCTCTATCTTTTTATTTAATTTTATTTAATTTTATCATTGATATACTTTTAGAGTTGACATTTTCATCGTCTGACTTCGGCGGGGTTGACCTCCTTCCAGGAGATAAACTAGCTGACTTAGAATATGCAGATGATATAGTTCTCTTAGGCGAAGATGCTGATAAAATGCAGAATCTTTTGACTACCTTAAACAAGAATGTAAGGATGTTTGGGATGCGATTCTCTCCACCCAAATGCAAAATGTTACTTCAGGATTGGATTGATTCGACACCGAAGTTAGTGATAGGGAGTGAGGCAGTTGAACGTGTTGACCGCTTCACTTATCTTGGCAGCCTCATCAGCCCTGACGGTCTGGTGTCTGCTGAAGTCTCTGCGCGCACACATAAGGCCCGATTAGCTTTTTGGAATTCGCGTCATTTGTGGCGAAGGTGAGACATCCGACTACTGACCAGAGGACGCGTTTACTGCTCAGTAGTTCGATCCGTCTTACTTTATGGATGTGAAACATGGCCATTAAGGATAGAGGATATTCGTAGGCTCCTGGTATTCGATCATAGATGTCTTCGAAGCATTGCTCGTGTTTTCTGGGACCACCGAGTAAGCAATACGTGGGTTAGGAATAGAGTACTAGGTAGATACGGTAAGCCTATTGACGAAGTAGTAAATCTTCATCAGCTAAGGTGGTTAGGACATGTGTTACGTATGCCTGACCACCGCCTACCTCGACGAGCAATGCTGTCTGGTGTAGGAGTAGGCTGGAAGAAAGCTAGGGGCGGCCAAACCAAAACATGGCACCAGTCCATAAAGTCATTGACAATTGGGCTGAGCCATGTTAATAGGTGCAGACTACCTGGTTGGGGTCCGCGTGACGCTCGTAATAAATGGTTAGAGACTTTGGGTGATATGGCTCAAAATCGTTGGCAATGGCGCAGGTGCATCCACTCCTTATCTTCCTCCAAATTCTAAGTTTCTGAACTTGTCATAATTTTCTCTTTACTGAATCATGTTTTCCTAAATCTTATCTCCAATCTCTATTCCCTTCCATGAATACTAACTCTGTTACTACCTTCCCCACTCTGGGATTTGATTCGACAATTTAATCTCTATCTGCTAATTGAGGCATGGCAACTTGAACTGACGTACGCATGTACCAAGTTCTACGTTGCAACTGTCTGTCTGTCTGTATCTTTTATTGTCAGGTTACTCCACCAAAATTCAATTTTGACGATCAATTATTAGTCTTAGCTCCGTCATAAAAAGATGCTGTCGATGTAAACAAAATGGATTAGTCTGTATGTCCCAACTATTTCGTTCTAATATTAATAATAATAAATTACTTGATCTGAAAATCTTAAATTCAATACTGTATGCAGTCAAATGTTTTCATTGATTATGAATCTAGAATACCACTTTAATGACCCCTTACTCTGATTGCTGATTAAAAAAACTATAATTTCAATCTTTTTTTTTATATTTTGTGAATAATAGTTATTATCTGTCGTATACTAGATGCTTTTCGCACATGTAAATGTCACAGTTAACCTTGCAGAATACGTCCAATGTATTTATTTAGTGTATTGTAATTTATTAAAGTCAATTTCAATAATGCTGTAATAATCGTACGTATTTTTCTCTCTTATTTCAGTGGTATGAAACCAAATGAAGCCGATATTAAATACTTAGAAACAGCTAAACGACTAGAACTGTACGGGGTTGATTTACACCCAGCTAGAGATACAGAAAATGTTGAAATATATATTGGTGTCGGTTTTCACGGTGTAGTTATCTATCGTGATCGATTACGTATTGGTCGGTTTGCTTGGCCTAAAGTTCTACGTATATCATATAAAAAAAATAACTTCTATTTAAAAATTCGACCCGATTATGTAAGTGCATTGGTTGACTTGACGTTATTTCTTTTTACCTTTAAAGGAAGAACTCGTTTACTGTTTTACATCTAATGCGCGTTGAATACAATTTATGTTATGTTAATATTAACCATAATTGTTATAATGAAGTCTATAGATTCCTCATCTACTTAAGTTGGCTTAGGACAAGCTTCACTTTACACATTAGCAATGGTTTTTTATTGTAATTAACATATTCTATTGTTGTTTTATATAGTTCTGTTTTCATAGGGCCCTATTCAACATTCATGGGTTCGTATTCGAGGTATTAATAACATCTACTAGTTTTAATAATAGATTCATGACTAAAGTGAAAAATCAACGCGAGGGTTGATGGTTAATAAAAAAGAGGACAACAACATAACTAACGAATAAATCAGCAGAAGTAATATTTAAAAAGAGTTCAGTTAAAAATACAACCAAGGAATGCCTTGAATTAAATTACAGTCATGTTTAGGGTGCGTTCCTCTTTCACTAAATGCGAAATGTTACTTCAGGATTGGTCTTCATTATAGCCTAAACTGGTTAGTGAAATAATTGAGTGCGTTGACTCCTTCGCTTATCTTGGAATTTCCATCACCCCTGATGGGTTGGTATCTGACAAAGTCTCTCTACGGATTAAACAAACCCGTTTGGTTTTTGCCAACTCGTGTCATTTGTGGTCTAGGCCAGATATTCATCTTTCAACGAAAGGCCGAGTTTACTACTTATCAACCTGTTTGTGGAACATGGGCTACGAAAATGAAGACATACGTAGGCTCCAGGTTTTTGGCCGCACATGTCCACGATGCATCTCTCGTATACCATGGACTGATCTAGAGGGTAGTATCGATTTTAAATACAGAGCACTAGCGAAAGGTGACAAGTCTGTTGATGATGTTGTGAACCTTCGTCTGGAGTGGTTGTAACAGGTGTTACATTTACCCAACTACCACCTGTCCCCTCACACGATGTTGGTTGGTGAGGGAGTAGGATGGAAGGAAATCGAAATTGGCCAAATCAGAACATGGTTCCAGTCCATTATTCCCTTTAATTGTCGGTTTGAAGCAAGTTGGTAGGTAAAGACAATTTGTTTGGAGTCCCCATGATAAACGCGATCAGTGGCTGCAGATGTCGGGTGGTGTGGTTCACAATCTGTCACAGTGTATTTACTCTTTGTTGTTTTCTAGATCTAGATCTAGTTCCACGTTCTTATTTCACTCCTTCTTGTTGAACTATATGTGGTATAAGTCTTGTTAACTTGATCACGTTGAGCTAATGTGGTATGGCAACTTAGATCGATACGATGTCAGATTCTGTGTTGTACATATCTGACTGAAAACCAAAGCAGACATGTTCCAAATAAGGAAGTTCATCTTACCTTTAAGAAGAAGGGCGCGAAACTACAACAGCATTTTCACTGGCCTCTATTCTGAAACATATTGGATGGCATGTCAGTGACTCGCGATGGACTAACAGATGTCTGTCTTATATAACGTTTTTATCGCAGAGTCATATTTTTAGCCATCCACAGCTGCGCTTTTTCCACTTAGTCCAAACAATCCACATCCTATTATTCATTGAGATAGTACACTTAGTTTAGAAAATAGATCATTGAGTTATGCATTTTCTATTCATATTTACACCGTTTGATTATTGTTAGAATATCGTACACGCAGCCAGTTGTCACCTGTCTTTTTAAAATACTTTATTTCATCCTGAATAATTAGCAATTTTTCCATTTTTTCCCTGCGCACATGTTTGTTGTGTATACTTCCCTGTGACTTTTGGTTTGTTGACCAGCAATTCACTTTGACCATAATACACCCTCGGGCATCTTGAAGTCCTTTTGTATTTCATCTATTTGAACTACTGATTTATTCTGACTAATAACCATTGCGACATGTTTGTACAGAATTACCATGTTTAGCACTTTTTGTTTTGTACCTGTTACATTCAACATTTAAAAAAGAACATGAATTTTTTTGACTATTTCTCCACCCATTTTTACTATAAGTAGCTCATTAACCTGATAAAATATGTTTTAAAAATAAGGTATGTTCAAGTATTTCTCCTACAAGTTATTATGTAGGTTGAACTCCTAAAGAAGATGGTACATTATTGTGATTACTAAATAAATTAAGAAGTGGCAAATTATTTGACAAACTATTAATACTATTAATACTATTTTTTTTGTTGGCTGCATAGATCTTACTTACCAGAGATTCACTTTATTTGGAAAACCATTTAAGACGAAGGAGTACTTTATATATTTTTTTCGTTTTACTGCTCATTCACGATCTAACACTAGATCATTCTACATTGACTAGATTAAAAATGTTGGTTTATTGGTTCGAGAGCATCATGCCCCTGAATTTACATGAATATCATACCATTTATATTGTGGGTGCGCTTTTTTGATAGGTCCGAAACTGTCCATCCTTTCTTGACACCGATTGACTTTGCAGCTAATTAGTAATATTATGTCAAATATTAAAATGCTCTATGTCACATGTGTAATAATAGTTCAGGATAATGCTTTCTAGGTTAGTCAATTAATTTTATTCAGTTGAATAGTGTCAATAGATCACTGAAATTTTAACAGACCGAGCCTTTGTGAGTATGTAATAACGGTTAACATTTCTCTAAAACTTTTGTTACGTATAGATAGCCGTAATATTTCCACTTGGCTTTCCAACTCCTCGACTATTGTATATATCAAACTTCTGGTTATTAAACTGTTATCCATAATAGTAAGAATAGAGTAGTTTGATTGTATTGTTAAGCTGCATATAACTATTTCTGTCCTAGGATACATATCTTTATCAGTATTTTTATTTTTCATAATCCAACAGGTAATTTATCACATCGATAGTTGACGGCCTGCTCCAATACTCTCAGATCCATTTATTTTTTAAAGTGAAAATATTGAAATACTTTTTCCTGCTTTAGACATACTTATTGAATATGCCTGTTAACCATGTAATGTAGCCACGTGCTCTTATGAAATCTTGACAAACTTTTATTGAAGATAGATACTACAAGATCCAAGTGAAAACTACCACAATGCTTGGTATATTTTCTTCCCTATCTGCCATATGGAGAAACAAGAAGCGATTACGCGATAAGAAAGAACGTTGTGAAAGTTAAACTGACAAAACACGTTTGTGGGTGAATATGAATGGCAGTTCATTATTGTCGATATGTATAACTTTTTTTCATTGTTACTCAACTATCAGCTATAACCGTTGCTGTTATACAAATCGGTCTCCATTAGTTTGAATATCCCGTAGAATCGTTTAGCTTAATTAAGTTTGTTGATGGTTGTTTATCTCCCTGTTTAAGCGAAACTTCTCCTTATTTTTTTCACTAACGGTAATCTCTCTACTTTATAAAGCTTATGTTTCATGCTGAGAGGTAGAGAAATACACCTGTTTATACCAACACAAATCATTACTATAAACAATGACCATAAGTAGTAGACAGTGTCGAAATTACATTGGTTGTGGAACTTACGTTTTTATGTTTGTCACGAATACTAATGGTCGTTTGTGTTCTGTTCCAATCATTACAAGATCAGAAGTTTGTTTTCTTCATACGTGCCTCTTTCTTGATACACTAGTACTTCGTTATATGTATGGTCATGTAACTATGCTAAACGTAAATAGAAGCCACTACTTTGAAATATTCTTAGTATTATAAGTGTGCACTCAGAGTGATACTACAAAGTTCTGAAGCTTGTCTACCATCACTGTCACTGATATTGTACGTAAGGTGTCGTACTAACCATTGATTAAACCTGTCATTTACTATTTCGATTCATATATTTCTTTCCTAGTAAAACATGCTTGTGGTCATCAGTGAACCATTTTGGGCGTTTCTAGTAGGAAGATTGGTCTCTGCATAATGTGCACAACGTTTTAATATTCTTTAAATATTTTGTATCCACCATTTTTTGATTATCTTAATAAGTGGCTGGTGCACATTAGAGTTTATTGTTCATTAAGCATTAATTTTGTTGATATTTGTGTTTTCATGCAGAATATCAGGCTGTGTAAAACGAATATATTCATAGCAGACAGTTGCGTATAATTTCAGCTGCTTAGAATGAAAATTACATCTTAATATACATTATCCGCCAACTTAATATGCGAAAGAATAATCAATACTCCCTAACCAAACATACTTAAGGAGCATTGAAAGCGTATCAGCGAAAGTCGACTAGAGGCTCGTATCTCTTTAATTTAGGTTTTTTTGCATAAACTGAATTCTTCGCACTTATACTTCACATCAGAACTAATGTGAACATAAATCGTCTGCCCTTTTAATTAATCATAAATACTATTTTCTCGTTGTCAATGTTACATTCAAATGAAGTTAATTATCATTCACAGTAATTCTATTCTTTATAGTTCTCAATATTTCTTGCTAAATATCTAACTATTCTAGTCAAAATTACTCAACAACAATGTCAAATGTTACACTGAATTAAATTAATCGACATTGTTCATTATAAGCTGCTATTCACTACGCATTGAATTGATTTTTGCTTTGACTAGACTTGTACAAATGTTTTTGTACAGTGAATGCTGAACAGAAAGTGTATGTGCATGTGTGCGCGTGACAGAAAGAGCGAGAACTAAAATCTAATTAGACTCATTCTCTTATTCATATGCACATATAACAGTTCTAGTTGATAAATAGCGTGTAACAAACATTTTTATGTTAACAATTGTTTTCAGTCTCTTCTATGTAGTTCGTCAAATGTACAAAGCAACTGTGTGACCATTTTGTATGAATAGTTTATCATATTTTTGGTTTTTTTCTGATATCAGGATAGTCTTTTCTATAAGTGTTTCTTTATTGTGTTTAAGGTTGTGTGCCTGTTTACATACGTGCATATATGAAATGTTTTACAATCGATTTTCATGCTCTACATATATTTCACTGTAAACTTACTTTGCATCATACTAGTTTTCATGTGCATATTAATCATCAAATTGAAAGATGAGAATATATATGTCCGAATTTGTAAACGGCTGTTTGCAAAACCCTTTTAGTTTTTCTATCACAACGACAGACTTTTTCATGATTAAGTTGAATTCAGATTTCTCTTCTCATTGTATACGAAATGCTTGTGTTTTAATAGGTTAATTTTCGTATTTGTAAAATAGTTTCCTGTTTATTCAACTTAATTGAAGAGAATGAACACGTAGATAGATGTATTTCGTAGCTCAGTCGATTAAATTGAGGTTCATTCATTTGAAATAAAAATGTGGACTAAAATTGTTTTGTTCATTTCTGAAACTCTCCATGTGACCTTTTTGGACCAGGTCAATGTATACGATTTCAGTATGTAGTCAGTTGTTTAATTCTCATAATATTTAAAAATAAAATTAATCTGTATTAAGTATGTAAAGCTTTTGTTTATTTGAGAACTCTGTCATGTGTTTACTGATAAGCATAACTAAACCGTGAGTACAGATTTGGGTTTAGACAATGTGGTTGCCTATATCGCTAATAATTTTGTTTCCAGACTGGCTTATGAGGCTGTGAATAAATCCCCACCAACTGAGGTGTTTCTTAGCATTTTTTTTTACATAAACCTAACCTCCACCCACTCCGATGTGTAATGTTAATTGGTATAAGAATAAGTTGGTGGCCGCCTTGTCAGTGTTTAGCACCAGACTATTTACTGATCTGAGCCATGTTGCTAAAAGTTGACTACCTAGCTGGGGTCCGTGCGATTGTCGTAGAGACATTAGATGATATACTTCAGAATTGTTGAGATTTATGCGAGTATATTCACTATCCCTTTTTTTTTAGATATTGGTCACCGGTAGTCCTTCAATTACTTGAAATATTAAAATGCTTCCTTACCTATTTAGTTATTATGTTCTTGTTTGTTCACTTGTAGTCAGAACCTGTAGAAGCTATTGTTGGCTTTCGTTTGTTAAATCCACACTTAGCAAACCGACTGTGGAAAGCTGCCGTCGAGCATCATTCATTTTTTCGATTAAAAGAAACACCAGCACCAAAACGTCCATTATCAACACCGACTTTGAATAAATCACAATTTCGTTATACAGGACGAACGTTTTTCCAATATCGTACAACAAATATTGATAGACCACATCCACGATTTAATCGTTCCATGTTGAAACGGCGCACAGCTAGTATGCCTACTGGCTTAAATGGATGTAAGCACAATCAGTATTCTTTTCCTTTGTTATAGTTGTTTAAAATAGCTTAGTGTTAGTAAAATGAAGTTTTTTTTTTGAAGCTGCATCATTGTTGAATGTTTTTACTTTGTTTCTTTGGTAACATTTTAGAAACAAAATTACAACTATGCAACCATAATACATTTCAAATTACAAATGTATCTGTTAACAACTAGTTAGTAGTATGTTAAATAACAAGAATAAATTGATAACAGATGCCAAAGAAAATGTCTTTATTTTTAGTATATTTAGTACGTGGCTTGGTGAGTAATCCAAGTTGTACCTTTTGTCTTTCTTAGGACGCTTCAGTTGAGTGTATCTGTATTCAGGTGTTGATGTTCACAGTGAGTTCGTTATCCAGTAAGCTACTGAACCTAAATTATTAGTAACTTGTTCCAATGGAAAATTCCGAACACTTCAGATTGCTTATAAGTATTCATAATATCGTTCTTATTTTTAACTATTGAGTATTTTATTAAAATTTACTCTGCTCACATGTATCTAGATAGAGTGATGTCTATGCAATGACTCTGCGTTTTCACTGTAATATGATAAGGTTGGGAGAGATATCAACCACGGTATAATTGAAAGCTGATTAAATAAACAGCAAAAAGTAAGCACTAACTGAAAACTCCAAATGTTTACGATGCGTATTTCTCTTTTTCATTCTAACTATTTATTAATCAATAATTATGGTTAATTAGAGTTGAGATGCAAATTAGTTATGTCTTTATGAATTTAAGGTACACTTGTACTTTAAGATGATGATTTTCAGGTGCAATATTGATTGTGTTTAACAATAGGATGAACTTGAGATGTTTCTATAATAAATTCATTCTATTCCAAGTTAACTAATAATAATACTGGTTATTTGTTGCGAAAATATGTTTTTCATTTGTTACACTATCTTCATATAAATCATATTGAATTAAGCGGTTTATTATTATTATTATTATTATTATTATTATTATTATTATTATTATTATTATTATTATTATTATAGTTTTAAGTTAT
This sequence comes from Schistosoma mekongi, assembly GCA_034768735.1. NCBI lineage: Eukaryota > Metazoa > Platyhelminthes > Trematoda > Strigeidida > Schistosomatidae > Schistosoma > Schistosoma mekongi. The sequence goes on along the minus strand of CM068305.1, from coordinate 50,253,903 downwards.
GATAATAATGAAAATTTTATACACTTCTTTGTATTAAATTAAAGAGTAAAAACGAACATTTAATCAGCATAAAATGAGTTCGTTTTACTCTTTTTAGTTCTCTTCAACTGCCTACAACTTGATATATTTCAAAATCATAATCTTAAAATGGTTAAATGAATGTTATGTTGTTACGCATAATAAACGTGTCATCCACATGTTTTCAATACACAACCGTTTCGTTAGTTACTTGTTTCAATTCCGTCTTTTTGAGATAACCCATAGAAATATCTTCTAAAACATATACCAATGGCTAAAAACCTTTCTTAAACAGAACCTGCCACCGCAGCCTTACTATTAATTACGTACAAAACAACAAGTTCAGTAACTGAATCTAAGGTAAAGAGATTCTCCTTTCGTATTATTGCCAGCTGTATTTACAAATTTCTATGCATCTACCAAAGCGGCTACACTAGTCGAACAGAAAAAGAAGCCTATCATAGATTTCCTTAACACGTTCTAAAAGGCTTTCAACAGTCCCATATCACCGTAATTCTTGAATACGGATCATCAGGTTGTCACATTGAGATTTTTCAAAGTGATTGAAAAACAACTAAGCTCCAGTCTGCTGTAATTTACTGCACCTATTGTTATGACGCGTCGTAAGCCGGAACTGTGCATCCACAAAAAAACTGTCGTAAACCTTTCTCTACCTTGGCAACATAAACTTCATCCTTTCCATCATTAAACGCATATTTAAAATTTTCTTCAACTCTTCCATATCATTACATAACTACATCATATTTGATTGACTTCAGTAATATCATTGTTAATTGGTTGAGCTTTGCTCACTTGGATTTATCGTTACTCATGGTTAATGTTTTCTCGTTATTCAATTTTAGCCCCCTCCCAGTCTTTTGTTAATAACTCAGTTTCCACAGTATCCTTTGACATATGACATACAATTACAATCTTTTATTCCTTCACTTAACTTCATTTACTTCTTTGTTACATTATCCTAGTATCAAGTATCAGCAACAATTTCCGGTTTATTTCCTTTCTGGAAGTATCCTCAAACCTCTTCATAGATTCAGTTTTCATATATATCACATGATGAGCGGGTTAAGAGAACCAAATGAAACCACCTTACTCTGACGAAATATTCAATTTTTATCTTTTCCAATGAAAATTTTAATAGAATTGGAGTACACTTTAAAAGATTCGCTTCTTAATAAGTGTTCTAGTTTATAGTATCGCTCTGGGCTATCGAAGTCATTATGGAAATATTCAAATTTCAATTACTCAGTCCATTACAAATCAACGGGAAAATACAAGCTTATCCTAATTACTCTGCTGTAGGTTTTACTGATTCTGTATGTTATCAGCTCCATGGTTTACTGAATTGGATTCGAGTCGTGGTGACATGCTTGACAGTCTAAAATAATTCACTGAATACAATAATCAAAATTGTCTGTATTTCACATCTGGGATGAACTGGAAGTGTAGGCTTTGATTGTTTACCGTGTTATCATGCCATTCATATATCATTAAAATGCACTTGAACCAGATTTCAGACACTTTCTTTGAATAAACAAAAGTCTTCAAATGTTATAAGTCAATGTTGTCTGAATTCTAGTTCAAGCGAATTCGAAGTGTATCTAAGTGACTCAGAGACATGCTGTTTATTGAGAGCTTAGAGTGCGCTAAGCTTTCCTTGCTAGTTGATCACAATTCTTGGTCCACCCTCAGAAATTAATGGTATCACAGTATGTCTACTTTCAAATTCAGAAGTATGATTTGATAATACTACTTAATTCTGTACAAACAACGAATTTCGTATGTAGACATGTGTATACATAACTTGATGTCTACTTATAAAATTAACTTATTGTTATCATATTCCTTTTCGATATAATTTTGCCATTAAGCTTATCGATGATAGATACTACTATTTTCCAACTAAAATATTTAAATTTATATGTAATTGCCTTCAAACAGAGACCAACTGAACATTATAGAGCACTACCTTTCTGCTATTTATACTGCGACTGACGGAAAATTTTGCGTTAATTGATAGCCGAATGGCAATTAGTATCTTGCCCATTTGGTCCTTAGTGCTGACCAGTTCCTATCATTTATATTGCAACCTGACCTCTAAACTAAGCGACTGACGACGACGTGTACAGTGTCTTAGTGTTAAATAGTTTGAGATTGTTTACAAGAAATCCTATTGATAAATGCTTCGTACCAGCTAGTGTTCGTCACGAAGATGTTCCTGCAATCATTACGGTGCTAATACTCTCTGGACTGTTTCATTGTTAAGGCGGGCAGGATATAATTACGAATACTGTTGTTTGGTTTTCCAATTATAGGTTATTATCTCACTTTCAACATATCAAAGATTCTCAACAATGCCTCAGATAATCTTCATCAAAGTTTCTCACTATTGGTCACATAATTTTCAATAAAAAGTATGTATTATCTACGCGAAATCACCTCCACTGAGTTTTTTCAGACTTCAACCATGCACTCTTTTTCTTAGTTCCTTTAGATGAAACTCGTCATGTCTTTTATAGACAAATGTCACTGTTACTCCTTACCAAGTACACGCATATTTTAAAGTAACATTCACTTCGCTATTACTAGATCGTATTTTTGCTTTTTTACGAAATACTCTTGATCTGCCAAATTAGTGATAGTTAAAAACCAATTTCCTACTTATTGTACTCTCCTTTTCAAATGGTATTATTAACCGTTTTATTTAAAACAATCAGTCATTTCTACAGTGTAATAAGAAGACGAAGCTGATCCAAACAATCTAGCCGTGCATATATAGTTATTCGAACTTTTAGTTACTTTGACCTTCATTGGTTTTTTATTTTTACATATGAATATTTCGGCAAGTATATATGTGATTAGTCGAGAAAGATTTAATTCCTAGATATTTGCTTACAAACATATGGATAATAATTAAATGGAATAGAAAATCTCTCCTTCAGTATATGTATGACTTATAGACTGAGCTTCACTGCTAACTACATTTTCATTTCTATTTAAGTGAATCATCACTGTGCTAGTTAACCAAAGTTCAGTCCATTTATAAATTATTTGCGGCAGTTTAACAATTATGAAGAAACTTGAAGTTTCGCATGCTCATTCCACATAAATTGATGGTTTTATTTCTTTGCTTCTCTTGTTCTGGTCTAGTGTAGTTTATTTGGTTGAGTCGAGTAAAGTGGAGTAGTAAAGTGATATTAAACAGAAAAACATAACAAAATGATTTACAGAATAATATAGTCATTCATTGTTTCAGTGTAATGCATTTTTAACAGCGAATTTTAAGGAAGTTTGCAAATGTGATAAGGAACAATAAATAAAATGTAGTAATGCATGCACTATTGACACTTTTAATTCCACTTCATTGACGCGTATTTAGTTTTCATTTACATAAGAGTGACTACCACTGCATTCATAAATTGTTAGTTCCTGATATTAAGTCGTTCAAGGAAACCCTTTGTCTAGTTTTTTGTTTTAGTTGGTTAGGTGTACCTGCAGTTTTGTAGGGACTGATGTTCTTAGTGGGATTTGAGCATACATCCATGTTTGGGTGTTATTACTAAGGTATTCCGGTCGAAAGTGTTTTTAGATAGGATGGTGTTTGATGACTTCCATGTGGTACCCTTTTTAATATTCTGTTTGTATTTGAAATTCAGATAAAGGAGTTATGTTGTATAACGTTTTCTCTAGTTAGCAACTTTAGTTGTTTACCTTATTGTTTCTTCATATTCCTGTTAAATTATTTTGTAGCTCTAAATATGCATACCTTGAATAGAGCACATCCACGTGATATGACTGTTGGTAGAACTCAAAATAATGAGTCAAATGGATTACGACGAACTGGTTCTGTTCAAATGGGACATTATGGTGGTGTAGTAAGTTAACTATTTTTATTACGCATTTATTTGTTAAGTAACAGCTAGCAGTCTGGTACTGCATAAAAATTCTGTCGTTTATACTTGCGTAATGTAATTAGTGTCATAAATTCCAAATTGTATTCCCAAAAATATGATCGACCACATTGGATTCTAGTCTCATAATACCTCGAATTATTTCAAGTTGGGGATGTAGACTATTAGATTCCGACCTGTTGGCCCACCAGGAGTTCAGATTGTCCTGGCTTTGATCCTATGTGCGTACACTGTTAAAATTGAAACAGTTGGTGCCGATTCGTTGCGGAAATCGGCTTCACATTGTTTCATTTCATAGTTAACATTACAGCAAAATTATGGTTTAAGAATCTATCCACTTATTTCCGCTCTTCCAATTACTATTGTAAGCTAACTATCTAATCTCCATAATCCAGTACTAATAGAAGCTGCTTACTAGCGATGCTTCGTTTACAATATAGTACATAAAGGTGTGTCGTTTGTATTCGAAAATTTCATGTATCATGAACATATTTAATTAACAGGCAGAGCAGAACTCGCACTGATCGAAACAGTTAAATTTAAACTTTTGGCCAGATTCTTGAATTCACCTTCTCTTTAATTGGTCAGGACATAAAGTTGTCAAAAATGTTCAGCTTAAATTATATATATATATATATATATATATATATATATATATATATATATATGAGCGAACGATTTATCAGTAAACAGACCATTATAAATCGAGCTGACTTATGACGAATCATGGAATGGAGTATTAGTTCCACATTTGCAACACAGATTGCATAAACTTCACGCTTCTATTATTGAAAGACTTCTGTGCTCATATCTAATCTAAAAGAATATCTAAGTTCTTTTCATCAGGTGTGCAAAACAACTATTTTTTGTTTCCACGAATTTTCGATAACTAAACAGATTTCCAATAATTTTGATATTTATCTATTTTTTGCATTAACGTTTACCATGCATAACTTCACATTACGTTAACCTTATATAAAGTCAGCATACAACTTTATAGAGATTTAACGAGTATTTTTGCTCTGTAACCTTCCTCAGTTTGTTTGCTACGGTTGTTGGTTTTTGTCGTTTTCGGTTTCATATTAAATTATGCAAATCTTTCAAAATATTCTTTTTGTCACTAAAGAAATTTTTACATTGCAGTACATTGTAATTTATTAGTTACAAAGGCTTAACAGTGTATGTTGGATATGAACGTAGCCAAGAATGCTACACTTTTAAATTATCTTAATTTGTATGTAAATAGTTAGAATTACTTGTTTTTCACCTTGTATGTGGAATCTTGTTTGTGATTTGCAAGAGAAGTTTTATATCTTGCATATGGTGTTTACTGTGGCATTTCTTTTTGCTACAAGTTCTTTCTGTAATCTACGTTATTCAGTGGTAAATTAAGCAAATTTATTGAAATGTCCTACAGAGTAATTTCAGTCTACTTGTTGGCTTAATTTACCATTCCATGCACCTTGTCGGCTTTATTAATTTAAAGAGATCAAAATCAACGAGTTGAGAAGAATGAGGTGAGTTAACTTGTTTTGTTTTTGGTTGTATCGCGTTCTGTGAGCTGGATAGTTTATTCACAGAGCTTTCATCGTCATTCTGTACTACGTAATGGGCGCAAACTCCTGATAGAAGTGAACTACATGGTTCTCTTCACAAGTGACTAGCAGCTTGTTCTGCTGACTTCGAATTTAATTGGCTGTTGTTGACAACTGCCCTATCATTCTTTGCACATTTATCATCTCCATTTTATTCTGCTTTGATCCATACAACACGTTTCATTTCGAAATAAGTATTTCTAAATAACGCCTATGCATTTATAGAAGTAAGTCATAGGAATTCAGAAGAAGATAGAGTATGGTGTATTGAAGGTCCATATAAAGTTTAAAAGGTTGAATCGAATGCTGAACGTATCTTTGAGTTGTGAAAGATGCTTCCACAACACCAGTCAGAGTAGTGGCGACTGATTGAGTAACGACGTAATGAAGTAATTGAATGACAGCTAAAAGTAATTGAAAATGGTGTGAATTAAGCTCAGTCATTTAAAATAAGATGGTGATTTAAAAAAGGTGTAGTGTCATGACAGAATAATGTAATAGACTTAGAAATTAGTAACAGTAATGTGGTTAAGTACGATATAAGTTACCAGAATAAAAAGAATGAGCAACTGTTTCCTTCTGAACACATAATTCATGTTCCATGCGTTTTGTAGCAATAACCTTAGCGAATTTTTTTTTAAATTAGAGAGTGTCTATTTAACGCCTCGAAAGATATTGGTTCATCTACCCGATGCTCTATATGGCTGACAATTTCTATTTCTTCTTGCTAAATATTTTTTGTCTTTGATTGTTTGCACATATGTATGTTTTTTAATGTTAAGGTTTTTGAATTTACTCCACCCGAGCTTAATTAACATTTATCATTGTAGGTAAATGGTGATTGTGCAACACAATTATACGGTACTGCCCCAAGACATCACCCACTTTCCGAGTCTTTTGTATCTGAAGCACAAGATGTCCACTCTCAAATGAGCAGACAGTATAGTGAAGGTGTTGCAAATAGTTTGTCTTATGGATCTGCTAATGAAAGCTATAACAATGAAGCTTCATATCATAATGATTATGTAAACTATAAGCATTCTAGGAGAACCAAACCGAATGAAGTATTATCTGTTACAAGTGGATCACAGTCAAGTGATTATCCTGTTATTCAACACGGTCAACATGATTATAAAGGAAAATATACTTCGGAGATATCAAATTCTACAAATGAATATAGACCGAATTCTCCGGTATATGCAAATACTAAAGCTCATCGTCATAAGAAATATGACGAATCAGCAACTAATATTGTCCAACCGAGAAGTAGTAATCACTCTTATGACCAGGATGCTAGAATAAGCAATTTATCTAGTCGTAAACCACCTATAGGTGGTGTGCCAGTACTCGGTGGTGTAATGCTTCCTAATAATAACCATAATAGTATTCACGAAGTAGACAAATTGAGACGTTCCGATCACCTACATCCTTTGGATTCTCCTAACATTAAAAGGAAACAACAATATTCGTTGGAAGAGAACGATGAAGAGCAAACTGTAACACTTATTGAAGATGATAAGTTCGGTCATCATAATAATCAATACAGGCCAAATCATAAACATCGAAAACCCTTGCAAACAAATTATAGTGCAGCATCTAATCAGAATAAATCTAGACATTCTGGACGATCAGTGAGTCGTAGTAAAATCAGTCCTTTTTATTAATATTGTGTGATACCAAAATTCTTCTGCCTAGTAATAGAATAATCACTAAGCAACTGTTTCTCATTCTGTTACAGACTTAGATTAGTCTAACCGGTGGTGACAAGAGACAGAGGAACATCTTTTTATTGGTTGTAATATCAGTATTTATTCTTAATAGTATTACTACATGTAGGGGTAGTTTTCAAGATAAGCTTTGCTAATGTGATGTTCAGCTTCTGAAGAAACCAACTGCTATGACGTGGTAGACGCGAACGCCAATCAAGTGTGCCTAGTTGGTAATGCGCGACTGACCTAAGCCCACTCACCCCCAGACCGACAATAGAAAAACCAGAATTGGGAACCGGAAACGGAGAACTGAGAGCGTATTGTATTTTAATCATGCCTTTATATATACATAAAATCAGACCACACGGTAAACCAATCACAAATCCAACATTGATACAGAACAAGTGAAAGAGTAGCAGTGAACGAGTAAAGCTTGTACATAATCAAGTAAACGTAGTTCATAGTAAATAACAATATACTAAGAGCAAATATACTAAACGAGAGGACCGGGTAAGGGGAACATACCAGTCACAGAAATGAAAAGATTACATTGTTCACAGTTATGATAAATTAAATAATGTCCTAAAACACAGTTCTCGAAGATAATCTTCATTAGGTGCCCGGCATATCACCAACTCAATTTCGGGAAATATTGAAACAAATCATTTAGTTCCAAAAATAGTTCGCACAGTCATCATGTTGCAAGCCCACTATTTCAATCTTTATTATTGTCGTTAAGTTACAGTGATTTGGTGGGGATTGGTTTCCATTTGATGTTCTTATTCGTCATGAATTGGTCAGTTGGGTACTACGAGAAAGCAGGAAGCATTGAGTAAACATTTCGTCATAGTATGAAGCTCACCAGTGGTACGCACACACAACCCTGCTAGGGATCAGACTCAGGATACAAAAGGGTCCCATAATATGATAAAACGGATATCAATTACTCCCTCATTCTCAATGAATTTAAGTAAAATCAATACGTGACAATTACTACTTAAATTTTTTTCGGATTCATTTTAGCATCGAAGGCAATCAGGAAACGTTGAGGGCATGCTATGATTTGAAGACAAGACAAAACCAGTTATCTAATAAATTATTATTGTGCTTTTTGATGAACTAATTGGTTGTTTTTTCTCCATTATAATCAGAGCCAAGATGCTTCCATTTCGTCCACTGGAATTCTTCAAAATTCCGTTTCTTCTTACACAGTTGATTTTATTTGCTACGAATATTAGCAAGTTTGTTACTTAATACTCCACCCTCTGTGATTTGAACATTTATTACTATTCACTTCGTTATTCAGTTCCTATGGAAAACTCGCCCTTATGTTAACAGGAACAATGAAATTGTCTTGGTACTTACTACACACAACATACACTTACCCTGTTGTGTCTTTTGCACAACACTCTTTGCGTATTATGTTTAGTTAATATATTTTGTTGCGCTGACTATATACGGCTGCAAATAAAGCATATTTCGCACTACTTATTAGTAGGAAGAATCATCATTTTCGCATTTGGAATAAACTATTTGGCTTCCAATTATTACCGACTACTTATTGTTTTTCACTGCAATTGGTAATAACTAAAAATCGAATTGTGAGTTATAATCTACAGTCACCACTAATTTTTCGTTTATTCCAAATGTGAGAAAATAACTCAATAATGTTTCTGTCTACTAATAAGTAGTACAAAATATCATGTAAAATGTAATGTTGTCTAAGGTCGTATGCACTTTTCGTGCTATTTTTAAATGCTTTATTCCGTTTTAATATTTTGTATCATGATAGCGTTGGTGGTTTGCTCATGACTACATATTATATAAAATCATATACATATCATTTTTAAACGTCACTTTGATATGTTAATCTTTTTTTTATTCTCTGTCTGTATATTGTTATATTTTCTAAACCTAAGCATATCAATCATTTATTTAGTAGATAGTTGTATAACCTAAATTACATATAATGCATATATGCAATATAGTTTACGTAGCTGCCCAAAATGTTTTCTTTTCCTTGTGGATACTTTGTACATCTGTTTGATTTCACTAATTAGTTCAACAGTTAATAAAGAATAACAAGGAAATTTGAGTTAATGACTTCCTCTGTTTCTTGATCAACTTTGTTCTGAATAATGGGGTGGATAAAAGTTGAAACTCATTCCAGTGATTACTCAACGACTAGTTTCCATAGGCTTAAAAAATCTTACAGTAGATCAGTTTAAGGTCAAAACATCTCAGTCGCAGCGTATTCGAATTCCATGGGACGCATCACTTTCTAGATTGTGGATATGCGATTTTATTGTGAGCTTGCTAGTAATTTCCTCTAATTATTTAATGCAAAAGTGCATCAAGACATCCTGTCACTTGGACTTAATGAACGAATTGTAAACTTATCGAAATTTAAGTAGCTAACTAGAACTTTCTAGCAAATTGGAAATAATCTCGTTCACCAATGATTAAGTGAAAAAATTTTAAAACATATTTCAGATCTTTGGATTGTAGCATATATTGATAAGTAGTGGTGGCAACCGATTTCGTACTTCCAAAGATGGGTTCGAGGAGAAAACCATAGGATTTCAATTATATTGTCGATACACATACTGTGATGAAATGTAATATCTTATTGACCATGCCATAAACTGGGTTTTGAATGTTCACATACTCAGTTTGAACAGTTCCACTAATCTCCAAACATAAGGGTTGTGATTGCACATAAATGTATACAACAGTTGACTCATCGACTCTTATTTTGTAATTAAAAAGAAAATCCGATTAGAGTCATGTCTAAAATGTTTCGCTTCGAGCGCACCAATATGTTCCAATAACCGCCTATTCAAGGGTACTATCAAAGTAAACATTATCCATAGTTGATTTTTAAACTGTAACAGACAAACTGTAAAGTCGGTTTTATTAACGCACTATACCTATGGAGTTATACTAAGTATTGTAAAGCTGTCTAAAAAGATAATGAACACTTCAAGATTTAGCCATCTTTCAAAATTCTACAAACTTTAGCATCTGAGAGAAATTCATACTGAGTAATAAATGAGTAGAAACCTGGGTCATGCTTGTTTAGACTTGTACCTGCTGAATCCGATCTATTAAGTGGTTTAATATCCACTGCATGAAATGAGGAAGTGATACATAGAATATTCAATCAATCAACGTTATTCTGATATCTTTTCAAACTTCATCGAGAGCATCTGCCCTTTGAAAGTTCCGATTATATTTTGTACGCAAGTATGGGATTTACGTTCAGCGATCCGTGTTTAAATAAGTGGCAACACAAAACACATTTCGCATGCCTGTCGATTTAGGTATAGAGTGCGTTATCATGTGCTGCATATCCAATCAAATTGAACTTATGTTCTCTAGCTCTAAAATATTGGAATTGTATAATTTATTCTTTTAAAATGCTTAATTTAACCATAAACCCAATGATCCATACTAGCGAAACTTTTTAAGCAGTTCTAACCAATAAAAAATGAAATCACTAAAGATGGTCTTTACTTTAAGTATAGGCTTTTTATTTCATCCAGATTTTTTTAAGAACTAGTAATACCATTTACCAATAATATATAAAATAGTCGATCAGAATCATTAGGTTACTTCATCTTTCCAGTTAGTATAAAAATGTACAGATCGTTTAGACACAATATACAAAATTATGAGTAAATCTCGACAAACACTGAATCTGCAAAGCGAAAAGAAATTGATAATCTCATGTTTAGTGACAGACAGCAGAATCAAAAAGTGCATTTACGACCAAAGAGAAACTAATTAAGTGGTTGGAGTCAGTCAGTAGGAAAGCAAATAAAATACAACCACCTACCATAAAGAACAATTAACACGATGTTGAATCATTTATTTTAAGGCATTTCGATTATAAGGATTGGACCAATAAACTAAGTACGACGTTGGTAACTATTCAAGGACCAATGAATGTACACAGTAAACTACAAATAATTTGAAGGCGACTTTATTTATGAACTGAATAAGAACTACTTAAAACTAACAGATTAACTTATCAGTTAGTGCTGTGTCAGGCTGCAGCCTATTGCTTTATAAACGGCTCAGTAATCCGTGAATGTTGCATTACAAATATTAGCATATTTCATTTTGTATATTGTATTGTGATCTACCTATAATATCCCCTGCCTCTGTCTTGAACTTTACACTTCATGTGGTTTGCATTATTAGCAAACGTCTTTGAGCCATGTACTAAGTCTGACTTGCAAACTACAACAAAAACATGACTGTTGTGATTAGAGTGCTTCCTCCTCACAAAACTATGTAAAGTTAGTTACTTATTTATATCGAAATGAGATTGAGGTTGGTAATGCCTTCATGTTATCTACTTGTTCAGTAACAAGTGCAACTCGATATTACTGAGAATTGCAATTACTCAAATTTCAGATTCGTGCTATCTCTAATTACTTTCTGTTCGAAACTACCCATACAGTCTAAGTTAAAAAACATTGAAGTGTTTATTCATGGCTACTATGGACGAAGAAACAATCAAAGAATTCCGCGCTTGTAGAGTCATTTGTAGCATTAAGGATTGGGGAATAACAATTAATTTCAAACAGCCAGGATCTAGTCTCCGTCCGGAATTAGACAAAATTGGAACATTTATTTTATTAGATTTCATGTTAGTCGGATTTCCTTGACTCAATCAAACATTTCCCGACAGTAACATTGTGCAGTTAAAATGCATCGTCAAATTAGGTGAAAGGCATATCAATTAACAACTTATCTTTTATTATATCCTATGTAGTAAGTGGAGAATTCTTCATAAAGGAAACTACTAAACACTAGTAAGTATTGATTTTTTTCCACAATATATTTACTGATTAAAAATTCATATAGTTAGGACTTTAAGTCGCTTTCTGTAGGGGTTAGTGATATCCCTCAACTGTCTAATCGGAAGTACAGGAAGATTCGGACCTAGTGACTAAAGTTTTACTGCCTTTATCAAGCACAGGAAATTGTATAGTTTCTATAAATATATGATAAAGTTTTGTCAATACCGCCAATTCAATCACTTTGTTCCTTTGTATGCAAACTAAGACGTAGGAGTGAATGAAGATAAACGTAGTATTATCTACAAAATAAACTGCGTCAGCTGCGAGAAGCAATTAATTGGTCATAATGGATGCCTTTACCTACGTATAATTTGAAACAAACTAAATGTAGGATGACATGACATAGTACCATTTGTGTCTATGCTAGAAGACAATTATGGATACTAAGTTCTGAACTAAGAAAAATGTAAGAATGGCAGAGAATTACGATATCTAGATTACCTATCAATCAATAAGGACATCGACATACTAACCCATATTGGATGTTTCAATCATTCACATAATCAGAGATCGCTGAACGAAGACAAAATAAGGACAAAAGTACACGCAACCAGTAGGAGACAATGTAGCTTGGATGAACTAACTTAATTGTACTGGAAGAATCAAGTTATCCAGCTTTTACTCGAATTGCTGATTTTGTTCAGAAAGAAACGAAAACTTTACAACTAAACCAAATAAGAATGCGAAATTGGCGAAAAAATTTACACAGTCAACTACTATGATAATAATCATAATGATAAAGAGAACATCTTACCCATTTAGTTTGGTTAATCTTTTAACGGTCAATTTAGGTGAACAAACAGTGAACTTTTTCATCTTATCATGTTTAAAATAAACCTGGTTACGCAAATAAAAGAAAGAAAAAACAACTAAAATTCAAAGTTGCTAGACGAAATAATTTGGAAAAAGCAAGAAAAATGGCATTTGGAGCATTCGTAGTTAGATCGAATCTAAATACATTGATTATAATAATGTAGAAAATAAAAAGAAACTGAGAACAAACTATCATTATTTCATTTGTTTAGATAACAAGTAAGAGAATATGCAGTTTTCCCCAGTTGACTGCAAACTGTCTGAGTGATAGTTTATACTACATTTAACCAATGCGAGAAGGCGATACAACTAATAACAACTTAACAAAATATCACAATGTTAAATATGCGGAGCTGTGGCTTAATGGCCAAGGTATTTGTTAACAGGTTTGAACCTGCTCCACTTGCTTTGATTTGAACAGGAAGATAGTATCGCCAGCTGTTTAAGTAAAGTGTACCTCAAAGCTAAGTACACAAACCTGTATTCGGCACATGGATAATTAATCATTCAAATAACATATGTCACGGATAGTAAACGATGATTGACTGTGCTTCAAGTAGTTCAGTTTTGGCAATTAGAAAAGATTGATTCGGTCAACTGACCTCATAGTTACAAAAGCCAGCAGTTTACTGGTATAACAGTGGCGATGGTAATTTAAATATTATTGAAATGTCAATCCAACACAATGCATACGAATTCTGAAACTTCTAGATAGTGTTATTTATAATTAGAACATATCAAAATACTTCGGAATATTGTGGCAAATCCACTGACGAATCTTGAAGTTATTGACTATTCGAAACAACTAACATTATTTTCGTAAAAACTTTCATAAATCTCTGGAGCATAAAATTATAGTTTGTAGCGTACATTCATGTAACATTGCCCACACCAGGAATTTATGAGCAAACAATTCATGGGAATCACTGGCGTTTTCAATTATAAAATAATAAACACAATTCGTATGCTTATATTGCTTAAGAGCAAATCCTATAATGAATGTCAAGATGAAAGAGGGGGTTAAGCAGTGAAAATATGGAATGTAATTAAGATGCGAATAAAGGATATCTTAATATAAATTGAAATGAAAGTCTGAAATTAATAAGTAATACATAATCATTAAATCGTATAGATAAAATTAATACCTCTATAGCATCATCTTCACATGAATATAGATGATCAGGATCCCAAGAAGGGGGTGGTTGATTCACATCGAAAAGTATCTTCAAGCAATCGCTGATTCTGAATAAAAATATCAAGTGATCTTTGATTTAACATTATCCATCTATTTACAAGTAGTTCATATTTAAAAAGTATGAAATTCTAAACATGTATGTACATTAATATGTAGGAAATCTGTAAAACAAATTATGGAAAAGATAACAAAACATCATAGAGTTAGCGTTATCAATTTTCGAAAACATCGCACCCCACCTACCCCGGAAGATCTTAGTAAAAGAAACCTACGGTTTATCTAAACTGTCAGTGGTTTCTCAATTCAGGATATTTTTTATTAAAGTTACAAGTCAAGGTAAACACTGACTAAACATACATAAAACTGATTTCAAGGTCTCAATTAAACTTCCCGTGTTAACTAGATGCATTGCTACGGCACTAATCAGGATCTTCAATCCATTTGACAGATAACCTGTAGAAATGTCCTTAGAATCAAATGTAAGCACTTGCTTCTGTTCTGCCGATGCAACTGATTTGGTGGATAAATAAAGATTCATATACTTTATCAGTAGTAACATGGAAGGAATATATACCAATATTTAATTGCAATAGAGGGCATAATATTTTGGGCAAAATGACTAGTTTGGCAGCAGGATACATTCTAATTGATGGGGATTTTAGTCTACTATTGATCATCCTTGAAATATAATCACCTTTGGATAGAGATAGGATTTTTTGCTTAAAATGATTTCGTTGAACTATTTATCTTTAATTTTCCCGTATTTATCAATGAACTTCTAAGAATATCCATAATTTCTTACGTATTTTATTATTACTCATTAGTTCCTTTTCAGATACATCGGATTATAATAAAAAGCTGTAGCTCCTGAGATCAAACAAGCATTATATAAACTGATATATTTAAAGATTTATGTGGAACAGCAATATATGAGAGCTGCAGTTAAACTGAAATATTTGATTTGTGAAGCTGTACTTTAGTAGCTTAAGGATTCATGCTCTATGTATTTGGAAATGAATTTAAATGAATTTATTTTTTCAGACTGACCAATAGTATATCTAGCTGAAAGAAATGTGCGCGAACGAATACTTCATGGCTAAATTACATCAAATTAAGTATCAGATAAATCTTCAACTATAATACTAACCTTGCAAACAACAGACACTACAAAAGTATAACAGTGTCCTCATTATCTAGTGACTAAATAATTTTTATTAATTATTCGAATGAAACCAGCTTTTGATGGAAGCAATACGTGAACTGGGTGCAAAACTAAAACACAAAACCTACGTGCTTGACTCAATTACATCACGGAGAAAATCAGTTTGTCCAAATTCGGGATACATAAAGAGAATAGGCCAATGAAATTCTCCTGATGAATCCACATAAAATTTAGAACAACTCGTTTCTGGCATATCGATAGGATCCGATGTGAGATTCACAATAATCCCACGTGACTATACAGTGCGAAAGCAGTGAAATATAGGATATTATTTTAAAATCTTCAAAAATCACAACACTAAAAGCTGTAATAATGAAGAATAAAGTGCCTGTATTCTATTTGAAGAGGTGTACACACTAAAAAAAACTGAACCTGCCTTAGTTAACTCAATTATTGGTACATTTTAATAAACACTGTAATGTCCCGTTATGTTCTCTTATTTCATTAAAAAGGGTGTAAGGAAAGACAGACAGTTACAACGCAGAACTTGGTACATGCGTACGTCAGTTCAAGTTGCCATGCCTCAATTAGCAGATAGAGATTAAATTGTCGAATCAAATCCCAGAGTGGGGAAGGTAGTAACAGAGTTAGTATTCATGGAAGGGAATAGAGATTGGAGATAAGATTTAGGAAAACATGATTCAGTAAAGAGAAAATTATGACAAGTTCAGAAACTTAGAATTTGGAGGAAGATAAGGAGTGGATGCACCTGCGCCATTGCCAACGATTTTGAGCCATATCACCCAAAGTCTCTAACCATTTATTACGAGCGTCACGCGGACCCCAACCAGGTAGTCTGCACCTATTAACATGGCTCAGCCCAATTGTCAATGACTTCATGGACTGGTGCCATGTTTTGGTTTGGCCGCCCCTAGCTTTCTTCCAGCCTACTCCTACACCAGACAGCATTGCTCGTCGAGGTAGGCGGTGGTCAGGCATACGTAACACATGTCCT
This sequence comes from Schistosoma mekongi, assembly GCA_034768735.1. Taxonomy (NCBI): domain Eukaryota; kingdom Metazoa; phylum Platyhelminthes; class Trematoda; order Strigeidida; family Schistosomatidae; genus Schistosoma; species Schistosoma mekongi. The sequence continues at coordinate 50,237,596 of CM068305.1, read as the reverse complement.
AACCACCTTAGCTGATGAAGATTTACTACTTCATCAATTGATTTACCATATTTGCATGGTACTCTATTCCTAACCAACGTATTGCTTACTCGGTGGTCCCAGAAAACACGAGCAATGCTTCGAAGACATCTATGATCGAATACCAGGAGCCTACGAATATCCTCTATCCTTAATGGCCATGTTTCGCATCCATAAAGTAAGACAGACCGAACTACTGAGCAGTAAACGCGTCCTTTGGTCAGTAGTCGGATGTCTCGCCTATGCCACAGATGACGCAAATTCCCAAAAGTTAATCGGGCCTTATGTATACGCGCAGAGACTTCAGCAGACACCAGACCGTCAGGACTGATGAGGCTGCCAAGATAAGTGAAGCGGTCAACACATTCAACTGCCTCACTCCCTATCACTAACTTCGGTGTCGAATCAAGCCAATCCTGAAGTAACATTTTGCATTTGGGTGGAGAGAATCGCATCCCAAACATCCTTACAATCTTGTTTAAGGTAGTCAAAAGATTCTGCATTTTATCAGCATCTTCGCCTAAGAGAACTATATCATCTGCATATTCTAAGTCAGCTAGTTTATCTCCTGGAAGGAGGTCAACCCCGGAGAAGTCAGACGATGAAAATGCCAACTCTAAGAGTATATCAATGATAAAATTAAATAAAAATGGGGAAAGCGGACAACCTTGACGAACACCACTTGAGGTAATCAGTTCTGATGACAATCTGCCATAAGCTCTCACTCGACATGTGGTGTTCAAGTAGAGAGCTTGTATAAGGTTAATGTACTTCTGTGGTACGCCTTTCATTGACAGACATTGCCACCTGTAAAGAAAGACAAATTTTATAAATTGTATTTTTTGGGAAAATTGTTTGGTAGCAACACAATATCTAATTTACGGCTTCTGATGTTGGACACTATCTGTAAACGAGGTCTATGTCGACCACTGTAACAGCTTTTAAAGCAATGTAATACGTAATAAAATCGTTACTATATAGAAAAGGTTCTAGAACTTCAAGAGTTTTCTAAACATTAATTCATAGGAGTTGACGTTTACATCAAATCTACCCTCTTAAATATCTTATAGACCTATTCCTAATATGCGCGTCATTCTCGTGACAGGATTAGTGGGTTTTGACGGTAGAGTATCGTATGTTTGCGTCTTTGTATGGTACGAAATGAAACTATTCTGTAATTTAGTATAATCGTTGTGAAATAATCAATCGAATACAATAGCACTTAAAAGTTCTACCAGAAGAATTATAACTACAATGTACTAAACGAATAAGTTATTTTTCAGTAAAAAGAATATACTCAGCAAGCTTCTTGACAAAAATAGGAAAATGAAATTGAACAAAGGTTTAGTGGGAAACCATACTACACAAATATTTATTAATAACTATGTAACTAGCAACCTATTATTGGGGATTATTAAAATCTTAACAAGATTGAACATATTACTGGAAAGTTGTGACGAAATGAAAAATGATAAATCCTATTAACATCATTACTTTACAAGTAAATTAGATAGTTACCTTTAAGATCTCATAATCGACACCGATATCATTTTCTTCTTTACAATCAACTTTAGACTTGTGCTCAATTTCCTTACTTATTTCCATTTGTTTTCTAAGAATCCTATATTGTGCATCAAGTAATTCCGAAGAAGAAGGCAGCATGGTCAAGCCAGCTGATGACAATTCTAACGCTTCATCAAATTTCGAAAGTGCTAAACAAGCTTCAATTCCTAGAATTAAATTGTTTTAATTTTTGTACAGTTCAAACCTTTTATGTAAGCTTTTGTATAGTCCGGTGATAAAGTAACAGCAGATTTACAATCACGAATACATGACCGATAGTTTCCTGATGAAAAGAATAAGGATTTTAAGGATAACACATACTTAGGTAGAAATGACACAATGCTCTATTGGCATACAATATTGAATTCAATTTAGAATCCGACGACTTCGCACGAAGACCAGCTGTATACGATGTCATCGCTTTAGAAAGTTCTTTTCTCTTATAATAATAATTTCCTTCGTCTTTGTAACTTAGGGCATTAGCTAGTCATTCAAATATTTCATATGGTACACAAATTTACCATCTGGATCATCAGATTCATATTTTAGTGCTTGTAGAGCTACAGTAGCTGGATGTAGGCCTAATGCGGGATTGATTTCTGTTGCAAATGCTGGATGATTAAGTATATCCTGACAAGAATATGTCACAATTTAATAAGTATTACGCATACATCCCAGTCGGCACCATCATTAGAGCTTTCCTTTCCACTCGGTGAATTCTTAGTCACGCTCATTTTTTTTGTTTTCAGGTACTGAATGATGAATTTAAACTCAAATTAGACCTAAATGAGATATGACAAAAAAACAATTTGACATAATAAAAGTAGCATAAAATGCTAAAACTAAAAGCAATTAAAAGCCCAAACACTCCTCGCTTTTTGTCTTAATAGTAGCCTATATAAGCACTCGCCGTTCGTAAAACACCGACCAATATAGACAGTACGTTACGGGCATTATGGCTGCAGTATTCTTTGTATGGAATTATTTATACTATGTTTCTTTAGCAATTGTCAGACTCAATGAATTATGAAATTTTAACAAAACATAACTGAAATTAATTCAATTTGTGGTTAGAGGTAGTGGTTCTTGGAAGTAAATTAAGTACAATTATCGGTTGTCATTACTGTAGCGGATCAATCCCGACCGTGCTGCTACCTTGACGTGGTGGTCGGGCTTGCCTATCGTGATGACTCAATCGGGCTATACTGGCTGGAACAATCGTTCCTCTAGGTCCTACCATGCCAGGCAGGTCGGTTGAAGAGCGGTGAGACCAAAAGCAGCAAATATAAGGTCCGAGGACGAAGTCGTACTGCCGGCTGTACAGAGGTGTGACGGCAGTAAGGTGTTTCCTTCGGACAACCAGCATAGCAGCGATGCTGCCTTCCCACAAAGGAAGAGTAGGGTTAGAAAAGGTCGACCCTAAAAATGCACACCTCACCTTACTCCACGGATTTCCGTCTCCGGCAGTAAGGCCTCATCAAGTACGGAGCTACAACAACAACGAAAACCTCTCTCAAAAAGGCCGTGTGTGACCTGCCTCAAGCTGTTGTTCCTTGGGCACTGCGGTCACGCCCCCAGGTCTTTCAGGCCAACCCTAACCCATTTTGCTTTTCAGGTTCATCAAGAAGAACCCTTCCACAGTGTGGGCAACTGGGAAGAGATAACCGCCCTCATGCCGCTAACAACACTCAAGATCACTGCCATTTTAATCAAACTCCTTCTTCTATTCCTAATGTTTATCCTGCCCGCACCTTCAAGCCTAAATCCTTACCTTCAACTTCCTCCTATGTCATTAGTGCTAACGATTCCGGCCCACAGAATAACGTTCCTAGCATACTAAGACCACGCTCCAAACTTCACATTGGTGCATTCAATGTACGAACCCTGTGTCAAATAGGGCAACAAGCCTCCTTAGCTAGGACATTAGAATCTCGCGCCATTGATGTATGTTGCGTCTCCGAAACACGCATACAGGATCCTAGCGTGGTCATTCACTTGACCTTACCTAGTCAGAAGGAACAACCTTCGCGATACACTCTTCGTTTATCTGGCGATTCAACAGCCGGTGTAGGTATTGCGTTAAGCATGAAAGCAGAACAGGCGCCTCTTGAATGGATTCCTGTCGACAGTCGCCTATGTGCCGTCCGACTAAATGGTTCAGTAAGAACTCGGAAAGATAGGGACACACGCCGTTGTCTTTTCGTTGTTTCTGCCTACGCTCCCACCGACTGCAGCCTGGATGAAGTGAAAGATGAATTTTACAGAAAACTTTCTGAACTACTTTATGAGGCCAAACACTCAGATTTGGTAATCTTAACTGGTGATTTTAACGCCCAAATAGGTAGCTTGAACCAATCTGAAAGACATTTAGGTGGATGCTTCAGTGTTCCAGCTCAGAGAACGGATAACGGCGACCGTCTGCTGCAGCTTTGCTCAGATAATCGGTTATTTCTAGCCAACACGAACTATAAGCATAAGGAGCGACATCGTTTAACATGGAGACCTCCTGGCCCTACTCAACGGTGGACTCAAATAGACCATATCGCGATTAGTTACCGTTGGAGAGGCTCGACAGAAGACTGCCGATCTTTCTGGAGTACATGTTTGGATTCTGACCACACTCTAGTGTGAGCACGCGTTTGCTTGCGTCTTACCGGGCGAAGAAAAACTACCACAGGAAAACCTTTTAGAATTCAGTTTAGTAATGAAACAGCCAAGATTAAATTCCAGGAACAACTGAGGAATCACTTAGGCAATTATAAAGATGCGTCCCGACTAGATACTGTTTGGCAAGATGTTCAAGCAGCTGTGGCATCTACAATGATATCTATCAAGGACTTAAATCAACATGTCAAGAAAAATCAATGGATCTCAATCGCCTCTGTTGATTTAATAGACTCCCGAAGACTTATCCCATCAGGCTCCGAACACGATTATGAGCGTCGAGTAATCAGGCATAAACTGACGAAAAGTCTGCGAAACGACCGTGAGCAGTGGTGGGTAATGAAAGCAAAGGAAATGGAAAAGGCAGCGGCTATAGGTAACACTAGACAACTTTTCAAGTTGATAAAAGAAACTGGGGTTAAAAAATCCAGCGTTAGTGAGACGATTTCCGAAAAAGATGGAACGCTTATTAGCTCTCAGTCTAGACGTTTAAAACGATGGGCTGAACATTTCAAGGAACAGTTTAGTTGGCCTTCAGCTACTTTAAAACTTCCCACTATTTCGAGACAGCCAGAATGGAAAGTCGACTTAGGTCCCCCGACTCTTGTCCAAGTCGAAAAAGCTATAGCCAATCTAAGGCAAGGCAAAGCAGCGGGTCCAGACGGATCATCCCCAGAGGTGTTTAAGGATGGTGGTCCCACATTGACAACCAGACTGACTGATATTTTGACTAAGGTTTGGGAACTTGACATAATTCCGTCTGACTGGTGTCGATCGTTAATCATCCCAGTATATAAGAAAGGGTCGAAATCGTCCTGTAATAACCATAGAGGAATTAGTTTGACTAATATAGTGTCTAAAATACTAGCTTCTATAATTATCAGACGCTTAACTGCAACTCGTGATCTAAAAATACAAGAAAATCAGGCTGGTTTCAGACTTGGTCGCGGTTGTATAGACCAGATATTCACCGTTCGTCAGATCTTAGAACACAGACATACTTTTCGGCGGCCGACAATAGTGGTTTTCCTTGACTTGAAAGCGGCATTTGACTATGTAGACCGTGAAGTTCTATGGCAGTGTCTTTCATTGAAAGGCGTGCCCCAAAAGTACATAAAACTTGTTAAGGCTCTTTACTCAAGCACGATTAGTCGTGTCAGAGCATATGGCGAACTGTCATCTGAACTTGTAACCTCAAGTGGTGTTCGTCAAGACTGCCCACTTTCCCCATTTTTGTTTAATTTCATAGTTGACATACTGTTGGAAATTACACTCTCATCGTCTGACTTTTCAGGAATTGATCTCCTACTAGGAGGTCCACTAATTGACTTAGAATATGCTGACGATATAGTCCTGTTTAGCGAAGACGCTGATACGATGCAGAAACTTTTAACAGCAATAAGCTCGAGTGCAAGCATGTTCGAAATGCGTTTCTCCCCCTCTAAATGTAAACTATAGCTCCAGGACGGGTTTTCGTCAACACCTGAACTAAAGATAGGGAGTGAAGTAGTTGAGCACGTCGACCACTTCACTTATCTTGGAAGTCTGATTAGCCCTAATGGGTTAGTCTCTGACGAAATCTCAGTACGAATTCAAAAAGCTCGTTTGGCTTTTGCCAACTTACGTCACTTATGGCGTAGACGAGATATTCGTCTCTCAACGAAAGGGAGAGTGTACTGCTCAACAGTTCGCTCTGTCTTACTGTATGGGTGTGAGACGTGGCCATTAAGGGTAGATGACACTCGACGGTTGTTAGTTTTCGACCATCGATGTCTACGAAACATCGCTCGCATTAGCTGGGATCACCGAGTAAGTAATAACGAGGTTAGACGACGTGTGTTAGGCAAAAGTGGTAAATCAGTCGATGAGGTTGTGAATCTTCATCGACTGAGGTGGTTGGGACATGTGTTGCGTATGCCCAACCACCGTCTTCCTCGATGCGCAATGCTGGCTGATGTAGGAATAGGACGGAAGAGAGTTAGAGGTGGCTAAACTAAAACATGGCATCAGTCCATGAAGTCACTGACTGCCGGTTTAAGTCGTGTCGGTAGCTGCAGACTACCCGGATGGGGTCCTCGCGATTACCGTAACCAGTGGCTAGAAACACTGAGTGACATGGCCCAGAATCGGTCACAATGGCGCAGATGTATTCACTCATTGTCCTCCTTTAAATCATGAGCTTTAAATTATTCCATTACTTTCTTTCAACGCCTCCTGAACCATATTCTATATGTCCAAATTCCTTGTTACTATTATTATTTTATTTTATTGAACCGATTTCTACTAGTGGTGGTGGTGTTAATCTTGCAGTGCCATGGTGGTATGGCAAGTTGAACCGATTCACACATGTGCCAGGTTCTATGCTGATTGTACATACATACATACAATCTGAAACTAGTTTGCTGAAAACAGAAAATGAGACGCATGTATCATTGTGATTGGTGCTGAGCAATGTAACCGAATGTCCCAATCACTGGCAATAACAACCAAGCATTCCACACCCACCAACATGGCTCGGAAAAACAGTCTGTGACTTCATGGACCGATGCGGTCACCCAGTATGACTAGTTATGGATTTCTCCTATTTTACATCTACAGAGAACAGGATTGTGTGTTAGGGTACGCAGCGGTTGGGCATAAGTAATACAAACCTCAACCACACAAATTGGCGAATCGCAACCTGATTAATTGATTAATCATCTTTCTCCAATACCCTGCGAGTAATGATAATAACAAACAAAAGTGATGTTCAGGAAACATTCCCTACCAAATGCAAGTAACCAACTGATGTCATCTACTCTTAATGACTACGTTTTACATTCACATGGTAACAAAAACGGACTGCTGCGCAGCAAACCTATTATTTGACTGGTAGACAGGTGTCATACCTACATCACAGGTAAAGTAAGTCGGCAACGCTTCGCTCAATTTTATCAAAAGACCTCATTTTTTCAGCATCTCCATTATAACAGGGTTATATTTTCTGTGCATGTTGATAAGTGAGCGTCCGTGCAGAAGGCCAATATGTTTATATGCCGACGAGGAAGTAGTCAGTTCTAGCACTAATTTCATGATGATCGAAAGAAACTGAGATGGTGGGCACTTACCGGACACTACATAAGACTGAAAACTCAAAGGAAACCATAAAACGGGGATAGGGCATGGAGTAACACATGCTGGGATGTCTCAAAAATAGCAGCGGTGCATAATAAACTGTTAAATATAAAATAGCAGAAGCTAGAGGGTAACGTAATCATATCAATCTACGTTCAATTTCAAAAATTCGACAAACCAATTATTTTGCAAGAAAGTTAAGTCTCTAGCTACAGACTTAAGAAATTATTTAAATCTGTAAGCCGTGTAAACCTATGAACACAGCCAGCGAAGTGATTTTACAAGTAAGATCGTTGGAGTAGCAAACTTAAGGTATGTGCAAATAGCTTAAAAGTTAAACAAACCTACAGTTTCGCTATTAGGAGAAATACGACAGGTTTGATTTAGAGATCAATTAAACTCTATCAAGTAATTAAGCACCAGCAAGAATGGTAGCGGTAAAACAGAGCTGGAGACTTCGAAATAATCGAATTTACACCAAACTAATAGAAATTCGGATATATTACGTATCAACAGCAAAAACCTTAAGTAAAATTGCCCCCATGTTGTCGTTAACAGTTAAAAAAAGATTTTCAAACATTATTTTGCCAATAATAATCACAAAAACCAATGAAAAATAGACCATTTAAATTAAAGCCCAATTACTAGGTTCTAGCTAATATTTTCACGAGCAAAATTAAGACGCTCAGAGTTATTAAGCACTACTCTTACAGCATAGAAAATCACAAGTCACAGAATGTATATAAATCGTTTGTGAGTTGACCATTAAAAATAGACCACAGGTAACGCAACATTTGAAGAGAGTTGAGAATAGATCCAGTATCCAATATCTTCTTAATGAAAGTCAATGAAGAGTTGGTCTTTAAACGTTAGCGTTTCGGCTCCTTAGGTCTAATTCCGAGACTTAGTAGTGCTTAGTTACGGTACTCATATTACTGAACAACCCCAGTAAATCAGTCAGTTAAAGAATAATTAAGGATGTTCAATAACACATTATTAAAGATCTTCAACATTTCGAACATCATGACTGACGATCTTTAAACCATCTCATGATGCTAACTGACTCATTTAAAACGTTTTTAAGCCAACACAATACAGGACCACCGTAAGGACTCTTTTGTAACTGGATTGAAATAATCGTGTTATAGTACAATATGTTTGTAAAACAACGTACAACATCTATAGCTAGGTCACTCACTAATCTTTGAAACAGTTGATGTATAATATTTGTACCTGTTCAGATGCATAGTGCTTTGAAATCTCATGAAGAGCTTATCGAAATATTGAAATTCCTATAATATTTTTCTGAGACATTCCAAATAATTTGGCTAAATCAGACATCTTTAATGCCATATGCTTACCTGCACGGCGTGCGTTATTCGAATCTATTTAAAGGACATTAGCGTTGACATTTTCATTAGTTACGTTGCTGAAGTACCACTCGATTTTAAAATCCAGAGGTTATTTTTCGATTTCCTAGGCAACCAAATCTACTCAAACCTTGACGCAATTCACTTCGGACTAATGTCACTACTAAAAGGCGTCCACTCGAAATCACCTGTAGGTTTCTTTATTGTCTAGTTCACAGTTGCTAAGACTATGAGTTGATAATTCAGTCAGCTTTGCTTCCAAGTATAGGGGGAGAGCTAGCAGCTTTCTACGGACTGGTTAGACTAATGCCATTCTCCTGATGGTATAGAAGAAATTCCTCAATAGAAGCACTTTCAGTATGTGGTGTCACACAAAATACTAACACCAGAACATAGCGAAATCTTCATTGTTAGTTCTGGCAATGAACTAGTTTCTACAGTAGGCTAAATAGTGTCAGCCAATCTATCAGTGTTTTCATCTTAGTATGAATAAGTGCCCCCCATGTAGGACCTTTCCATATGATCTAAATTCAGCTTGCCTCGTACAATATAAATATGGATCGAAAATTTTTAGTTTGATTGATGGCAGATAGTAATAATGAATGATATACATTTAGATTTGTACCCTCCAAATAATGTATCCCAAAACACTATATTTTGTCTCATGATATTCATAACGTAATCAATCAGTTTGCCTAATTATTTAGACCACTACCGCTCAAAATCTCAGTCTATATAAAGGTTTGACAGGTAATAAATTTTACTGTCGTTGAATTTAGATGTAAGTTGATTTTGATGATTAGGTTAGCTAATCCGTCATCCTATTAAGATGTAAAATACACTGACGTATATTCGCTCAATGGCTGTTCACCGAACGGACAAAAGATTGCCCGGTGGCTCTAAGGATTGTTACTTTGTTTTGAACCATTGATCGATTAAACAATGATTATGTTTTCATCTGCTAACGAAACCTCTAAATAAAATCAGTGGTACACGTCTGATTGACGGTGATCTACTAAGTAACTCATTCCATGTACCCGATATGCTCATCACGAGCTCATGAATACGATGAACAAGCTCCTGATTAAATGCAATATCCTTTAGCGTTAGACAGTAGATATGCGAAATAACACTGACCTCCATAATACCATGATACCACCGGTTTAGTAGCAATAAGCCTTGTGGCGGTAAATAATCCCAAAATAAATAGCTACATAGGTCCTCGACACTGATGCTGCCCATATTTGTTTTAGCGGACACTACTAGTTGAGAGCGCACGATCACGCATCATCACCAGATCACGTCATGACACACCGTGGAAAGCATTTCTCCCTAGTTTGCCAGCATAGACGGTGCTGTTCTATTGACGTTCTATTTATGAACATATATAACTTCTCTTTCATCCTTCATTGTCTTCTCTTTTATTCTTATTCGAAAGAGTGGGTTCAGTCGTCAGAATTTGCTCTGGTAATACCACAAAGGTAACTTGCTCATGTGCTGGGTGCACTTCAGCCTAATAAACATGAACAGAAAAGCGGTCTGTGAGGTGCTAAAGTACACCCAAAAATATATTTAATGGTTGCACCAAAGGCATTACTCAGAGACGATGACAGAGTGACAAGTCAACAGAATGATCGAGTAAAAATAAAGCTGCCCGTAAGTTATATAGGTAAGTCAGAAGGGAAACTTTGGCTTTCGTTTGAGACGTAGTATCTAACTACCAAACGTTCAGAGGAAGAATTCAAGACCCATCCTCTGTCATAGTCGAAGTTTGAGAAGTTAATAAAATGGCATATTCGTCATAGACCTAGTTACTACCTAAACCTCGATAACCGTTATCAAGGCCTAACCCTAGTAGAACCGCCATGAAACCACTTTTCAAGAATTCACAGCTCTTTTGTTTAGTATGATTGATTTATTCGAGTGATTAGTAGACACGCAAAAAAACATTAGACAGAAATTACTGAAGATGATTACGTACGGTTACACATCACAAGGAATAACTATAATAAACTCAACAATCGGAATAAATGATACAGTCAGTTATTGCGTTTCCAAGAGTTGATGCAATCACCCTGCATGAATAATAAACAATTAAGTCATAAAATTAATTACTTGCGAAACAAGGAGGTTTCCTTGTAATCTAGGAAAGTAGTTCTAACGACATTCTAACAGATCAGTAACTTATATAGCAGCGAAGCACACTAACTTTATTGTAGCTTTAACCAGAACCTTGAAGCTAAGCAAAATTAATATTTAGAAACGGTCAGAGCTCATAAATCGTAATTGTATGGTTAGGGAATTGAAAATTGTAGAAAACCAAGTGATAATAATCTTGTCCGAGTTAAAAATAGAAAATCGAGGGTAGTATATTATATGCCACTAGGAGTTCACGCCACGCGAGTGACATCTGCCGTAGTCAGGCTGACTAAACACAGATCTTAATCGTACCGCTAAATTTAGTTAGTCACGTAATCTGAACTTCATTATTATTGTTTCAAAGTATTTAGTTCACTTTACCATGTATGAAACCAGAGCTGGGGATTGGAGGGAATGTTAATCAGAAATCGTCGACTTATACAACCACATTTTTACTCAATATCTCAAGGAGTGGGACAAACAGATTAACATGTTATTAAAATGTGGTTGTAAAAGGTAAACTCCTGTGGACTATGAATATCGGCACATTACTGTGTTCAGATAATCAATAATGATTAGCTAGTGAAATTTCATTGAGTGATAACATATACTGTACTCTGAGTGTGATTCTGTAGAATCAATAGGCTTAGTAAAAATGCTATATAGATTATATGTCTTTCTAAATGTTGTTGCACGCATAGATGCAGAGTTTACTAAGTGTTGATGATTACGAGTGAATAGGCTGCTGCAGAGCACATACTTCGACACTGGTTTGGCATGCATGTTAGTTCTTAGCTATGTTAGATAGGAAATAGCAGGTATTGTGCAACTCCAGCGTTTGTGAGTACATTTAATCGACAATGTATCTATTCCGTATTTTTGAATGTGTTTTGCTTTTGTTAGGCCAATTTTTAACCCCTCGGAGAAAGCCTAAAAGGTCGTTTCTTTTCATGAGGTGTGTTGACATTGAATAATATGGTGATTTTATTGAAAATTACTCTGTTAGGTCGAGACTCACTCCTGATTAATGTAGTTTATAGAACTAAATAGATGGAACTGTTCACATTTAAAACAAAAGTCAAAGAAATTAAGAAATTTGAACATTCTTGTTGACATCAATGACACTATCCCTCGTATTATAGAAGTGCGTTTCCGGAGTTAACCGATTATTAGAGTATTGTAGTTACGATCAGTGTTCGTTTTTATACCCGTCACAGGTTTGGAACTTGATATACGTGGTGTTCTGAAGTTTACATCCAATCAGTGAACATTGATATTTTGTCGAACTCAACCACACTTGTATTGGTGGTGAGGTCATCGCGCTATCAGGTGTGTTGTTTAGCTCGATAATTAAGGCTCATATTCAAAGTGCTGTTGTCGTAAACCTGACCGCTACAATAAGGATAAACAGTATTCTGTGGCTATAGAATAACAACTAATCGCATACCGAATAATTGTTTTATCTGATAGTTGGTGTTTAAAACAAACTGCTGCGAGATTAAATCAGAATCCTATTCACAGGTGTATCCAACGTCCTAATTAAAGAGCCTTCAAAACTTTTGAATTTATTTCTCTTGTAGTGTCGTAGAAAGACAGACCATCTCAGGCTAGAATTCCGTACTTTGTAACATTACTAGAGTACTGACGTTTTTTAACATTTACTAGTTCTAGTAAGAAGCCTCTCTAATTTCTTAACATAAGGATTTATATACCATTACTGAATAAACCCAAGTTGATAATTTACTTTTACTTCTGGTCAGAGAGCTAGTAAAATATCATATCAGAATAAGTAACACCAACTTCATTGGTGAGCACTTTCGAGAATGAACTAAATCCACAGAAAAGCGGGATCATATAGTGTAGAAAACGGATATTATAGAAAAGAAAACTGTGTATCAAATATACTTCTCAGTATTTCGTAAACAACACATGTCCAAAGACCACACAGATCACTAAGCATGCCGTCTGGTGAGATTATTTCGAAATGACTATTTAAACACGACCACAAACTGTCCAAAGGGCACCCGGTATATGAGCGAGTAACGCTTGTCATATAACCAGAGTAACTTCACACGATCAAACCCACACGTACGAATAAGAACAAATCAAATGGCAGTGAGATGTGTGTAACATATATTTTGATCGCGTGTAGAAATTCACTTGGATAGTAACGTCTAGGCTGACTATATAGAGGGAGAGTTGCTTCCCATGTCGTGTAGTGTTGTGTGCCTTCAACTAATCGTATGCGCTAAAACAAACCTAATCAAAATCAATGTCAAGAGCTTGTACAACTACTTATTTTGAAGATTATTTACCGCTACCTGCCCTTTGTTCTTTTGTAAGGTATCTTTAACTATCTAGAGTAAAAATTTATCTGCTTGTTATTTCCACAAGTTTTTGACTGATAACCTGAAAACATTCTATAAAGGCATGGCATCAATTTTAAGAATAGAATGCAAACAATGTTGTAAGTTTGAAGATACAGTATAATCTGGCTTACATGAATCCTTCTTGATTCTGAGAGGTTTTACAAGTTTACTGAGGCCGATATAGCAAAAAACACTTAATCGGAATCTAGTTGGAAGGGTTATTTGTAAGCATCGAAACTAGCCCATTTTACGAAATAAATCACTGAGATACTCTTGAAATGACACTATAACTTTTGAATGCACTGGTGTATGACTGTTCAAAGGTTTGTTGAACGTTGATTTCCACGTACACCTCATGTCACATTAATGCACAATACATGAAAATCACTAAATTTCAGAATGATGTCGTAAAGCCAAACAGTAATCGGACTTTCTTGTGTTCCTTAAGTTTGAATACTCACGATGGCTTCAAGTCATATGGGCTTTGACGTGTAATCCGCGATAACTATTAACAGTACATGCACAGAACCGTGAATTTATTGCATATTGTTAACATTATTAGTGGCATTTGATTAAAAAGATAGATCTTAAAGATGTACAGGTAACTTGTTTTGTTCATAAGTAGCCTACGTTTTAATGAAATGTTTGAAGTGCACCCGATATATGACCAAGTTACGCTTGCGGTATAACCAGGGCAACTTCTAACGATTGAACCCACTCTTACCAATGAGAATAAATCAGAAGGCATGAAGGATGGAAAAGAAGTTATATCTGGTCGTGAATAGAGCGGCAATTAAATGGCAACGTCTAGGCTGGCAAACTTGAGAGAGAGGTGCCTTCCACGATGCGGCGTGACGTGATCTGGTGATGTTGCCTGATTGAGCGCCTTTAATTAGTAGTGTCTGCTAAAACAAACATGGTCAGCATCAATTTCAAAGACCTATTGAACTATTTATTTTGGAGATTATGTACCGCTACATGTTTATAATTATCCACTGAGTGATTACCCTGGTGTGATTAAAGCACGGCTTTAAACTAATTACCATACAACTACCACTAAACCAATAGTATTGATTGACTATTTGTAATTTTAAATCTAAATATATTTTCCCTAAGCTGTGCGTATGATAAATATCTAGGACTGAGTGTACAGTTGGGAATTAGAACTCCAATCTCTATTTGGAGTGTAGCATCTTAGTTATGGGTGCTCTTATTGCCCTTAACTTAATAATGTCAACTTTGATTATCAAACCTTTAATGACTTCACCGAGTATTGTACGCTGACTGAACAATTGGTTCTGGTAATTTACATGCTGCAACATTATTATACTTCGGCTTGTAAGTTCTAGGATATTTGAATAAAATCCAGAAAATGACGGTCTTATTAAGACACAATCAACACATTTCTAAGTTGATTGGTGTACACTAGACAACAACTTAAGTTGATGAGGTATTTTGGCATTAGCATAGTTGAGTTTCAGGATAAGAAATTGAAGCAATAGGGTTATTGTGGTATATCAGATCATTATAAAGCAGATAGAAACTTAAAAATCTCAATGCGTCTTCATTTATGTAGTTGCGGGCGTTGAACTGAGTTTAAGAGCTTTCAAATAGATTAATTTTCTTAACTTTGTATCATGGAAACAACATGTCTGGTTTGACTGTTAGAAAGAAACTTGAAAAGTCATGTACAGGTCTATTAAACACGAAGAATCAGTTCATAGTGTTGGTAATAAATAAATCAAGACGACCGACTTATTTTTACAAAACAAGTAATCATACTCTCAATTATGCCAGGTAAGCTTACTATTGTCAATTTTGATATCACGAATTGATCTGAATCAGACAACCATCGATCACCTGGAAGCACTGGACAGCTGTTTCGTCCTAGTATGGGACTCCTCAACAGTGCACACCCACGACCCCGTCGGGGATCGAACCCAGGACCTTCTGGCTCCACGGCGAACGATTTACCATTAGACCACTGAGTCGGCTCCTAATGGTTGATATTTCCAATTCGGCTTACCATTGCTTCTGACTTTCGAGATTACATTGGTAAATTACTCGAATTGTAAATATAAATGTAGATATTGTGTTTCGAAGTCACGATTAAGTGTAATGAGCGGCTATAAATAAAGTAAATAGACTGCAGCTCTGTTTGTGGCGAATTCATAATTTCACTCATATAGTTACTAATTATTATTCCCCCCCCCTATAAAACAACATGCAATCGCATCAGGCATTAATTATTCAAACGTCAAACGTTTGTTAAACCAAATATAAGCAAAACTCATTCTTTGTCTATTTTCAATCATTTAGTGTTGGTTAGTTTGGTTTCAAAAGCAGACATTAGTGATCTTCAGTACCTAGTTTAGGTGAATCCCGACAATCATATGACCCTGTATACTTTTATTCCTGATACTTTTATAAATGCGCTACTATGTATTGTAACTCATGCACTCTTCCCTGTGTGTAACTACTCACTTTTTACGTTACATCGTTTTGGTGACGTATGTTAGCCAGACCTCATTCCTCACTTATCATTAGCTGTCCAGTTCTTACCTCTTTGTGACTTTCTATATTTGTTACATTGCTGTTTCCACATGCATATATATATATATTCTTCTTTAAATTTCTTATGGCCTGAACTACTGGACTGTGCGATTGCTGGTCCCCGGATTGCTGACTGCCGACTGCTTGTGATTCCCACTACTGGTGATTACAACACAATTGTACTACTACTACTTTTGATTTCTCACTGTGTTATTAGGTGACGACGATTCGTACTTGTACTTTACATTCAGTTTCGATAAAAACGATCAAAGTGCATTTTTTCTTTATGGATTATCATTAGCAACGTGGTTACTATTAAATGTATTTAGTTGTAAATATCAGGTAATAAATCGCATGTGTTTTTATCCACTTGAAACAAAACACACGACCTCCACGACGCGATTAATACCAGGTTCACCGTCACCGCGTGTATGTCATTGTCAATAAAGTGATTGATCACTATGTAGAGCATGTCCCAAGTAAATTAACACAACTCTTCTTATGCACTTAGTCACCCTTAGGTTGTGGGGATGCTCTAAATGAAATTCATATTCAAATTTACGTCGCACTGTTGAATTACTCATTTAACTATGTTTATACTTTAGTAACTTTACTGACCCTCCGGAAACTGCAAAACACATAATCACTTTATGATGTGTTTTTGGTCTTGTAGTTAGTTATATTTCCAAAGAAATGTTGACGATGTTCTCTTGGTTTAATTAATGGTTTTTAGTTTAAGTAAAAAGGGAGTTCAGGAGAACGCTAATTAAATATTTGGTTATTAAGAACAATGACTACATGATTGGTATGAGGCGTTTGTCGTGGATTCTTTTGGAACCTTAGTCATTAAATAGGAGCATATCATTTAGCATGTAATTATCTATTATATGGGTAGATCTTTGCAACATACTTCTAGGATCTAGTGTTTAGAGCAAAACAAAAACGATAAGTACGATTCTTTTCTCTGTAAACATTAATTACTAAATTATATAAGTTGGATTGTAACTGTCAAGCGGAATCCAGGACGCGCGTTTCGTCCTATTTGGGACTCATCGGCTGGATGTACCTGCATCCCAATGTTGATGTTCACACTAGGATTCAAACTCAGTCCGTTTCGTGTCGAACGCCACCGCGTTCACCACTAGACTACTGAGTCCAGACAGTCAAACTTGTGCGGCGGGCACATTACCAAAGTTTTGATTTTGCTATTTGTAATAAAATAAGCAAAGAATAAGTATTATAAGGAGATAAAAACGTATAAGATTCTGTTGTCAACGATCTTCTGATAATCATTTAGTAAGTTTCTAAAGACAACGCGCGATTTTTTATTAAGTTATTCATTAGTTAAGATATCTTTAGCAAACATTACAGCAGTGCATATTCATTAGAGAAAGTCATTGACTAAACTTTGCTTACTGTAAAGGTTCCGATGTAATATGCATAAATTGTAAACCATCTTTTGTCTTGTAGAATAAATACTTGTATCCTTTAGTCCCCAACCATTACAATTAATTAAGAACCGGCCCTCTAAATAAATTAGAGTCTTCAGTATAAACGATTAGAGTGAGCATACAGTTAGACGTTACTTTATTGATATTGAATTTTCTATCAGAATAAAAGGAAATTACTTAAATTTCGCAGTTTTCAATCAAAATAAAATCAAACAGATTTTTACTTCACTGTTAGCCTAACAACTAGTTATGATTCACTGATAAATTACTTTTAGCAATCATTGAGTAATAGACCATTTATCATTTAATTATTTCTTTAAAAGAAACATACAAAATAACTAAAATAACACGAATACAAAGCTTGTGTCGTGTTAAACATGTTATTAGTTACAGAAATAGTCTTGATCAGTGAGCTAGAAATTTAAGACAATACCCTTAATTTTGTATGCTGCAAATTAAGTGTCAGTTGAAGCCATCGATTTGAAAGAAAATATTAAGTAAGTAAGACATTATTCAGAGTAACAACAGAACAAATCCATGTAATAGCTCTAAACAGAAATATATCATTGAAAATGAGTATAAAATAGTTAACCCTGAATAAATTTAATGACTCAAGGAGTCGTATTTTCTGCTTCCTAAAAGTGTATTCTATGAGGCTGTGATTATTTGGTTACTGGCGAAGGTTTTTGCTAAATAATGAAGCTGGTCATCTATTGTCAGATACTGATTAAACTACATATCTTAGATTAGTAATACTTAGGAGTAACCTTTTAAGTTTCAATAAAATTTTGAGACTATCAAAAGATACATTTCTGTGTCAACTTGTTTATTAGAAGTAACATACATTAAGTTCACAGCATACAATGATGTATGTACCAGATTAGTGATATTAACAGTTTAATAATTACGTGCAGCCAACTTGGTAGTTACATGTGTATTTGGAGTGCCATTAAAAGAAACGTTATGCGTGAGGTCTGGACCCAAATTACAAAATGTCACAATAAGTGGTGCTAATCTTGAACTATCTGTGACGCAATTGACTTCAAATGGGACTAAGGTATTTGAATACTAACCAATCAGTAACACTGTTCTCCAATTCGTAGAACTGTCAGAGTTCAATTCTATTAAAGTGAGTCAATTTCCATGTTTTTCTTATGAGCAAATACATATTATCCAAAGTTGTTAAAAGGAGGACTGCCTGAATTTTTTTGTTACCGGAAAGACTTATATTCAGTATGAACTAGTAACCTTTAGGTGATAATTCAAAAAATGATACATATAAATACAACCTGCATTGAGATTTTAAATACCACTGAACAGATAATAATATTATGACAGTCGATTTATTCGAACATCAATAAATAAGTAATGCATTCAACAATGAATAGTTAATGAGCATTGATCAAATTCATATTTATCCAGTGCCTAGTATTAATTGTATTATTTTTGGAGAAGTTATAATCTGGCATTCGGTAAAACTGACTTAAACTGACTTAATATCGCGTGTACAATGTTTTACATCTTATGTTATTGAAGGATTTAAGCCCTGTTTTTCTGTTTCGTGCTGACTGACACTCGTTAGCAAGGTGAGATTACAAGAAACCTCATGTTTTCAGGTAAACGAGCTGTAGTTTGTACAAAATCTAGGCACAGGACTTCATCTTTATTACTCCTAACCACTTGTTGTTTAATCCTTATCATAATTTTTCGAAGGCTTATATTGGTTCAACGAAATATGGCATCAAATTTTTGCTTGTGAGAAGAGAGTTTGCTGTGATCGATAATTAAAACATAAGTATGCAGCATATTTATCCTTTTTGTTCAGTGTTTTAAAATGAGATACAGGGTTAATAATCCTTTAAAAACTTATATCTTTTAGTTCTATTATAACTATTTAAAAACATACATAAAAGATATCCATCGATTATTTACACTCAAACTGATCTATACTGAAATCTGTGTCTAAAGCAGTCAGAATAATATTTAGTTTAAACTGTTGGGATGACTTGCCGAAATCCCAAAATAGCCTTCAAAAGCCTCATAGAAGCTAAATACATACGACTTAATCAGCGTTTAGTAAAAATCACAGAAGCTTTGATGTGATACCATCAAATTGACAAATGGCACAATTTTTTATCCCATAATAGGCAAATTACAATGATGGTTTCTAGTTTGCCCAAAACTATAAACACTTGTGATTTATTGCACATATTTGATACTTACTGGAATATAGTCTCCTTCACCTCTTGAACACCTTGGGACTCTGGGAGTATCGCGGATACGAATTTGGGAGCTAGCACGTAGATACAAGCGCTAGTCAAAGTTCAACCACAAGATTTATCAAAAACAATAGGAGAATAGCTGACATTAAAAAAAGATATTAAATGAGAGCAAATGAATCATGTAATCAAGGATAACGACACTAAATTATGAAATAAGCTACGACAGATAAACTCGAAATCTTAAAACATTTTGTCAAATTTTGGGAATACTGTCATTAGTGTTTACGCTTCCAAGACTAAAATTTATGTGGCTGAGTTATCTTTCTCAAATGTATGAATGAACTAGTTCACAATTTAAGGAATGGCAGGCTGGTTATTTGGTGTAGCTTGTAATGTCTATAGTATTCTCGTCATTCTGTGATGATAATATGTATTGAGTTTATCAACCCTGTAATACAATAAAAATCAGAACACGTTAGACAAAAGGATCCTCATTTATTTGTAACTCTTCAGTTTTATTCAAACTTAAGTATTTACTGGTGAAGCGATTGAGAAATCAGGGTAACCTGACATTTAATATGGAGTCGCAGTAAAATCTTCAAATAAAAGATGCGTACTATTTTAAAGTAAATGGATTTGAATAGTGAAAATTATTATATCATAATCCGAACTACATTAGAATGAGTTTTTCTTTTTTTGTGTACCATAAAATGAAAATAAATTGGAAATGTTTGTGACGTATTGTAGCTTAGGGAAACAATTTCAGATGTGTTACATTTATTGTTGAACTTAGAGATCACAACACTACGATAAAATAAGAATAATTGAATAATTACACTTTAAAATAGTAGTATTTGTAAAAGTATCCATGATTACAATAAGGAATACAGTTAATGATATTACGTAATGCCAATAACAGTGTTATAGTTTGAGAGTCTTTTGTACATACATGTGCATGTACACACAGGTAAATCCCTATTCCATAGATTTGTATAAGACAACATTCTAAGGTGATGCTGTTTAGTTTTATTTCAGTATTTGATTATCACTTTATTTTATTCACTTCAGAAAAAGATATGCTGTAAGTAACTGGAAAGACAGAACAAAATAAGTGAAAATTAACTGTGTTTAGTAGACAAATATTTTTGTTTACGTGTTCTCTCTATACCAATGGTAACATGCTTAACAAATGTTAAAAAGTAAAATAACACATTAGAAAGATTGATGTAATAAGAATAAAGTAATAAATTAATTTATATATAACTGTTAATTTTATTATTACCATTGTTTTCATTGTCAGTTGATTTTTTTCTTAATTTGTTATAAGGGAAAAGAATGAATACACATTCGAAATGGTTAATTTATACACATATACATGTAGATTGTATTATGGTTAAGAATATTCCATGAAATGTATTTATATGTCCATGTATACTGTTAGAGCTAATGTTATTATGTTAATTATACAATTTGGTATTAAGAAACAAAAAGAAAGCATTCTATTTATTATTTGGGGTTGGAAACATCACTTTTGCAGTTTATTTTTCGCGTTTATTTATTGAAAAATGTTGTGTAATAGTTGACGCCTTTATCAAGTAAGTAGTTATTGAGAGAGCGTTGAAATTGATACGATGAATCATCAACATGAGAATAACGACAGAAAAGAATACGATTTAAATTCACAAACAAGTAGACAAACAATAGAGTAAACTGATATGAATAGAAAACCATTAAGATACATTGATGAGCAAATAGGTGGAACAGGCCTATTTTTTGTTTCTATTTATTGTTTTGGTTGGCCTACTAGTGATTTATTTTTCGCAGAAAAAATGAGCAGAATTCAAATTCTCAGTGAAAAAATAAATTTTTTTTATTTGGTTGTTTTTATTTTCTATTTAAAAATCAGCGAATTCTGCTTCAAACTTATTAATTTTACTTTTTTTCAATGGTTCTTCACGATATCTTTCAAAATTTGTTGCATCACCAGGACCTTTACAATTTGGTATCAGTGGAGCTGTTACCTATAGAAATAAATAGAAAACAGAAAGTGATATTTTAAAAGAATTTTGTAAAACAGTAGTTTTATATCACGGTTATTGTAAGTTGTCTCTTGCGCATCATTTAGCAGTGAGGTAGGGTTGACCATTCAGCTGATGAGCATAAACTAAGATTGTCGGACTTCTTGTTTAGCCATTGACAATAAGAATTTCTATACTTAAAATCGAAAATATAAAAAGGTGTTTTTTTCATCGAAATAGTATAAATAAACATCAGGGAATTATTACACTTCTTGATATTATAATTTATATCTTCATATTCAGTTTAACTGCTCAAAATTAAGTAATAGCTGAAGTGTTTGTACTACTTTGTAAACAGACTAAACTTCAAATCCCAGAGAATGCATGGAAGTTAACTGTTTTCTAAATATCTCAGATGCTGTCATGTAAATTAAATGGAAAGCAATTACTCTGAATCGTAAGTAATTTAGAAGCTCTCCAACTAGGACAACAATCAGCATCATTTTTTAACTTAATTATTAAGTGTTTGCATATTCCATTAAAAGACTGACCGGTATTTATGCTAAACTCAGGTTGAAATATACGTAATAGACGTTAATGAATTTTATTTGATTATATTTCAGGTATTAAAATCTGTGCTCATTTGTTAAATTACAATGTATATAAACATTAAAAAAGTCGAAAGTATTTGTTTGCTTAATTAGTAGTTCGAATGGCAGACCATACCTTCTCAATAATCAGCCAAAGCTCAATTATCTGAACCACATCATTTTAATCTGTTAACACAATAGCTTACATGGTCGACAAATGATGTGAGAGCTCTGGATTTGCCTTTGCATGGTTGTTAAATCATCTCTGTTTAAAACTGGGTTATAAGTGAGGAAACACAGTCTAGTTGCTTCTTGGCATTCGATTAATTCGTAAGCTGACGTAGATTTGTTTTTGAGACTATGCTTCATCTATTGTTAATCAAATATAGCGTTTACTGCGTTTTATTATCATTTTGTTAGTTATTTGATCCAGTGAGTTGAATCAAACTGTTCATTCGCCTGCTATATGCTACTTTATTAGAGGGTCTACTATGCATAATTTAGCTTGTATGACTATCTATAGTGAAACGTTTAAACTGTTTTGAAGCACGAATATCACTAACTAATAAAATTATTGGGAATATAAAGTAAAATTGAACTTTACCGAAGCCCTTTACTTCACCAATTCTGTTCACAATTGAATGAATTAACATAAACAGTTGTAAACAAGGCGAAAGAACACGATTTTCAGAAAAAGGACTTCACTTTAAGGCATTTTATCAGGAGAGAGTTACAAGGGACACTGTTGAATGAAGTGTTTGGAACACTTTTCTAGCTGAGGTTGAGATGAATGTTTAAAATGAATTGTAAAGTAGCAATAGGGGTTTGAGTTGATTTAGAAAAGTTTGCTGTATATGTGCCGTCCAAAAGTGTCTAATGATTCCACTTTGAAAACAATACTTCATTCAGAATGCCTAGCACACTACCAACGCCCCTATTGCAACGTCTTATTAACGTAATAGTTATCAAAAATGTTTGACCTGACTTGTGTTTACAAAAGAATGTTTATATATATATATATATATATATATATATATTTGGTGTCATTGGAGAAAAGAAAATTATATATATATTTCACTAATTTTCAGAGGAAGTCATAGCAAACATAATGCTGAACTGGATAAAAGTAATAGTTTAATTTATGGATGATTTTACATCTAAGATTTTATTTACTTTATGTAAAAAATACCAATAATACATCTGTTAGCTGTCCAAACAAAAATATGCATGTATATGTATTCTTCATAAGAAGACACATCCGGCCAGTATTTACACAGATGTAACTATCACGTTAATATAACAATATGCAGTACTGATGATTATCTCTTTCAAGAATAATTAGGTAATAATATAAATGCGATTCACAACAATGTATAACTGTTTGTCAACATTTATAAACACAAAATCAACAATAACAAGTAATATCGTCAAAAATCTTTATATCGTGCCATTCCATTCGTAATTTAATCTGCATATGGATGAATTAAAAGTTTATGTACATTGTTATTATTATTTGATCAAACATAATAAGAAACACTTTTCAATTAATAGTGATTAAATGCAGTGTAGGATGATTCCAAACTTCACATTCAGACACCTTATATCTTCCTCTGAAATTCATTTCCAAGTAAGCTCTGAATAAGTTTACCAGTATGATGACAAAATGTGTCCAATACCATAAACTAAAAATTACCTAAACCTAATTATTTCAAAACAGAAATAAAAGTCGTTGGAGTACTTTTCCACACAAAATGACAAAAGGTTATACATTGTGTTGTAGTGCGCATTTACCATACACATGTTTATGTTTACACAGATACATATGAAAATATAATAAAAGACAGAAGCTTTAAACATGTGCAAGTAGTTCGTTGCATAATAACTACATTTATTTGTTAATTTTAAACTTCTTAATCAAAAATTTGGAATTAAAATATGCGAGGGATATTCTTTCTATAACCTGAGGTTTTCAATGACAAGTGGCTTAATTATTAAATTCAAAAGGCAAATGATTGTTTTACTTACAACATACTTAATCAGAATGTAAGAATACATTTTCAAAATAGATGCAGGATATTGTATA
This sequence comes from Schistosoma mekongi, assembly GCA_034768735.1. NCBI lineage: Eukaryota > Metazoa > Platyhelminthes > Trematoda > Strigeidida > Schistosomatidae > Schistosoma > Schistosoma mekongi. The sequence goes on along the minus strand of CM068305.1, from coordinate 50,213,442 downwards.
AGAAGTTGATATTAGCTCCTGTAAACCAATTTAAATAATAATAATAACTGGAGATTTGTGACAGAACTGTGTTTTGTAACAATCTTTCAGTTCCTTAGTAGTAAACCAATTTAACCATAACATTTAGTAATTACGACAAGCTTGTATTTTCCTGTTGATTTGTAATGGACTGAAACTGGTCAGTCTCTGTTGCCATATGTTCATCCTGAGCGGATTGCCTCGATATAGCGTCATCACACAAGTTATATATTTAAGTTGGACAAGTGTGACTGTCTGAACACAGTAGCCTAGTGGTGAACGCGGCGGCGTTTGTCACGAAGCGGACTGAGTTCGAATCCTAGTGTGAACATCAACATTGGGATGCAGGTACATCCAGCCGATGGATCACAAATAGGACGAAACTCACGTCCTGGATTCCGCTTGCCAGTCAAAATCCACCTTAAATACATAACATTTAGTGACTGAATGAAACGTTCATATGAATATACTCTATAGTTTAACAAATGTATTTCACTGACTAGCAAACACGAAAGTAACGTAACTTTAAAAACAATAAAACAAAGAGATTACTTAAGATTATTGACTCTCGGAAATTAAATTGGAAATTATGTTTTTAGAAATCGCATTCAATAGCAGTTCTTCATGTAGACAGAATGTTTTGAAATTAACGAACCAAATTAGATTTGCTTTGCAAAACATATACACTCCTTAATGTTAAACAATTCTAGCAGAAAAACTTATTTGTATGCAGATTACGCATAATGTGTGTAAATGCTTTTTTCAAAGTTTTTTGAATAACATAATGAAATTCAATCATTTAAGAAAACATTTTATCAGACCAATTGAACACCTTACTCGCCTTTCGTATACCTAACGCAGGTGTTAATATGTTTGCAAATACACTTACAAGGATCATGGAAGATGTGGCGGCATATGAAAGTGGCATGTGTAAGGTAACTAGCTTCACTTTTAAATCTACACATGGTCAAATAATAATTAGAGTAGTATACCGTAGTCGTAGCTACTGAGTGGATGACTTTGTTTTGAGCTACGTTTGTGAGTGGGGTAAAGTAACTAGGTGTCTTACTGTTGGGGAGGGCCTCAAAGTACCGCACATCAGTTGAACGGTGGCCACATCTTCAAGCGGGAGCTTTGATAGAATTGTATTTTTATTTAGTCTTTAGTGTACCTTAATGTAGACTATTACCAAACTGACGCGACTAGACCTAGACGGCGAAGCGTCACTACAAGACCTAGTATTTACACATCATCCTGAGGATGTCACAGATCTTTAGCTCATATTACCATTGGTTAATAGCGACCACATTATTTTGGCTTTTGGACATGTGACTTATTAAAGTTGATGTAAACCTATTTCACCCATACCAAATACATAGCGTTCAGATATCCCGGCAGTTTGGGACCGATCTGCCCCAGTAAAATGGTGTAATACCGATTTCATTCAGATAAAAAAGAATTATGTAAGGTTACAGACACATTCTAAAAGTAAATTCTCTATTTATCCTATGGTCAACCTTACTTAAGTCATCACATCACTCTCTATGGATCAATAAAACTATTTGTCGACTATGTGATCTAGAAAACGACCTTGAGACTTGTACACTAAGACAAGTCATGATTCTTTAAGTATTAGTTTAGAAACATTTCTAAATTAACCACTGATAGATCTAGTAAAAACTACGAAAGGAGGCTAAAACAGAATGACCTCACTTGTCCTAAAAGTTTGTTTTCTTATATTTAACGACGAACTAAGAGAAATGAGGGGATCCTTCACCACAAATGGATGAGAACCCAGTTGGGTTAACTGACCTAGAATTGAGCAAAATTAAAATATCAATAGAATATTTTAAGGAAGTTTTCTCTGTAGACCCACACATGGATACGTATCCAATAAATATAAGTGAAATAGTCCTTGTTACTACAAGAAAGGTTTTTTTATTTTCATAGCTACCTAAAACCGGGTAAGTCACCAGGTCCTGACTGGATGCACTCCTGATTGCTATCATCATTCGCAAAATTCATTTCAGAACCACTCTTAGAGTTGTTATGGATATCTTTTTCCGAAGAGTGACTTCCGAGAGATTGGAAGAATGCTCTAATTAGCCCCGTTCTTAATACCGGAAATAGGCAACTGCTGTCTAACTGTAGACCATCAGTTTCACTAACACAATAGTTGAGATCATGGGGAAAAATAATTCGAGGTGAAATACTAAATCACGTTTAGTCACATAACTTCCTGACTTCAGAGCAACATAGGTTTCCTGAGCGTCTTTTCTGTTTTACCATATTATTACTTGCGACGGAGGAGTGAGCGGATGTTATGAACAAGAGGCTATCTGTAGATGTAATATTCACTGATTTCAGCAAAGCGTTCAACAAAGTGTCCCAAAATGCTCTCCTGGGTAACCATCATAATTTGGGATAGAAGGGTCAATTCAAAAGTGCATAAAGATTTTCTTATGCAAGTAAGGTCAAAAAGTTCGAGTTAACGGAACACTCTCTGAATGAAAGCCTGTACTAAGCGGTGTCTCATAGGGCGCCGTCTTTGGTCCTCTTTTGTTCCTGCTTTATTGATGGATTGCTATGACAGCTAAAATCATCGACATTTGTTTGCTGATGACGAAAAGATTCGAAAAACACTATGCAGTGATACTGACTAGCTTGATTTTTGGTTCGATATGAACAAATTGGCTCGATGGTTTCAGAGCTGTAAGTAAGATATTATTTTCAGTAAGGGTGCACTGATGCACATTGGCCACAGTAATGGAGATTAATGCACCATAAATGATGCACTTCGACTAAAAGTGCAAGAATTTAATAGATTTAGCTTAACTGTAAGTGATGATTTGTAAACCACTGGAAACGGCAATGCAGCAGCTAATGGATTTTGAGTGTTATGGTCACTCCACGAAGCATTCAAATGTTTAGATGAGGATGTTATCCGGATTTTATATCTTACGTTACTAAAACCTCATCCTAATTATTCTATTCAAGCATTAAGTCTTTATTTTATTTTAGTCAAGACACGGAAGCGGTTTCAATGGGTACGTACTAAGCTAGTAACAGGTTTTTTAGCCCCTTTAATGATGAGCGTATGAAGCGCTTAAATCGTTCTCGTTTGTCGTAGAACATGAGGTGACCTTATATTGGCATCTAGTTTCCCAAATAATCATTTGAGTGTTAACATGTCTTAAATGTTTACTGTCTCTAGAGCTAATTACCTCAAAGACCATCCCAAATAGGTCGAAAACCGAGATTGAACAAACTCAGGGTTAGAACCCGCCTCCACATCGTATAGTGAATAACAAAAACGCTCCATCCGAATAGATGGCATGTACTTCATCGGCAAACTTTGAAGCAGAAGCTGAATCTACACTTGAGAAAGCACTGTAAGGATTAACACAAGTCACCATACCTAGTGTCCTTATTACTGAGGAATGAAGAAAGCACAAGCATTGGTGTTCAGCGACGTCTGGCGTGATACATATATCACCACTGACAATTGATAAGATGACGAAGTGTCGAGTGTTTATTGAATTGAAACATGTCAACTAGTGTATGCCAAATACTTGATGTGAAGTCTGACAGACTTTCGCTTAATCACTGGTGGTGACGTGGATTTGGATTACACATTACATTACATATTCTTCAGTGCTTCTCGAAATAGAGCAACTAATTTAGAAATGCATAGTTTTACAAGTAAATTGAAGAAGATGAATGAAGCAAGAACACAGTTCATGCGTATACGTACATTAAAAGTGTCCTTTGTAAACACTTACAAAGACAGTTAAATAAACACAAGTAACCGATAGGGTATTATGTCTTTAGAGGAAGGGAACACAAAACTGCAATACTATAGTAATGTTCTGCTTGGAACGTTTAGTTCAAATTTTTACAAATAATTTAAAGAAAACAGTTTGGTTTACTCAGTTATATACGGGGATCTAGGATATCTAGCCAAGTGACGTTTAAATCCATAAACTATATAAGGCCTAGGGATTTAAATGGCTTCGTTAATAATCCTTTGAGTAGATTACATGTGTTATTTACCTATAATTTCTTAGTTTCTATCATAACTATGTTTTGTAGAATATTCTTGCATCTATATACAAAATAAAAGTGAGAAACGTTTGAAGCCAATCTACATTTTATCACTAACCGGTGATATATGATAATAAATCTATCATTTTAGATAATTTAGTGCTAAGTGATAAGTGAATATGGTTGAGATTCCACTACTATATTTTGTATAGCTGAATACGAAATTGTGTTCAAATCAAATCTAATCTATGCTTTCTATTGGATTGTGAATAAAACGGAAAAGATTATACTTAAGTATGTACATGCATTATTAAACAATGTGTTTCAATAACATTTACAATATTTGTTAATTCTACTTGTTCTTGAATGCTATTAAAAATGTTTGTTTTATCGACAAACTATTTGTTTAAACAAAAATACAAATCACCTCTAAAATATAAAATGGAAGTTTTAAGTAATCATATGTAATCCAGCTGATTCTTCTATGTAAAAGAAGTTTAAATGAGACAGATTATCATATTCCACTTGACTAAAAACATACTCATTATCATACAAATGTGTTTCTAATGAAATAATTTGATATTTCAATTAGGACTATATATGATAAAATAAGTTCAGTAAGAAGTAGTTTTAGTAGGAAACACAGAGATTTCAACTGTTTAGCTAGAATGATATATATATATATATATAATCAAAATGAGATGTTTGAACAAATTAGAATAAATTTCAGTTTATTTACATTTATAAAAGTTCAGTAGAGTAGAAATGTGTTGATTTAAAAAAATCAGTTTTTGAGTGGATTTGATAGCTTAAGTTAAAGTTACGTAACTAGATGATGTATTTTACTTTCATTTAAACACAAGGACTCGGTGCATTAGGAAACCATAAATTTAGGAAGCTTAATATTAGCTATATTTGTAGACATCATGGAAAAACGTTTGTAACATTATGAGCAATCCTTTCTAAGCTAAAGTGATTCTCTGGAAAGTTTTCAATTACAAGTGTGAAAATTTTCAAAAAATAACAGACCAACTAAATGGTGTCTTGTGAAAGTGAAATCCTATTGTCTATTTTTCACAAGATTATAGAGAGGTATTTGTAATATCTTACAAAATTTGGTTCAGATTGAAACAGGTTCAAAAAATATTTCCCGATGAAGAAGTTTTAAAAAAACGATTACAACATCCAGCGCCCAGTAAACGTCTTAAATCATGTTTTACGCTGCATCAAGAATTGAGTTATCATGTATCACTAAAAAATAAAAGCCCTGATAATTTACAATGTAGATTGCAATAATTTAACGAAGGCTGAAAATAACATAACAAAAAGCCGTTACTATTAGGTGACTGACATATCTTAGTAACAAACAATGGGAACACGCTTGGAAACAATTTTACTTCATAATGAAAATAATCTAATTGTCACAAGTGGGTATGTAAATATCTTACTTACCTTATAAAGATGCGAAAAATAAACATTTAGACTAATTTATCAAAGTTCTGAACATTTATAGAGCAAAATGGCGAAAATGAAGAATGTGGAATGTTTCATTTATGCTACTGTTCAATGCAGTTAATTTTTAAATAATGATGTTTTGTGTTTTAACAGATTTCAGTCCAAGATAAATTTTGTTAAAGTAAAGCACCGAACCTTTTATGAAGCGCATTTACCTCCCATCCTAAATAATGTCAAGATGAATATAACTTTTCAGAACTTTTAAATGAGAGTCTTTGTTGTCAAAGTAAAATTTAGTTGTTATGCGCTAATTTAATAAAATAGAAAGACAGGGACAAAACATATCATCTTGTTAAAAAAATCATCTGGCAACACTGTCACTCCAGTTTAGTATAAATTACAACTAATTATTGAACTTTGTTTGTTGAAATTAACTCTAACATGAAATAACATATAGTTGAAACAGGGAGGATGAAATTACTTCATTATCAATATCCTACTAAAATTTAAAATGAAAAAGCACCTTTAAGTCTATAAATACACTGAGTTTTCAGAAGTCATCTCTACTCCACATACACGTTAATCAATCAAAAATTATACAGTTAGTGAATTCCGTGATTTATCAGCTAATGTAAGGCGATTACATGAGAAATTAGGAGGCAGTATTAACTAATCAGACTAAGCAAATCAGCCAGTTAAAAATGTCATTAAAATAAAACTAGTGGAGCCTAAATATTTCAAATCAATAAACATGTCGCTTTTGATTATAAAACTACATTTTATGAAAGCAAACTATATATCACGTGCATACATATATGATCTTTTGTGAATTTGCATTATTTAAATATAAGCAAGAATAATAGAAGCCGTCTAAAGCTTGACACCAAACAATTTTATTAGAAAACGATTTCGGTTGTTATTAAATTAGCGAGACTGATGTTGATGACTAAATTTTAACATTATACATTGAAGAAATTGAAACTTTGCGAAAACTTAAATATATTGCAATGAATGAACAGGTTAAAACATAATCACTCTTCAGATTGATTACACCTGTTTGTTTCCCGGATACCATTAGATATACATATTTATCTAATTATGCAATGTGTTACATATCTTATATATTATCTTAGTAATAAAGTTGTATATGCAGTTTTATTGGTATTTTTCTTTTCCTTCTTACAAAGATATTCGAAAGGTTATATCAACAGTAATTGAATAACTAATTTAAATCTTCTATTTTATAATATTTTATAAAACATTTGAGAAAAGATCGTGTTTCCCAAATGTGTACGTAAACATAAACACCCATCAAAAGAAGTTATTATTCTTTCAAATGCAAGTTAATCACTTAATTAAATTTAACTACCGTTTTGTACCATTGTGAAAGTGTGTGATTCTTTTTTTAGAATGAATTATTCAATATATTTCATGGTAATGGGATTGATACAAATGCTAAACTATTTTGTTCTATGAAACAAACGTCCGCTTAAATGAAAGATTTTGTGAAATTTCGATTATGTATACAATATATATTTTCAAATTGATTGAGAGGATAATATACTACAATAGAATGGGTTCGAATAATACTATCTATTTAGCCATCTATATGTCTTTTATATATGCCATTGAAACAACTGGAAGACGAAGTGAGAATAGAGGAAAGATTATTAGTAGAATATACTGTATAAACATATTATACACCTATATATAAACGTATAAATTGTGGATAAGTTGGGGGAAACCTGTAGTCATAGACACGTTTATGCACCAGTAAATGAGTGTGTTTATCAAGTAACATCATTATCCTCCTCATCGTATATACACACGTAGAAACTGTTCCTTGTTACCTATGGCTACGGGCAGGTTAATAAATTAGTGAAAAAAGCAAGATGTGAGCAAATGCAAATAGACATTTATTCCAATATATGCCATACACAAATAATAAAATGTTATATCATAGAAGTGAATAAGTTATAACTGAACTAAAAAATCCAAATAAATTATTCATCAACTAATTAGACAGAAAGTTTTCAGACTCAAGATTTTTTCTGCTAACTTTTTTTGTTGCATATCTAACTATTTTGTATTACAATTGAATTAATTAACTTGCACTTACATAGTCAAGTAGTAAGCAAACCTAAGACAATGCACTGTTTACTGCTGTATACTGGCTTTAATATTTTGTAACATACCTTAGGTAAGAAAATGCGCAGATGAATACTTTACAAATGCTAATTTATGTTACAATTTAGTATTAAATTATAGAAGGTAACTATTTACGTTTAGTTCCGTCGATTAACACTTTACTCTTAGCGAGTAGTGAATATAAATGCCGTGGATTTTAACTTTCCAACGACTTTATAAAAGGCAAAAAAAGAAGTGAACATGATGGATAATACATATCATTAAATATATGTCGCGAAAACAACTAAGCACTTAAGAGGAGTGGACTGTTGTATTATTGGGCTTGCGTAATTATAAACATTTAATTCTAAGTTGGGTGATCTGATGGAATTTTTCTGAAGTTGACTAACGACTTTACTATTCTCTATAAATTAGCTTTTTGTTGTCGATAAATGTGTTCCTATATTTTGGTTAACAACTAGTTGAATAACGGAAGCTAAATAACTGAAAACTTTCTCTAAAAAACGAAATAGCTCATAAAACGAATATGTCACCATCAGGCAAACATATGCTAGAAATTCTTCGGTTATCATCTGAAACTGAGTAAATAATTATTTGTGTTCGTAATACATATGTTTTGTTGAATTAAAGAGCAACATATTACACTAGCATTACAGTGGGATTTGGTTAAAAACAGTGCTTAAATTCACATGGCTTCTGAAAAGTGTTAGGTTTTTGGCAATTACTTCACCGGAAAAACAACAACATTATGTTAAATCGTCTACTGAATATTTTAGAGGCCCTACCTAACATAAATCTAAAAAACTAACTTGTACAACATTAGTAGATAATATTAATAGTGAATCAATGCCCAAGAATAATTATGTCGAGTTCAAAACTGGCTAATACATATGTATATATCAAAGGAACATGGAACAGATCAGATTTTCCAATGAAGAAAAAATAAAAGAGAACGAGTTCTAAACAGTGTATGTTTATCAAAGATATACATTTCTATTGAAACCCCAATGACAGATAAAGCACATATAATCTGAAAGAATTTTTGGAATATATTATTTTACCATACAATTTGTTATTACGTACTACTAATAGATATTGTAGTTAGAATAGGGATATACAAGCGTTATTATCAATGTGAGTGATTACGCTTTGATGAATGCATTTTCTTAAGAACTGAATAACAAAATCTGTTGTTAGATGATTAAATAGAAGGTTTTAAGTTCAGTAGTTGGGCACTCGACAGTGATTGCAGTAAATATAAGTTGCATTTAATGAATCAGTCAGGCATACAGAATGTAAGAAGCATAAACTTAATAACTAGATATAATTTTACAAAATGTAAAGAAAATATTACTAAAATGGGAATCGACGTTAGTTTAGTGTAGCATAATAATACTGACCCACTCTGTGTTTCATAGCTTCATTTTACGGACAAGAAATTAACGAATATATTCTGATTTACTTTTACGCCTGGATACACAAGCTTCATTGTTTGCCTGGTTAACGTATTGCATGAAATTCAATTTTCATTTAACTGCATCTCAATAAGACATCTTATAGACACATTTTTTCATTAGTTAAGTAAACATTGGAAGATCGGCTACATAAGTATGCTACATACTATTGTTAGAATTATTAATCTTCTTCTATAAAGTCACTTGATATCAAGTGATCTGATTAACCTAAATTCCAGGTTGAAATAATTCAACTAGAATATGCATGTCACTACCCATTTTCATTCAACATACCTAGGAAAACTAGTCATTTATATAATTGTTAAGTGAGCAAATTCAAAAAGTTTTAACTAATATATAAATCAATTAACTAATGAACTTAATTGCTTTTAGGAAACAGACTAGACTATCTTTACTGTTAAAAAACCCCTATTCGAAATTTAGCTAAAAGTTTAACTGTTGTACTCTGGATGAAATTTTTCATTATAAATGATCACCGAAAAATATATTTCACTAGAAGAAGCCGTGTGTTAAAACAGCACTGTGAAACTTATGAATGAATTAATCAAGGAACAATTGATTACCAATAAAACTGGACTAATCGGCAAACATTCATTACTCTGAAAACCAATTTGGTTTAAGTATGATTCTTAAAGTTATCATCTAAAACGTTCAAATCATGGAAACGTAATATACAGGTAGCAAAAAAGGCAATAAATAACCATATTTACCATGAATATTTTTTGACGGTTTTCAGGTTCACTTTCTTTGAAGTACATTAAATTAAAATGTAAATATATTAATTGTTGAATACGATGTGGAAACATCAATATTACTTGAAATACTTTAGGATTACATAAGAAAAAATAAATTTACAATCAGTAAGAATAACTTGGTTTTCACTTGTTTCTAAAATATGTAACAATATATTCCTCACAAATGTAAATATCATATTGGACATTATATTTTTGAACAATGTGTTATAATAGATAATATCAGCATGGCGTTTAACAAAAAAACTGGAAAACATTCTGTGCGTATGTCATTAAGGCGTCATTTTCATACGATCAAAAATACAAGACATGGTCGTTTTAATGATATGTACTTGAAATTATCCAGTGAATCCACATTATTTGTCCTCTTTAGAGAATTTAACTGTCTAGATGTAGGCCAGTTAAACTTCTAACTCACAGAAAAATGAGCAGGATATTTATCAGTCTTTGAAATTAAACCGGTAATAATTTGTACAGCATTAGGGTGACGGAGGAGGGGTTGAGATTTACATAAATATGTGTTGTCAGTTGGTCATTCACCATTAACATGGAATCTGGCACAAACGTGTAACAGTCTTAAATGAGGCATTTTTCATTTAGAACAACAAGAGTAGAAATTAAATAATGAATAGTAATCCTAAGAATTTACTTGCCTCAACATAAAAGCATAGATATTTTATTTATTGACAGGTGTAGATTGTTATCACAGTTAGACTGAACAACGCGTTGTCATTAAATATGAAACACAGAAATCATGTGTCGAACATTCTAACTACATTTGTTTGACATTTCATAAAGTTTGGCGCTGATTATACATTTCAATATATGTGGTATTCTGTTCATTGTAGAGTCAAACCACATGATGTTAACGAAGGGTTTTGGGTGCATAACGATTTTTATTTATTTTATAATCTAACAGTTAAAATGGAACTGGGCTTTTGTTTTACTTAAAACTTTTATTCTGGGTGTTTTTATATAACAGGTGGAGATGGTACTCATCGCTAACTATCCTGAAGTCGCATTCGCTAAATACAATTCACATCAGTTATCTATGAGGATTTGTTTGACTATGAAACGAAACAAAATTTTTATTAACACTGTTAAAAGCATGAACACTGACATTAAGTCAAATGGTGAAGATCTAATTAAATAAGGAATATACGTTACACAAATCATTTAAACAGGCTGTGGGCCCTAAAGACAAAAATTAATTTAAAAAATGAAGCATATTAATTCACTTAAAATGGTTTAATTTGATGCATAATGTAAGTAATTTTACAAATGTACAATTATTGGAATGAGAGTACAACAGAATGTTTCCCGTAAACAACTTTGTAACATTCATCATCACTTTCGTTTCTTGTAGGGTAGAAATATTTAGAAAATTCTTCATAAACAAGGTGCATACTGGTTTTTCTGGAGATATGAAAATAGGCTGAAGTGTTTGTTAATGCATGTTTTGTTTTAATGCGAAGAGCGTCAATATGACTAACAGAAAATGTAATTAGAATTTTCATGTTAAATACAATTCTTGCTATGTATCGTTAGAATTAATTTTCTACTCATTCGTGAAAAAAAACAGTCGATCACGATCAAATATAAAAGAATTTTACTTGACTGATAAACCGTATATTTATACTAAGGTTTAAATTTACGTTGCGATGCCTTTTGGAGTTTTTAACTGAATCTTGGCAAAGTTAGTAACGTGTGGTGTATCTTTTCTGTAGGCAAGAGAATATACGTTTTAGCAAACAAACTGTTAAACGTTATTTCAGAAAAACTTGATATGGTTTATAAAATTATGAATCTGACTATATTCATGACTGCGTTGCGTAAAATAATAAATTCGATTAATAGATTACGTAAAATATACTAATAACAAGCTAAATGTAAAATAAGATAAACAATACATGTATATCTTTTGTTAATGACAAACTGTAATCTTTGAAAAGTCAGAAGTTAAATGCATACTGAATTCGAAGAAGTGCAAACTTATATGCAAAGCCTTGACAGTATTTTAAACAGTCATTTCAATGTAAGAACGTTCCACAACTTCTTACAAGTATTGAATAAATGAGGACAAATTGTGCCATGTGAATTAATAACCATTGATGAGCGATTTTTAAACATTAATAGTGGTTAAGTAAATATATTAAAAACAATTCTGGTTTAAATGTTTCTGATTGAAATTTATTTAAAATCAGTTCAAAAGTCAAGAAAAAAGTGGGAATAATAGAATAACTACAGAGTAAATATATGTTAGTTTGTACTGTAAGACAGTTATAGTCACCATAGAACCCAACAAAATGTGCTGTTACTCCAATAATGTATATTTGGTGGTCTATTGCTTTGGTAACGTTATAATGGTACACTATTGGCCATGTAGGGACCATTGAATAATTTCAAGATTAGTTACTATTACCACCATTTTGAATATATCCTGCTTTTCTTCTTCAATACCATCTGCTGTATGTGAAAGTGACTTATTAAGTTTGAACCAAAAAAGTATTTAAGCATTTAGAACATAAGCTATGGTCCATTACTTGCATTAGTTATATTATATTTAAAAGAAGCCATAATGAATAAGCGCTTGGTAAGAACAAAAAACTTAAAATAGCAATCAAAAGTAACCAATTTACCTCTTTTTTGAAAATCATTAACCAGTCCAAGTGTGAAAACCATTTGTGTGATTTAATATCATGCACACCATTTCTCAAATTACCATATCTTCGTGTTAAATCAGATTGAATTAAATTTCGTAAAAGATCTTTCAAATCTGAACTGAAGTGAGAAGGGAATTTAAACTGAAAGTAAAAGAAACAAGTAACAAATAACTGGAATGCTTTAAACGAAAGATAGGTTGATCTTCTTTCCAATTCACAAAGCAAAAGATAAACGTCTACTAATTATAACTACATCAGATTCAATTCTAATTATAGTATGAGTTACCACAGAACGCAAACAATACCTGAATGGATTTAAAATGGCTCAAGACTTCAAAGGATACAGAACATGGTAAATAAATATACAGTGTATAAAAAAAATAACTTCGTCCAACAACTGATTTCTTATTTTATATAATTCATTAGTCACGTGATGATTTGTATACAAAGATCTGGAAGCAATCACTGAACTTGTATGACAGCGACACTAAAATGATCATATTAAGTTACCAGGTGGATGGATGTATAGTTCTATAGCCACCAAGTCGCTGCTGCACTCGTTACAAGGTAAGCCAATATATATATATATATATATATATATATATAAACAATAAATACGCCGATTCCCAACAGAATTAATTTATTTAATCACATGGCTTCTGCAGTTTTTCTTGATCGTAAGCAATGCATTAAGTTAAGGATTACGGTACACGAAAACGCATAACGTTTCAACAAACGCTACCACATTGAAATCATGAAACAATTATATTTGCATTATATGTATATATATATATATGCATCTGATTTGTATGCTATAGAAGAAATTATAATTAGTCCGTTAACACATGTTTAGTTTTATTTGGTTTAAATCAACATGTTAGATTTAAAGCCTATAAAAATCTGAAAAATATTGATTCTAGAGAAGTTATAGACTCAGTAAAAGGGTTCGAAACTAGAATTCTCCGTATATGTATATCTTTGATGGACTAGACAATAACTTTAGTAACTTCATACCCATCAGAATATATTTTAATAATCCTAATAACTTAATGAGGATGATTAAAAGAGATCTTGAGACTGAGAATAGTTATCAATGTTTGTTACTAGATGAGATACTTACTAAATGGCATGATTACTTTATAGTAGTGTGTTAGTAACATCTTTCAAAATAAACATGAAAAAATAAGCAAACACTATGATATTAGCTAAACTTATAAAGTAAACATTCTAACACTCACACACATTTAACTGTACAAACAACTACTATTGACAAAGTGAATATTAAACTCATCCTAAATTTTCACCGACGGTTTACAGCTACATCATAACATAATACAATTTGATGTAACTATATGAATATATATAACAATGCATACAGTTAAATATAAATTCTGATTATGAAGTAGACATACATATAAAACAGTTACATAAGATCAGGCAGAAAAATGTAAATTCGACAAATGAGTATCAGTAGTCTTATAAAGACCAATTTAGGAACATTAGTAATAAGATATTGAACACCTAATCATTAGTAGAAAATGTTATAAAGGAAATATTGAGTAAAATATGTATAATTGTATTATAGTATAATAAGATCAAACGCGGTAATAACCAGGCATTTTGTTAACGTAGCTTTAATGACAAGCTATTTATATAATCGCATTGAATTAATTGTCTATAAAACAGACAGTGCAGATGTCAGTTTAAGGGAAACATTTTACCAATACATCTGTGACAATGTTTTGAAAATTTGTGTTTTTTCCAAAATATATGGGTAAATTGCATTACATTTAAGATATCTTTCTAGTAGAACAATCGTTGAAAGGCAGGGACAACTATATAGTTAGTTTATACTAGTATGCACTCGTTACCACTACCAACTTGCGACTCCAACGTAGAAAAAAACCTAGGCTCTTCAGGTCACCTGGTGAATAATTACAAAGTTTGACTACTCTAAGGAAATAAGTAACTTAACGTCGAACTGGTAATTTGGTTGTCTAGACATTGTGAATATATATGAAGAGTAAGATTATATTATATGATGATGCAGAATCAAATACTTCAAAGAGTGGACTTCATGTTACTTGTAATATTCGTGTCGATTAATAAAAGGTGTATCAGATATAATCATGGTAAAATTGTAATCCCTGAAGGATCTACTGTCTCTTTAATACAATATCATGCACGTAGTTATCTAAAAAACCTTTTAAATAGTCCTTGACTTAAATAAATGGAAATGCTTCATTACAGACTCTGATGACTCATAAGATATCAAAAATCTTCATCACTATAGTTTCAAGTTTCACTTACTTATTTTCAACTACTTCTGTTATGTAAAATTCAGTTCGTGAATTGAGGTCTCTTTTGACGTGTATCATCCGAACACATGTCTATTTGAAAAGTTCTGTGGAAAGAACTGTTTTGTAGAAAATTGCTTTGATAGGATCTCACTAACAATTTGGTTATATTAAATCGAAAAAATAGTTTGCCTGTTAAACAAAACGACTTAGTTACTATTGAATGTTTTAAACAGAACTCAAAAGAAAGTATTTATTGAGGATATAAGTGATTTACTGAATTTTTAAAGTTTTTGTCATCTATTGCAAATAATATTGTACAATATCTCATTTCATTGGGAAGTTAAAACCCGACCATTAAAAATGAGACAATCTACCGAAATTATTAACGTCTGTCTACTCAAAACTAACTTGCCACAATATACAGACTACAATGACTGCATTTCTCGTCAGTCAAAATTAAACTTACTCTGCATCCTTTAAAAAACGACACACTATATAGTGTAATTGTTTACCTATCAGAATCAGTGCATTTATAGCTAAATTTTAGAAAAACAAAAGTAATTCATTTTTTTATATCTCAACTCGCTTAGTTAAATATTTACAATCGCATTTCCAACCTTTTTTATTGTTATGTTAAAGGCATGATACTTCTTTACTAATATCAGTAACTGAAATGCAACGTATACGTTTTACCAATGACCTAAGTTCAAGGAATTATGAAATATTTCTGTATTCTATGTTGACATACACACAGTGGCCTTGTTAACATAATTGATTAGGGCAGTATTATTTGTTATTTTTGAAAGCATTCGTCATAACACCGTGGTTTGAAATGTTTTAAACTTAAAAATTCCTCTTAGTTTGATTGGTTTAATGGACTGTGTAATTGTTTAATTCCCAATTATCAATAAATATTTTGATATATTTAAATTAATTTATGTCTGTGGCAATCAGAAGAACCTAAGACTTCTCAATGACTTTTTATTCTAAAGGGAATGCCTATTGAAAAATGGTTAGCAAAATAATAAGTGTTTCTTCACCATAGTATACAGTATTACATTATATCAAACACTTTGACGTGTATCTGAAAGTTTCATATTAAGGAGAACTGTCAGCGTTATTAGAATTCATTATCATATGAGTGCTTCGTAGTCAATTAGCACTATGATGTAGTTTATATAGCACTTATTAAAATACCTAAGCTGGAATCCACGACGAAACGCTCGTCCTGGATTCCGCTTGCCAGTCACAATTCAACTTAAATATTACTTGCGTACTATAGCTATATCGAGGAAGTCCACTCAGGATGTACATATAGCAACAGAGGCTGACCAGTTTCAGTCCATTACAAATCAAAGGGAAAATACAAGCTTACCTCAATTACTTATTAAAATATTCTGCACATTTTGAATAGTAAGTATCGATCGTACATTGTGTTCACAGAACAAGCAGATTTTTTTCAAACGGACGTATGTGTGAGCTATGTGACGGAAGTTCATTTACGAAAATAACATTATACGTAATATTTCCCTCAGAGTGAGGGCGTCAAAGAAATATACAATTTGAAATATAGGGAAATCAAGAAATCTGTCTTTATTATATTCTGTTAAATATTATTTGTCATATTTGAAACAGATGATTTAAATATCTGGAAAGTCCTAGCAAAGTTTTTTAATGCAAAGTAGTCACCAGTAAAGAAGATGATATGACAAATAGCCATTACATTATAATTCATATAATCGATGTGAAAATACATTTAGCTGTACCAAGAGTCTAACTATTTACAATTATAGTTTGTAGCGACATAAATGAAAAGTATTGAGGGAAATACAACAACAAATTAATGTAATTTAATAATTCAACCAATTTACGTTCAATAAGAATTTTTAGTGAGTAACTTTTCTTGTTCCCAATTCAAATTTATCTTAGGTATCTTAGATAATTTAGAGGAAATTTTATTTCTTGTTTAGTTACATTTCTCACAGAAATTAGGTGTTGACTTTTATACTAACATATCTATGTGAATTTTCGTTAAATTAATTAAACCATATCACACTTTAACCCAATAAATCTAAACCATTAGTACGTGAATATATATGATTATGAGGGATAAGCTTGAAACAGCGTAATAATTATCATATTCTGTCTACTTGTCAACCCTTCACAGCTTAAGTGAAGAAAACATTTTACAAGACTTTGTTTAATAATAATGTGTGTCATGAAATAAGCGTGGAATTCAAATCAGAACAATACGCAAACTAATAATGCTACTGTTTGACGAATAAATGATTTTCTATTTTTTTTCCGCAAATTATGCATCTTGGTTAAAATCACTAGGTTTATATTTTACACATAAAATTTGGAACACAGCTACCTGATAATTTACATTATTAGGATAGAATATGATTGAAGTATGACCATTCACAAGGTCGGAATAAAATCTAAATACCTATTGCGTTTTGAAAATTATAGTTTCGTTAAGCCAGTTTCTTAAATTTATCAACGCCAACAATTTGTTCAATTTATAGTTTCTAATTCTCCTGAATTCAACACATCATAATATTAAACCACCTACTTTAGTGATGCGCCGTTTGCAATACTAATAAGTAGGTCTTCTGAATAGGTGCACGAAGCTAAATATCTAATATTATCATCCACAAGTACAGTGTGTACGTCAATCAGCGAAATTTATTGCCGTTTAATCTGTTAAATGGTAGAAGGTACTTGATGAGAAGCCATGTGTCTAAATATCTTGGAACACGAAACATGTCAATGACGAATGTATGAAGTACCGAATTAGTCAAACCTCTCGCTGTCATTCAGATTGGTTACTGAATTCTTATTTTTAAGGGAAAAATGATATAGTTTAATGTTTTTACTTAGGAAGATATTGAATTACGAGATTGAGATGAATATATTTCTACACATCAGAAAGAAGGCTGTTAAACTTAATTTACATCTACTTCTTTTATGACTAATCTGACTATGATATTGTGAAGTTGACTCAATATGAGAAAATCACAAGTATGTATTCCAATGTTTACTTTATCTGTTGCCAAATAATCGTTATTGTGCAAAGTAGTACAAAATAGACAAGTTACTTTATTTTAATACTTGTTAGATTCAAGTAACAACAGGCAGATACAACTTCATAGTATTTCTTCAAACAGTAATTCAAAACTCTAAACTCCATGAATATAGACTTTTTGCTAGTACTTTAGGAACATCCTGAAGTTAATCATTAGTGAGGTGATTAATTTAACTGAACTGAGATGGTTTTGTGAAGACAAGTATTTAGTTTAGTTATTTATATTTGCCATGGATTAATCTTAGTTGGGTACCATCGGTAACCATGAATCACTGGATATCTATCTCATTCTAGCGTGTGACTCCTCATTAGTGCGCTCACTCGATTCTGTTGAACC
This sequence comes from Schistosoma mekongi, assembly GCA_034768735.1. Lineage (NCBI taxonomy): Eukaryota > Metazoa > Platyhelminthes > Trematoda > Strigeidida > Schistosomatidae > Schistosoma > Schistosoma mekongi. The sequence goes on along the minus strand of CM068305.1, from coordinate 50,195,162 downwards.
CAAAGCTTTCAGAACTCACTGCAAACTCTTAACCATCTGTACCACTGGATAGCCCTTCATTGGTAGAATTCCCACTTACATCGATTTTTGATATAGCGCAATGTTCATCCAATTTAAAGTTAGTGTTAACTTTAGATGTATAATTGTTGGTAATAAATAGATAATGATTCGTTTAATACTACAGCATGTATTCCATTCGGATAAGAGTACTTTCAGACATTAAGTATTAACATTAAAGTGTGTTTTAGTATCCATATGAAACAAAAGTTATTCATGTCATTTGTGTGTACTTCATTATCAAAACTAAATTTGAAGTAATTTATGTTAAACACTTAATATAGTTTAGAATTGAAGTAAATCAGATGCTTATATACACTTCTCACTGTAAAATATGGATATAAACGTAATATTTAGAATATTTCATAACAAAGTGTAAGTCCATTTAACTTGAGCTGTAAAATATGTCTCAATTCAAAGTCAGTTAGATGTTTCTTAATGTCAGAATGAATTGTGTATTTGTGGGCCAAACTTGTAATCGAATCATTGTCATAAAATCTACTTTATTGTTTCATAATTGCTTTTATTTAGTTGTACAAAGCAAAAATAATTCTGAAATTGTCATTTAAACCACTGTAGCGTTATTTAGCAAGAACCATAACCGAAAACAAATACAAATCAAGCCACTTACTTACAATTGGGTAACTGCCTTGTGATTTTTGTACCAATAAAACCTTAGATTTTTCTACGGTCTATGCTTACATTTAGGAGTAGCTCATAGTAATGTGGTTAGTAACGTCAAGGATACTAATTCCGGGAGTTAAGATTACCAAAAATAATAGATGGTGGATATTATCATTACACTTTATTCAACAAAAGAAAACACATCTACAGTCATATAAGATGTTAGCTGACTACATAGATAAAAAAATATTCGATTAGGATTGTATCTTAAAGTAAGCTCTTTTAACCTGTTTATTTCGAATTTAATGCTTATCATGTACTCGTTATTACTTATATTTGACCTTAGTTTCATGAAAGTGCAAAGTGAAATGATGTTATTCCATGAAGAGAAATTTTATTTTCAATAATCTGTACATTTAAAATGCAAACTTAATAGCTATTTTAAAAACGAGTTTATTTTTAATCGACGTTCAACATCAAAGTACAGTTGGAAAATATTCCTGAACACTGACAACTTGAATAATGTGCGTCATAGTCGAGACAAAAAAACAAAACATCAATGGAAAATCAAATTGCTGATTTGTATTTCATAGTCACTAAATACTCTATTAATGTGATTCTTTGTAAGTAAAACTATTATTATACGTATGTATTAATGCCACTTTATGTGTTAGTGCATTATTTTATAAAATGAGATGTAGAGATTTTACAGTTTCGGAATTTAATAATATACGTTAAAAATTGAAGATGTGGAAAACTCTCTCGAAAGATTAATCGTAATTTACTATCTGGTTTCTACGCTACTATGTATTTTAGAGTATACAGAAATACCTATATGAATAAGATACTTATTTTATACCTACCAAATATTTAGTACATTACTAAAAAAGTGCTATACCGGTCTTATTTGTCATCCCAGTTAGTTCCACATTCCATCGTTACACATGGTGTTTATTAAGTGTACGTAAAATGTTTGCTTTTTAAAATACTTTATTTAAAAATTTAGCCTACGCCATTGCTTAACGCCAGTTCAATAATACGTTACTTCGGTTTCTTATGATGAATTTTAACGTTGTATTCCAGAACATTTTTATTAGGCTCTGTAGTCGAATTTTAAGGCATGTTACACAGAGTTAATTTAAATTAATTTACAGAAGAAAGATGTGGCAGTTAACTGTCCACTCAAGAAATATACAGATGTTTAAAAAGCGTTAAACACCTGTTGATGCAACTTACAAAGTGAGGAAGGAAGTTAAAACCATAGTAGACGGATGGTTTGAGCATATCCCTTTCAAACACAGATATCTGTCTTAAATCAAAAGATAGTTGAGGCTTGTCCTAAGTATATTAAAATTCGTTTGTTTACTTTGAGAATATAAATGATAGTTGTTTTGAAAAGTGATGGCCGAAATGGTCTAGACGTTCAAAGTGTATGGTTAAAACTTGTCAGTATTCACCCTTACTCATTTTGTAATGAGTAGTGTTAGGAAGCCACTTTGGTAAGATGATAACGTGTATGGAAAGTGTGACACTATCATATTGAGGCAAGATGACTTATAGATACATATGGGGGTGGGTAGTCTTTCATAAACATACTTGCAATAGGAATACAGTTTTCAATCCGGCTAAAATGAATGCACAAACATTTCAATAAGTGGTCCTTTAAAATCTCTGCAACCGTTTCAAGGTTTTATAAAGTATAACATTTTTGACCTAATAGAAGTTTTTCTAGTGTGAAATTTGGATTTCTATTTATTTCAATGAACCTGAAGGAAAGATATTTTTCACTATCATCTGTTGAATTCTAATCATTTTATTGTCAGTCGTGTTTCGATAATATGATTGATGACGTAATAATATTTAACTTGACTATAAACAGGTTATCGTACTACCAGGTGACATAGTCAAAAAGACTGGATCATCTTCGTTTATCTGATTGTTTAGAAGCTGAAATTAAAAATAGTGCTCACGCTGCAAATAATACCGTCTGTTTTACCAAAAATCAGCTTTATTTTAGTTCAGGATTCTTTCTATTAAAAAACGTTGTTTGCTTCTAGACCACCTATTGTTTTCTCGTTACCCTGCTGCATACTAAAATCAAATGCATCTTAGAAATATTATGCTTTTTGTGTATGCTACCTGCTACAGATGCTGATGACCACCCTAGTTAACATACCTTATGAATTAAGATAATCTTTTTAAATGATAACGTTATTTAAAACTAAAAGCCAGCTGTTATTGAAAACTGAACGTAAATGTTTCTGAATGAAGTGCTTAACTGGCATTTACTTATTTTTCGCCTTAAATACTTTATTTACAATGCTGCATATATGTTTATTACATGTTAAATTCCAAATATGAAGTATTGTGAAATTATCAATATGATTTATTTAATCAATCTAATATTTCTTATTGGTTTCAATTTTTTATATTATTGTCTGTTGCTGTGATGCTGAAGTGTAGCACTATAAACGAACATGATTTTCACAATATACTATGATGACTTAGTGCTTATTTTGAAACGATTATAAGTAAATAATAAAGCCTCTAATCCTGTACTTGGTTTCGAGTAACAATTTGTGTATGATATTGTATTACATGAAATGCTATGCAAACCTAATATCAAATGACTGGAATTGAAAGGTTTTTATCAATACGCCACCGTTGTACATTTGTATAAATTGATAAATTTGTGGCCACACAAAATAGTCTATCGCTGATGTAGCTGGAAGTGAATAAATGTATGTTTACCTTAATTATTCAGTGAGTGTATGAAATTTAGCAATCCAAAAAATGTCTCCATATGTCATACAGATCTTTTACTGGAAAACTTTGGTTCATACATAACTAGTTTATTCTTCCGGTGTAAATATAGCACTCTTTTGTTTGATGATAGATTAACAATAATTGTTCTAGAAGTTTTTACATGAATTGGCTTTTCAAAGAGTGTTTCCATTTGAAGATAGCATTCGATGACGTTTAAATTACCATCAGAAACTTGTTAAAGCTGAATACTTAGACCAGTTTTATTGAGGATAACAAGATAAGGTGATTTTATTTGTCTGTTTGTATTAGAACAGCTCAGAGTAAAAAGATAACTATCTTTTACCGTTAAACCGTATTTTCTTAATATGTTCCAGATACCTTTTGATATAGTATGTGAGTTATCATATCATTACTTATTCATAGTGTAAGATAGTATGCTAATGTATCTCGAAGTTATTTGATTTGTTGCATCCATTTAAGTAGTTCACATTAAGCCTACGTTAATATTTATGAGACAATATACTTTACGTATCATATTGTGTCGGTGTTTAAAATGCGCTTAATTAAGTGCATCATAAAATTTCCGTGTATTTTATTCTTCGTAAAATTGCAAGTGAATGCAAGCTAAATTAATCCGCTAATGCTAAGTTCTATGTAAAGTAAGTTGGTAAAACTTCATTACTATTAATCTTACCTGAATATGTATCATTATACTTTTATGGCCTGACAAGCCTTGCATGGTTTACTTTTTTAGCATAAAACAGACTTCAAGAAATAAAAGTTAAAAAATTTATATTAAACAGTAGTATTAGTAAATTTCATGTCGCCTATTGAAATTTTTCCAGTATAATTTAACTCATTCATAAATATTTATTATTATCGATATTTGCTATTTAGTTGTATAGTATTGTGATGTCGTATAATATTTACTAGTGGAATGAATATACGGTGGATTATTCATCATACTTCAAGAAGAAACTAGGGGTCACGATCGGATATCAACAGGTACGGTAGATAGACATTATGAATTCACGTTTGGTAGCAGTTTTTATGCACTCCTGTTTACAGCGTTCGTAGTAATGCATCACTTTTATCAACTTTACTAATACAATGACAGTGAGCAATGATAATTCAATTATAAATTCTGCATCGTTTGTAACATATATAAATTCGCCTAAATCAAGAACAACAGTCAGTACGAAATAATACAACCAAATAATATAATTCTCACTGACTGCCTACAAAGTAGAAGCTATAATAGTTATACATAATTGGTATCTTTTCTTAACATCACAATAACAAAAATTAGTAGAAAAATGTGATTGTAAAGGAACAATGAAAACATACTGAAATAGCTTATCAACTGAATACATATGCTTTTTGCGTGGATGAGGCGAAGGAATTTCGTGTTTAGAAGAGAATGGAGCGATAAGAAATGTGTATCTGTGCACGTACTGTACCAGTCACAGTTGTTTTCAACATTATGTCTATCATCTGTTTAACAGTGGTCATGAAATTGACAGCTCAAAATATCTCAAAATACTCATTTTAATATTTTATTGAATATGTAACAGATTGATATTGGCAGGGTACCATTGAAAACCAGAGAGCATTGGACAGCTGTTTTGCTCTAGTGTGGAAAACCTCAGCAGTGCGCACCCTGAATTGCGTACCAGGGGCTTCGGGTTGAGGCAAACACCAAACCACCTGCACCATTGGGTTGGCATCCAATAGTAGAATTCCTAATTCACTAGTGACTAGCTCCAGGATGTCCCTAAAGCTTTAGTGAGAGGTCGTGACTGGTAGAGTTCAGACTTGTCTTGTGTGAGACAGTTAACACCAAAGACAATCGATGACTGTCGCACTATATATCACAAATTGATGGAAGTGGGAATTATACCACGAAATGCTGACCCAATAGTGCAGAGGGTTAAGGGCTCGCTGTCATCCGGGAGACCTTGGTGCGGAATCTGGAATGAATACCGCTGAGGAGTTCCACACTAGAACAAAACGGCTGTTCGGTGCTCCCTGGTTTTCAATCAATCTGTGACATATTTAATCAAACAAATGACCAATCTCCACAAAAATAACCGTCCTAATTTTATTTATTGCGTTTTACAATGCCATTGTTAATAAAAGATTAAAGTTACTTTTGAAAAATACAATGATTGCTCTCATATTGCTTCAGTAACTCCAGTTTCAAACATTTTTTACATCATAACTTACTTATTTATCTGATATTCTTGTAAATTCAAGGTGTAAATACTCTAATTACAGTTCGTCTCTTGGTAGCAAGCAAGGGAATGCACAAAATAAAAGACTTTATATTATACTAATCTGACTGCTATAGTTGGTATACTAAAATCAAACCAATTATATTCGTTGTATACTATAAAATGAAGTGTTTTTCAGCATTCTAATAAACGACGTGTATAACCAAATCGAATTGTGGACAATTTAGGATGAATGAATTATGTCCTTCCACGTGTTGGAATTCGAAAATTAATAACTTATGTAGACTTTCAATATATCATTTTTAAATGGGGGAGCACTCTTGCAGTGTTTTATTAAGAATGTATTTTATACTGCTTAGTAGAAATTTTCTACTCAGTTGAACAAATAATGCTACTTATTTCTCGGAATCTTTAATAGCTACAAAATTTTCGGGAACTGTAAGACAACAAATACTTATGATAAAATAGACAATTTAATCAAGTATAAATGCCTCCTCCAACTTACCTTTCCGATAACAATACGTTCATAAATTTCTATTGGTTCGTCTGCGAAGAATGGTGGATGACCGGCAACCATTTCATAAATTAATACACCAGCTGCCCACCAATCAACAGCTTTAGTATAACCCTATTCGTATTTAACGAAAAGACAGAATTTAGATTACGATAATATATGTTACAGTAACTTAATAATTAATTCACTTGAAGCCAACTATAGGTTACCAAGCGTTAGAATTTCATGATGTGATAAAAAAAATTAAACTCATCTTCGTCATCAACAACTCAAGATAATAGAGATAATAGAGAAAGGTATTAATCGGCTTATTTCATTTTAATTAAACGTTTCATATGCCAAAACCTGGTGAATTAAATAGAAGGTTCATGAAATTAAACTTATATATGCAAATAACTTTAAGTTTCGAAACCACTAGAATATGAAATTACTTGTTTATAGCGAAAAACACTTTCTTAGGTGACACCAAAAAGTGAGCCAGTCGTATTAATAAATAAGATAATGTCTCTGATTTCATAGGCTTTGGAAATAGTATCACGAATTGGCTGAATTGGAAATATCAACCGTTGGGAGCCGACTCAGTGGTCCAATGGTAAAGCGTTCGCCGCGGAGCCGGAAGGTCCTGGGTTCGATCCCCGACGGGGTCGTGGATGCGCACTGCTGAGGAGTCCCATACTAGGACGAAGCAGCTGTCCAGTGCTTCCAGGTGATCAATGGTTGTCTGATTCAGATTAATTCGTGCTATCAAAATTGAATTAAATAGTTTATTGTTTGTTATTACTAATGCTTAATAAACATGACACAAAAGTTATCTCCGTTAATAGAAAAGACAAATAGGCAAAATCATATTAGTATGTTGTGTCTCAGAACAAATTATGACCTTAATTAAACTGAAACAATTAAGAAAAGATAAAAATGCAATCGAATTGTTACTATCAAATTCAATGAACACTTAAAATGTTAATCATTATATGTGTGAACATTTAAGTTCGTGAATAAAATAAAAGTTAATTTCAAATTTAAAACAAAATGATTATATCCACTCTACTAGTGTGTGATACACTTTACAATATCAAATGAAAGTGTAAAGTCTTCATAATCTCACTGTAATAAGCTCATTCAAACACAAACTGAATAGTAAGTTAAAATATGGTAAATGTTGCTAGCCTACACTCAACATTATCAACTATATGAAAATTAAGTCAATTGGATCCTCTTTAGCCAAAATAAATTTGAATTCACAAGAGTTCAATGATGAATAAATTAAAAGTAATTGTTGCTGCACATAAATAAATAAGTCAGTTTTCATTCATTAGTTAGTTCAGGCTGAAATCCATTGAATTTATATGTGGATATGACATAAGCTGAATATTTTTTTCATGAAATTTATGCCAGAAAATTCCACAGATCTTTCGTTTTTGCAATCACTGGTTATTTTTCACAGCATAAAACATTTGTTTGTTTAGTTGAAAATATGTACAACTATTTACTTAAAAACTTTCATGAGAAATCCATTTAGATGTATTCCTCCATTTACATTTTTATTAGTTATGTTCAGTTTTCCACATTTTAAGTTCCCTTTTGTCAAGTTATCAATTTGGTATTGTAAAAGAAATTAAACTTTTGTTGAGTCAACAAATTTTATTAGGTATCCTTTTTTAAGTAAACAAGCTTAAAAATTAAAATAATGCCAACTGTCTTTACTAAATCTTCAGGTGATAGTATATAGCCATTATACTGGAAAGCCTCTCAGAAACAAGATTTCGACTAATAATTTTCTTAGAGAAAGACTAGTGGTAATAACAGAAAGCGTGTTAGCAATTAAAACCAAGCATTTATTCAGAGGTCAAATTACTTCAGATTAGTAAAAGAGAACTATTAAACTAATCATACGGTATAATAAGTGCGATATGAAGCAAAAATACCATAAAATCTTTATTCATTTAAATGGGGTATTCAATGAAATTATTAAAGTCCTATTTCTTTATGCATTATTTAAAATAAATTTCTAATGAAACAATTTACTAAAAAAATATTAAGTTATAGTTTCAAATAATACACTTTTGGGCGTCTACAATTACACTGTATATAGTCGTCCATGAATGTCGTTTGATGTCAGTGCTCATATTGTCAAAATTGCTGGATAAAAATGAAATCGCTCGTTAAATAATCTAGACATAAGTCTACATTTCTACAATTTAATGAGTACCTGATACAAAGACGGTCAGCAACAAATAATTAGGATCCGTAAATTACATTTATGTCAATAAATTCATTTGATTTCATCCGATTGTCAGCTTTACGTTTATAAATTTTACTGCTTTTGTCACTCGCTATAAGTTGATGTAAAACTGTAAAGGTGATCCTTTAGTTTAATTAAGCTCTGAAGTATATTTAATGATATTGTTGAAGAAATACTGTATGCAATATACAGTAGAATAAATAAATGTGGTTATTGTCTGCATTGTGAAAACAAGCAATACGAAAGTTTAGTCGTACTAATAAACAAATTAACAATCTCTTTTTCACTTTCATGCAAGATACTGACAAGTAAAAGTATTCATGGAGCAAAACGTGAGATTTATGTCACTTTATCAACAACGAACATCGATAAGATGATGAAACCAAATGCATGAATAAACTTTAGGATTAACTGGGAATTTATTAATATACTATTTTTAAGATTAGTTCTAGAAAAAAGATAGAATGTTTTGTTAGCTGAAAATAGTTACAGGAAAAAACACCGAGCACTATATGCAATTTAATCATTAGTTTGATATCAAATGCGTTTCGCTTTGATGTTAAACGGCAAAACGTAGTTAGCAGGAAACCTTGGACCTAGGTTTCAGTTTAGTTGACACTTGTCAGCAGGGTTTATATGTTACTATGAAATCTACGAATAGAAAATACAACAAACTTCGCTTAGGACAATGAAGAGTGCTAAATTTTAAGTATACGGAGATAATTCTTTTTAAATGTAAAGAAATAATGCATTATAGTTGAAAAGAGACAATCCGTATTACCCAACTACAGTTAAAAGTTATCATCAACACGTAATTAATGTTTTAACATTCATTATCACATATCTGCAAGACTTCGGCAGGGTCTATCTTAAAAAAAATTAAAATCTCTTTATCCCATTGTTCACGTCAATTGGTAATAAACAGTAGTAATTTACTGTATATGTGACAGTAATAAATAATGTTGATTAAGTGACAATTACAATGTAAAATGTTTATTTATAAACTATTTTCAATTTTCTTTATATATCAAATCGACCGGTAACCGTGACAACTAACACATTTTTAAACAATAATTTTATTACTATCATTATATTTAACATGCCCTAAAATTTAAATAATGCTACCACACTCCTGTTTTACCCAAATCTTCAAGTAATAGCTTATATCTAATACTACATTGTGCTGTTGTATAAGTAAACTAAAGTTAAAGTCATGACTGAATTCAAAGCACGAATCAGAAACCCGGCGGCTTCCCTACATTATAGTGTGCAAGCCAAAAGGCATTATATACCTTCGTTCTAAAGTATTTTTAATTTCGCATTTACAACCTACCAAGAGAATACTCTAATTTTTTAAGAAATGCTCTGTTAGATACGCTTATATGAACAATCAAGCCATTAGTTAGTTGTTTGCTAGTGAACTAATTTATGTAATTTTATAAACATATGAAGTGTTTTTTTTTCGAAATATGCAATTAAATATTCATATCTCCTTGTTTACTAAACACAGGATCAGTAAACAAGTCAATAAAAGTGTACAGAAAATGCATTTTATGTTTTACAACTTCATGAAAACAATAATAAGATAACGCTAAAAACAAGGTTATTAAATAAAAACGAAATATTCAAAAAACGTTCTTCTAGTTTATTCCTAGTAGTGAAGCTATGTACAATAAAGTAACTACAGTTGTATCAAAAGTGGTTAAACATTGTTCAGCAGTTACAATTTATAGTTCAATATTTCGCTACTTATTAATCACCATTTGTTATAACAGTAAAATGAAATCATCAGTGTCATCTGTTAGGGCATCTAAAGCTAGAAGAGTACTTTTAATAACAGAAAAATACGAAAAAAAGTAATTCTGGTAACAAGATAATGACAAGCATATAGGTTTTGATAGTATGTATTTGAAGAGTGGCTTTAAATCTTTTGTAACATAACAGAAGAAACCACAAAGCGGCTGACATATGGTTTTAAATTCATTTTAGTAATATAATGAAGTACCGGGAGTTTTTTACAATTTTAAAATCCTTTACTTCTAGAGGCCGTCTCCCACATATAGCGACGGCCACTGATATACATTTAGATGAACCTAAACTTCGTATTCATAAAACCTTCGTAAGGCCACTTTATTTGCCCTAAATATCAAATTAATTTCAAGCATTATACTCTACTATTAATCTTAATTTTACTGCCGTTTTTGTTCCAGTTTATTGTTACCAATTATTTCTAATACTTAACATGTATTTCCAAACTTACCCTTCGAATATTATTCCCAGGTAAATGACTCGAGTAACTAACTTTTATCTAAACTGAAGATAAATGTTTAGTTCCATTATTGCATAACCCTTAGAGATATAATTTGACCCTTGTGCTTTGTGTTTTGTCATTAGTGTAATAATTTACTAATCACCAGTTATTGGTCATTGATTTCGTTTTCAAATGTAAAACTATGTATATTAATGTCGAACAGTGATGAAGAGCTAACTGTAAAAGAGCCGTTTTTCCTTCTATCTGTGTTTTCAATGATTTAATGGTAATATATGATTGATTTTAAGTGAGAGAGAAACACACCATTTGATCCGTAAAATCGGTGTTTGAACTTGTTTGCCTGTCTGAGAATTTGCATTAAATAAAAATGATGCAATATCATTATATTTTAATGTTTTTTTTTAATTTTAATAATCTATTAGGATATAAAATATTTTTTTGATAGTAATTAGGTTATATTAAAAACAATATTATATGCAGTTAGCATAATCATGTATTTTCCCGTTGATTTGTAATGGACTAAAACTGGTTAGCCTCTGTTTCCAAATGTGAATTCCGAGCGAATTGCCTCGATATGGTGATATTACACAAGTTATATAATTAAGTAGCATTGTGACCGGTAAGCGGAATCCAGGACGCGTGTTTCATTTTATTTAGGACTCATCGGCTGGTTGTAAGTGCATCCCAACCAACGGGAAAATACAAGCTTATCCTAATTACATATATGCCCGTTCCACAAACGTGACTGTCTGGACACAGTAGCCTAGTGGTGAACGCGGTGGCGTTTGGAACAAAGTGGACTGAGTTCGAATCCCAGTGTAAACATCAACATTGGGATGCAGGTACATCCAGCCAACGAGTCCCAAATAGGACGAAACGCGTGTCCTGGATTCCGCTTGCCAGTCACAATCCAACTTAAATATATAAATAGTATGTATTTACATTCTGACTACCAAAACAAAACTTCATCATTTTAAACTTTCCTGATTTCACTAAGTTCTTCTGATCTTTTAATAAAATGATTATAAAACCCTTTCTAAAGTATGTTGATAGTAGACATGAACAACAATATTCGAATATAGCTATACTGTATATACCAAGCAAAGGATTGTTTACTGAGCTTTGAGTCATGTAGTTTATTCGACTTTTAGTGTACTACATCCTGACACAAACTAAACTAAGTGGAGCTAGGCTTGCAAATAAAGCGTATTAACCTAAGTTCTCTTAACACCAATCAACCACCATACTATTTTAAAAATATTTATATACCCTGTGAGACAGAATTAATAGCATTAAACTTGGTTCTAGAGTAATTAGTCATCATAGAAACCATATGACCTGAAAAATGTGACTGTATTCTGCAGAACATCTACAAGTCATCTTTCAGCTATTTGAGCAAGTAAATAGCTTGAATGCAGTTGCAGACATCAAATGCTAAACAATATTATATACACTACTATTATTATTATTATATTTTTAACAATATGTTAATAAAAAGCTCTGAATGAAATTGCTGAAACTGTGGTTCTATATCATTTAAGTTTGATGTACAGTTATATTTAGGAAAATAATTACATACTGAGCATAGTTTTCATCTAAATCCACATCATAAAGTGCATACATTTCAGTTTATTCCAATAAAAACTAGGCAGTTCTGAAAGATAATACATATTTATATACTACTTGTAATATGCACTATAGATAAGTGACTGGTTAGTTTGATTTAAAAAATTCGGTATGTTATACTTTTAAATGATCACTGATGATAAATGATTAATGGTGATATCAAATAAGGCATCTTTTGTGAATCAATATGAACTGTTATCAATGTGTTCAATATGAGACCGAATATTTTGTAATATGAAGCATGAATTGTCAAAAAAAATTAATAGTAATCACGAATAAAATAAAAATATCATTTCCATTCATTTGTATGGGTACTTTGAATATAGTCTTTAAAGTATATAGTGAATGCATTAGTAGTAATATTAGTGTAATCATAAATCTTGTAAAAATGAATTGTCATCCATCTTCAGAAAAACAAAAGCCGTCATTTCGTTTACATTAAATTGTGTGATTTTCTTCTCTTAACAGAATAAAACTCAAAAAATCAAATTAATTTCTCCTAACTAGTTCATACTTTGTTCAATAACTCATGTACGATGGTTAAAAAACATGAAGCACTTTTGTTTTTGATATGTTTATTAATGTTTATGAAGTTCATTTAATAGTGTCTGTATGAAAGCAAACACCATTTAAAATTGTTGTGAAAATAAAAACCTGTACAATGAAACACATGAATAGAATTATAGCTAAACATTAAGAAGAATGCAAATTAGAAAAATTTATTTTTATTGTGTATGCAACTCAAAATGAATTCACTTGAAACAATGCACTGAAAGTATATTAAGATAGATGAGCATTTAATTAAGCTTCACAATAAATTTATGGAAGATATGATATCGAATTATTTGCATACAGGCTTACTGTCAGTATGCTGGGAAATGTATATGGCCCGATAAAGTATGTCTATGTCGTGGAATCTATTGAGTCTCCTGAAATATTCGTTTCTATGGTGTTATACCATATACCACTGATGACGGGAGCAAACCACATACGTCAAGACAGAATACCAATGTTTTTACCAACTCAATTTTGAATGCTATTTGAAATGAAAAAGTTCACAGTTTATTAAAAAGCGGTCGTTTCAGAACAATAAATATTTGAACGTAATAACTATTCGTCATAATAATTTCTCGGAGAAGCCGACAATTCAATAAATGAGTAACTTGACATTTTACGTTCAATGAGTACTGTAATGTATAGAAACCGGAAACAAACTGTTGGGGGGGGGGGCGAATGACATAAAAAATAAAAGCACAGTACATACCTATAAACGTGTACAATATCATCAGAAGCCAACTTTATTATAATTAACGACAACATTAAGTTCTTATTCAATGTATTGATTCAAAGATAAGTTTACCCAAAGAATTGCTGGTTACTAAGCAGAACTAGAAATCACAGACTAATCTATGTAGTCTATTATATTTTTCTTCGCTTAATTGGGACTTAACTGCGCCATAATTATTTGAGCAGTCTTCATTAATGTTCATCGCCTTAAGCATGAAAACAAAAACTATGTCTGTATCTTTCTCCTGTTTCTGTTGGACAAACTGGAACCGAATGTTTACTTTATGGGTGGAAAATCCATCTTAAACCCATTAGCAAATATAACCAAATAAATCAATCCGTTCTATTGATTCAAACACGAATAAAATTATGGCAACTTTCAGACTTAAAAACACATCATAAATATATAGCCTTCCATTTAATTAAGTTTGGCTTTTATCCATTTTATGTTTCCTGTAAAAAATATTTTTTTAACTTGAGAATCATCAATGTTAACTCCATTAGTGAAATCAGTGGTTTCAACTAAAGATTCATCGAAACTCTAATTTTGCTCAATCTCGTTTGTCGTTTCATTTAGTTTAAAAGAGTTCTCCGTATTAAACACTTATTTTAAAGTAATCTGACACATTCCATTCATTGTACGAAAAACGTCTGACTAACAAACTTTTCAAGACGTTCTACGACAATAACAGGGATTGAAACCTTAAACGTCATTCCTCAAAATTGTCTAAAGTATATCACAGTTTAGTCAGGTTTTTCACACTGTAAAATAAAAATCGGATGCAATAAGGAATGACTTCCTATTATTTTTATAGTTATCAATAGATTTAGACTTTCTTAACCTTTAAAGTTAGGTGGTACAATGTAACTCTTGTTTTCCATCATTCTAACATTTAATGTATCATATTCACTGTCTCCACGATTTTGGAGATCCTTATATTGTATTGCTGATAGTGTACAGGTATTATATGTCCGTTAGTAATCATCTACTCATTGGTAATGATCAAGTAAATGATGCTGCAAAATTAATAATAGCTAAAAATATTCATAATGTATTTATTTCTGAAACTTGCAGCGAAGATATTGCTTGCGTAATTTTACTAGATTCACTCACAAATTTATTAAAACTGTGGCCTAAAAGTTAACAAATTTGAGGGATCCATCTCAAAAATCACCTGAACATTGCACAGCTCCTTGTTTTCCATGAACCTAATATAAGGAGTTTACTCCGATGTAGTCGTCTGCAGTTAACACAATCAGCTAGTAGAACACAATACAATCAAAACAATAAAGCGTTGTAATCAATGCTGTAAATAACCAGGAACATTTATAAATTGTAAACAAGATGTAAGGCTAACTATAACTAGAGTTACAAACATTTCCATAAGTGAACTTTATTTGTCATCTCCGTTTTGTAATAACTTGGTTCAAAACCTATAAATGGTTTTTAAAATACTTCCAAACTCTAGGTGTCTATCGGTAAGGTGACTGGAAATTTACTTATCCAAATATTTTCATGTAAGGAGTGCATAATAATCATTACTTCATTTTTCATCATTTCTGAGGTCATAATTTCCATGTGTACACTTTCAATGGCTTAATTTTGAAACAATTTGTTCAGTTGAATACAATTTTGGTACACTTATAATATTGTATGCATTTGAGTGATAACAAACAACATCCGATTCTAATTACTAGATTACCGTTATCCAATAATTGGATATTTTCGATTCATCTTGGCTGTTTAACTTGTCAAACTAAAATAATAATCCAAGTACCTGCTTAATAAAGACTGTAAATTTCGTTTCCTTCATTTATCGTTTTCTTTACAAAACAGATTGCTAATCCCTCCTTAAGTTCTTACTACTTTTATGCTACTTATTTAATATTCGAATAACTGTAATGTAATAATAAGGCTACAGTGCTATATTAGATGCCTCTTATACGTAGCATATGCAATACACGAGGCATATTAAATGCTGCTGAGTAAAATATGACATAAAATGAAGAAAATTAGGTAAAATCAAATAATTTTTTCTGATTTGTTTTTAGACCGAAAATTTGTTAGTAAATTTAAAGTAGGTATGTCAATGATAAAGTAGTTACAAGATTTCGTACTAGAATGTACAATAAAATGAACATTTTACGTAACTGATACAACTATTACACCTCATTACTTTTATGGTGTCGGTGCATCTGTCATTTATTCGTTAATATCATAAGACTTGTGTTTTATCCATAAAATCATGAAAGCATATAAACTCACTGTATTCTAGACGTCTGTTATCCGATCAGACAATTCCAGTGATTTAACAAATTGAAAATGCACACAAGTTGCGAATACAGAATTCATTTCTTTCATAATAGTCTGTTAGACAAATGGTGTTGCGAAAAATGTATTTCTCAATACACTGGGATGAAATCGCCTTTCCCAACGAGAACATTATAAAGTTTGTTCATGATACTTGAGAAATAATATGCACGCACAATATATTAAGCTGTTTATCACTCTGCCCCAACTTATTCGGGCTACATTTATAAAAACGTGCGTGATATCGCCACAGTTAAATAATTCTACTGCTTTATTAAACGTTGCAACTAAAATAATATACCTAAATAAAACTACAAATATTCATTTACAATCCTGCACATACCATTTGCAGAAATGATATAAAAGGAAGTCACGACTTTCAGTTATCTCTATATGTATTTTTCATGATTTATATCCTGTTTCAACGTGAAAACAGCCTTTAATGTAGTCTTAAGTCTCTCCAGTGCCTATTTATCATTAAAATATTTAATGAAACTCCACTACATAGTTGTTTATCATTTGATCACAATCTTGGATGAAGAAAACTTTCCTTAAGTATTCCCCCCACACAAAATGTGAATGCACTAATCGTATTTAAAGGCAAGAAGACTTCGATAATTTTGTAAATCGTTTCATGTGTATTAGTTAGAGCACAAGCTCGATTAAAACAACACTTGCATAGCGTAATGTTAGCACTTTGCCAACAATGTAAAATATTTTCTACATTCCATTTAAGCCAGATTGTTTAAGTACATGCTAATCAAGTTGCAGACTTAAGTTATAAACGGCAATGACTTTATCCAAGTAATTTTAACAAAAAACACTTCAAAAAAGTACTACAAATATGTATATTAAATTTATCGTAACTTAACGTTCAACAACAGTCACGGAGTTGAAACAATTTTGATGATTTCAATTTACACTAAACATTGAACGACCATAATTATTTATTAATAGGTGACAATGTAATTTTTCAAATTCCTTCTACAAGTGATGATTTGAAAAGTACTGATGCTACTTGATAAGAATAAGAGATTTATCATTTACTAGCATAGTGATGAATACCTCATCATTACAATATTGGTCAAGTATATTGATTTGATTTTGTGATATCTGATTGAAATAACATCTTCATCATACCATTTTTCACACAAGTAAACAAAATCACATCACAATGGAACTAAACAAGGTAAAATCCATCAAAATCAGATAGATGCATTTCCGATTAAATTACTTACAGTACAATCAGCTAAAGCAATATACTGAATTGATTAATTATGCATTAATCCCTAGGGATTATTAAATTTCTTCCTACTATCATTTTTATATATTTTGTTTTAAGCGCTAAAGTGATCACTACAAGAATAATATATTTTCCCAGAAAACGACTGAAATCAAAGAACCACACTAATAATTTATCACATTACTTAAGAGAATTTACTCACTTGTAGTTAATTCATTTTTAATGCTTTTTAATTACCATAATATTATATTGCTGGTGACACTTAGTTTTAAAACATAACTTTATGCTTAAGTTGGTTACAGCAGAGGTCTTTTATAACAATCGTTGCTTGTTGCTTATTAGTACGAAATGGTAATAATGTAATTGTATATGATATACAAACAAAATGAATCACTACTCAGACGTAATTGTTGAAGAATAAGTATTTAGCCATATAGGAAATTTCGAACATATAACAAAGGTGGTATGTGTAAGTCGGGAAATTTCGATTGTGATTTGGATGCATTTATATATCTATTGAGATCGATGAATTTGATTTACTTCAAATACTACAAGAGCCGATAGTTAAGTAACTTGTAGTATTCTGAAAATTAATCAATTTTTGTTTAACTACAATGCAATGGTATCTAATAATATAAAACAATTTAAAAACTATTTTATTGTAACACATGCAGTTGTGTAATTCTAAATAAATTAAACAATCAAGAAGTAATTTTCTACCTGATAACAAAATTTCCAAAGTAACTTTTAAAATTATTGATTACCATGGATCGGCTTGAAAATGTTAAATTAAGTTCAACATTAGTCTGAATAGCTTATAATTAATAACATATTTCTAAAATTTCATCGTATATAAATTCTAAACTTCCAATATATTATGGCTGTAATTTAATCAGCTTCTTCAAAGAATAAATAATTGAACCAAATGAACATAAATGCATTCACATAACTATATACACATTGATCTCACCTTTTAAATACATGAAATTTATGTGATCAGACTGATCTTTGTGGTTGGTCCTGCAATTAGTAATTGATTTACTTTGTTTCTCCGTACTGTTTAAACTCGTGTTAATTTGATTCATCTATTTATTCACTGAAGAAGCGAATTTAAATTAAAGCTGTGAAAGGTCAGAAATTTAAAGTTTCTACACATTCGGATCTTAAAAATATATTATTCATTATTTAAAATTAAGGTTATTTAATTCTCAAAAAAATCAACTATTCAAATTACTACTGCTTACTTTACTTTGAATAATTTCTGGAGCTAGATATTCGGGAGTGCCACACAATGTGTACGTCCGATATTTCACATGTTTGACAAATCCAAAATCAGCAATCTACAGAAAGATATAAACTAATAAATATTATATCAAAGAACGTCTAACCAATATACTATAACACTTATTAAACATTTTCATAGATAATGAATTTACAAGTATCATAAAACCCCAACAAAAATAATGGGGCAAATATTCGTTAGCGAAGAATAATGATTGTATCTAAGACTTATGAATAAGTCTTATGAATAATTTAAGAGAATTTCATCTTTCTTTCCTAATACAATTAATTTTGGTGAATACTGACTCATCCGAAATCAATGACAATAAACAATAACTGGGATTTCCAAGCAATACGCTGACTTTATAAAAAAAAATACCTTTATGTAGACTTGAGTAAACAAAAATGAAAACTGAAAACGATTTTGATGTTTCTTTACAAAGCAACGTACTTATTCCTCTCAATTCAGTTTCCACCTTGTGACTAAACCGTTTTCATATAACCTAACAAATGTAATGTACTGCTATAAATAGATATTCTATTTAGATAACACTGTAGACTGTGATCGGATTGCTTCAGAAACAAATTCAAACTTTTGGCGTTTAACCTGATGCCCCATATTGGGAGCTACTAGGCTCCTTTGTGTCATGCTACTTGGTTTCCACTGGTTATCAATTAATATTAATCGGTGATTCAAGACTAAGATCAGTCAGTGTGTCATCTAAGAATTGTAATTTGAAAAAAATTAGTTTCTTAAGGACAGTTACGTTTTTCGATTTTGTTTTTGTAGGCATCATATGTTTATTTATGAATTTCAGCGGGGGAACGTTCATGTTGAACATGTTACTAATAAGGGTTAATTCTTCTTCCACAGTATCGTCAGAGCATATGTATCTAGAGCGATGCATTAGGGTTTTTACTAGGTTTCTTTTGTATCCTAATGGTACAGAACTGTAGAAATGAGGATACTGCAAAACCAACGTTAATTTTCTACACATGCCTCCTTTTTATGTACCATCTGTTCTTCGAGTTAGTAAGATGTTTAAGAACAAAATATTGTCATCATGCTGTGTTTCTAAGATAAAAGTAATTGATGGATTAACGTTGTTAAATATTTCAAGCACACCACTCTTATCTATTTCATCTGTGAGGACCATGTATGTATCATCTACATAGTGAGAATAAAATGTTAATTGCCTGATCTTATTTTCTAGAGGGCCATATTCTAATTTCGATAGAAAGGAATCTGCAAGAAGTGGACCTAATGGTAATCGTATTACGACACCATATGATTATCTGTACAACTCATTATTAAATTAAAAATTTACGTTCACTGTGCATCTTAGGATTAACTCCTTTAGTGTAGGAACTGGAACTTTAGTTTCTATATTTGTCTTAATAAGTTCGTTGCATATAAAATCTACTATTTCTTGTAGGGGAACGTTAGTGAACTTATTATTATGTAACACACCACCAATTATTTGGTAATGATTTTAAACCTATTATATATATATATATGTATTAGAGCAGAGCTTTGATGAAAAACTAGCTGAAAAGAAATTTCTTCGCTCGTCTCGTCCTTTCTTAATGACAAATAATTAAATACTGAAAATGCGGGTTGTTTTGGAATATTTTGTATAATACGATTCTAGGGTTATTATATATTTGAATTTCTTGACTAACATTACAAAACGAGAATATCAAATCAGCTAAAATCTCATGGTCAAGAATGGATAAAACATGAGTACATAGGTTACTTAATTCGGACTTCAGACACAATTAAGAACTGAAGGACACCCAACTCAAATAATGAAAGTGTGATATCACTTCTATAGGATAAATACCACAAGAAAAATAAACACTTGCATGTATTTTCCACCATCATTAAACATTTACACATACAAAAGCAGGTATTTATACATGCATATAACATGAGTAGAACCTGTAACCATAGCAATTTCTAACATGAGTTGATCTGAAGTATTTTTTTAATTAAATTTATTCGTTTTCCGTTGAAATTTGATCGAATTAAAAAAAATGTCCATTATACATGACTACTGATGGAAATAAAATTATGTATTTGATGCAGACTTTTTGTACTTGGGTATATTTTTCAACTTACACAATAATATACACTTATGGAACTTTTTAGATTTAAACTACTTCATATTTGTAATTACCTTAGACATAATGAAGCAATGTAAAATAAAGCATTAGATCCGTTGTTAACTTAACTATGTGAACATTACTTCCAAAAATTTACATGTTAGCACAACTACATTTAAAATTTTATTGTAATTGTTTATTATGTCTCTTAGTTTCGTATTGTATTGATGCAGTACAATTCGAACATTTACCTGAAGCTGTTAAGATGATATTCTTATTTAAATATGTTGATATCTGATTTTACAATAACAAACTATTAGTCAATACGAGTAGCCTTTTTGTGGATGTATAATGTGATCCATTCAAAAACTTCTATTAACAAAAGAACACTTGATAATAATTTTGTTGTTTCATAGGGCCATGTCAGAAATTGGACCGTTCAGTCCAAATCTTTTTGTTTGTACTATCTGAATTTAGCAAAATTAACCGTTTCCAATCATATTAATTTTATTTGTTGTTTTATTAAACTTGAATGAGCACAAAATATACAGTTTCCCAAGACATTCATTACGATGTGAGCGATTATTGAGGAACTCCTTGGTATTTGACTACTGATATTTAAGAACAATAATAACAAAAAATTATTTGCTCATTATCCAGGAAAAGACCACTTTTATCGTTTCCATGAAGCATGTCAAGTAAGAGAATACTCTGTTTTGCTGTCTCATTACAGTTTACCAAGTATTTTTGTATTCTGTATACTATATTTATCTTACATGTTCATGAGATCCTTAATTCAAAATGTTATACAATTATATGCATATGAAACATTTCAAAATAACGTCACATTTAAAGCCATATTTATTTCTTTAAAAACGTATTTGAATTAGCTAGGATATGTTTTAACGTCAAAGCGGACTTTCATTATATTGTTATCTCAGACTATCCTATCATGACTTTACATGCCATTAAAACACCTGGGAACCAAACTGATAATAAACATCCGCTGAAAAATGTTTTTGCAAATAAGCTGTTTCTGTGACTGGATACAGTAACACGAGAAAACAGGTGCAAGTGATTAGACATGAAAATACAGTTCAAAAAATTTTTTTTGTTTTTTATAGTTCGTTTCCTAAAATATCAGCGAAGAAAATAATTTAATGTAGAATATGTTAGACGGGAGTTACAAAATGAAGTCACGTACTAATGGCTATTTATAAAACATGATGAATTGAATTTTATTACGTTCTCTGGTCTAAGTAATTTGATTTTGTGCATAAAGTGTTTGCATATCTGATTACCTAAGTAATTGGTGAAATCTGAGACAAAACATCCGTGTTAGCCACTACTTGTCAGCAATCAGCATTCCAGTTTCCATCTAGTAATTTCTCATTTCTACGAGTGATCAGTCATGTCTCGAATAGCCCCATGTTAACGTTCTGAAATGTGAAGCTTAGTGATTTGGATTGTAATCTAACATGCTGCATCAGTTTCCTCATAATTCCTGGTGAGCTTTGTTGACAAACTTTAAATCAAAGATAGTTTCCTCCTGATTACCCATACCTATCTAATATTGCAAAGCTCCATTATTACATTTTTAACCACCAATAGAAAGGGATTGTAAACAATATTGTCCTGTTTATAACAAGGCAATTTGTGTTGTGAATTCTTCTTTTCAAAGCACTTTAAATGGTTTTAAAGAACCAGTTTTAAATGTAGTAATTAGTTACCTTATGTTTTATTATTTCTTGATGGATATCTGATTCGTTACAATGACCTAACAAGCCTAAATTAAATTCATGAGGATTTAGATTCAAACTTTATAAAACGGCTGCTAAGAAACAAAAGAATATAACTAAAAAAATGGAATTAGATTACTATAGTATTAGAAGTGGATAGTTAAGGTAGAGTATATCGTAAAATATTCGTAAACAATTAGATTCCTTTTGATAAAACATATGAAGACTACTACTATAAATGACGATAACATCCACTGAAAGACATACTTGATATATTAGCACTACTGACTTATGTTCCTTTCACAAATTAATTTAAATATATCGCTACATTTGAAGGACTACTAACTTGACCTAATTATTATATTTTCTGCCAGCACTATAATATGATTTGTCACTCTCTTTGTCTCGAAATCTTTGGGCTGGTAATAGATGGTACTAGAGTTCAGTAAATGAAAGAAAATTATTTTTGTCATGATTTTACAATACAGTACGGATTCTTACCTACTTTAATATTGCGTAATTGATATACTATGACTGAGAAATATACTCTAATGAAGAAAATTCAGTTCCCTCGGGTGAATGACGTACTTAAGTAAAGGCGCACTATAATTATTTTCATGATACAACTATAGACTATTGCCATTGGTTTATTATTTCCCTTAAATCTAAATTGTTTTAAAAGTTTACATGAACAATTAAATTAGCTCCATTTATTCGCACTCAAATGGAATGATAATTTCCAAAATTTTTCAGTCCCTTCATAATCACGTACATACCTCAGACATTATGTTACCGTTTATAGTTATTAAAGTTGTATGACTTTGTATCGCGACATTTGTTGTTACTTTATCATTAGTTCGTTACCTCTATGTGAATGATTTAATCATTCTAACCTTATTTACTTAACTATGTTACGTCTACGTTGCCAATCCTAATTTACAGACTGAACTATGAACTGAACACACTATGCTGCATTATTGTGTTGTTTTATTAACCAACTTTGATCTTCAGAATAGTACTAATTATTATGTTGAAGCAAAGTGAAAACAGAAACCAGAACTGTGATGTGTATTTTGGCACCAGCAATTGTGAACAATTCTTTTTTAACTGTTAACTTGAACCATGTCAATTAATTTATTTGTGTATGTCAAAAGACAAGGGTTAAGCGCACAAAACATTTCATTTTCGTATCTTAACAAATATTTCATTTTACTACTTAAAACAACATATATATTATACTTCCCTAGGCTTAATTAATCAAGGGTAATTATTGTTACCACTTCCTTTTGAGATTTTTTCACTTGAAATAAATAAGAGTTTATTTAAATGTCATAAGGAACCGTGGACGTTAAGTATAAATTTAGTAGCCCCTGTTCACAGTAGTTGCAACTACTGTGATATTCCTGCAATCATTACTTTCTTTATACAAGCACTTATTTTAATAAAATCACTGTTAATTTAACTTAATTTTGTGAAAAAAGGGATAGATTATTTGATTACTACGGAATTCACAGTATTCGGATATAATTACAGGATACATCTCCAGTAGTTATCCATGAGAAATAAAAATATGAAATCATATTGAAAACATTGTTTGTCGTTATCTGTTACACAGTTGAACTTCAATTTGTTTAGCTAGTGATCAAAGTAAAAATAAATCCTTTGCTGAACACAGATTAAATATGATATGGATTGTATATAATATTAAAACATAACTTGTGTTTTTTCATGTTGACATCGTGTCTGGGATTATAGTTCGCAAGAAACAATGCATTTATCGATATCTACATATTTCAATGTCAGTTGAGAAAACAGCGAGAAAACATATGCTACCATATCACTATTGCTTATATAACTGTCTTTAAAATTACAAACTCAAAGAAATCGAAAGTGATGATTTTTACATTGTGTCGGGATAAACTGACCCTTAATTTATATGTGGAATTATACATAGACGGATTCTCGGAGTGATCAAACCATATTTTATTTACAACAGATTGTATACTATTCACTAGTTTCAGGCTTGCCGACCTTAACTGTGCATCAGAATAAACATGTATACCAAGGTGAAATACATTTTTTTGTAATTGAAGTGATTCATATCAGTTGTTTATTATAGTAAGACAAATTGACTTCAGTTTCAACTGAAAAACGCTGGTTGACAACCCTGTGTAGATTGGTTTGTTAGAAAGGATTTCACGCTATTCTACATTGCCTAGATGGTCATCTAATAAACGAAACGACTAGATTTTATTTACTGATGCAAATATTAATAAACGAATCTTTCGAAATGCAGTGAGAATGTAAATTTATAATGAATGGCAATGAAGACTTATGAAAATGAATATTATGGTGACTTTAAAACATAATTCTGCATGAGTAAGCCATAAATCTGTAAATAAATGATTTTTTAGACAGTATTAGGTACCTCAACATTGTAGGAAGTCCTCATAAAAAGCAGCTATAAGTCAACAATTAAACAGACAATATCTAGATTTCAGTCAAATGAAAAATTGCAAAAATCAAAAATTACAGACTAATTTGTGAAAAACAACCAACAGTGAGACAGCTTAATACAGTACTACATTGGCTTCCAGTAGCTGAAAAACAAACTCTAAATTTCAGTTTGATTCTTAGTATCATATTTTTAGTTAATATTAACTGTTAATCGAACCACCTATAAATGTTACTAATTTCCACAAAATTATTTAAACTGAAAACAACTTTACTATCTTACACAGCACAAAAAATATCTAAGATTTTATTTTAGAAATTTATGATAATGTTCGATCAGTAGCTTTTCCTCGCATCATCTGACTTTAACTCAATATATAAAGTTCAAATGTTACATAACAAAGTTCTTCCAAAGTCAAATAATCAATAGCATTTTGATTTATTACTCAATTGTACATTGATATGATGTCACTAATGTTCACTGGCTTTTACAGCATCAAATAATTTACTTGACCTCATAAACACAAAAAACTGATTAAAAGCGTTATGATATGAAAGAATATATTATCTGTAGATAAGCACGGCATCCAAATAACTTACTACAAGTGAAATGTTGACAATTAAGATACACCAAATAATAGCATTTCAAGTAAAAATGGATGATACATTTTTCTAGATTTAAATGGTCCCTCGTCCTTATTCTCTAATGAAGACTACTTTCAAATTTATAGTTTGACAGTGGATAACAAGGAGTTGTACTATTTGTCTCTCGTTATCACTAACATGACAAACCTTTATAACACATTATAAGAAGAATCATCTTTATAATAATGTTTTCATTGCATCAAAAAGTCGAGTGTTTTCTCGTCTCTTTCAAAATTTTAATAGTGATGCATTAAAACAGTAATGATGTCGACATTCTAGAGACAGCCGTAAGGCAAAAGCATGGTGTTGTTTATTTTCTAACTAGAGAAATACTTCCCAAACTGATGTGAAAAAGTGGACTCATCCCTATTCTCATGCAATCAACCAGTGTCTCTGTGTATTTGAAATTAAGATGAACAGTATATCAAGAACACATGTCAAAATCGATTCTTGTTGAAAAGGTTCGGATAATAAAAGAAATGCTAGTATTTCCATATAGCTAATAAAGTGGTGGTGATTTACAACACACTAATTTTTTATCTGTTCAATTAGAATTGAGATACAGTGGCCAACATAATTAGGTATTGGTTTCAATATCCTACAAACTGTATCATAATGGTTTATATCATTTTTACTACACTGTTGACATGAAAATAGGTTTTGAAATTTCAATTTAATTCGACAACTAGCTGGTTTGGGTTAAAGTCTTTGGTAATGATGACCTTGATTAACTACTGATACATATTTACAATTCCTGTCGGACCAGGATTTATAATGCACTTCAGTTTTTTTTACAGTAAAAGAGTTGCGATTAAAACAATATATATCTTCACAACTTCATAATTTGGTTTGGTTTTCAAGGTAGTAGACAATAGACACTAATACATTACAAGCTAACACAGGAACATTCTCGAACTCGATAGAATTTTGATTACTACTTTCAAATTTGATCTCCTTTTACGACTAACATTGTAGTTGAAACACACTGTTTTATAATAATAGTTTCTAGTCTACATATACATATTTAATACACTTAGATGCTATTCAGATGACTGGCAACATAAATCAAGTTATAAACATTACACCTTTATGTAATGAACCATTTTCAACGATTATCTAATATTGCTACATTTATCTATATACAGAATTTTTTACTTGATTGTGAATTATACTCCATTTTTGTTGAATGAACTTAACTGTGCTTGACCTATTACATTCATAGGACAATAACTTCATAACAGTGAACAGTCAAATACGAATGTATCACTTCAGTTTGATTATATTATTAATAAGATTTAGTTGCATCGTACAATTGATTTTATTCAGGGTCATTTCGTGATTAAAAGCACATTGTGCTGTATATTTAGTTTTTTTTAATTACACTCATGATTTTTCGAATTAAGTAAATCAAAAAAACTCACAAATAATTTAAAATTAAGTTTATGAATCTCATTTTACGGTGTATAAATAATATAATATCATGTACATGAAGTATTTTGAGAATTCGAATCATTCACATAAACATTTGGGTTAATGGATGAAATATTTAAATTAACCAATGATATATTTAAAAGCGATAAAAATATGTGTATAATTAGAAGTCTTCTCTAGGCAGTCATTGGAAATAAATTTTTAACCTTGGTTTAAGAATTTCACCGTGTAACTAGGGTGTACAATAACACAAATGTCATATTATGAAATTGTATTGTATTATTAAAGAGCTAGTGATAAACCGTATTTCCAAAAAATCAAAATCTGGGCTTAGTGTCATTCTTTAAGAGCTAGTAACAAGACTATGGTTAATTTAATACAGACGCATTGAACGTTATCATTTTGTTAGGACAAAAGCATTGGCAGGTTTTAACAACATCTACATAATTAATTTGGGTAATGAACATTTTTTTTTCAAGAATAAAAGTACTCTCGTTAAATTAATTGTAAAGAAAAATACAGAATTATAGATCAGGGTGCATGCGTTTCAACCAAAACAGATATACTTCATTATTTGATTTTCTCTACACCTATTCAAAATATGATATACTACTTGTTCGTTGTCTAGGCCATACCCTTGAAATTTATCAAGAGTAAATTGACTAGATTTTATTTATCCCTAATTCAGATGCTTACGAAAGTAATTCAGTAAACTAACGTCGAGTGTTTTCATTTCCATACTAAGTCATGAACAAAATCACAAACACTTATGTAAATGAATTCATTGTATCTTCACGTCATTTTTTTACTGAGTTATGTATAGATTTACGAAAAAATTCAATAAACAAGGAGCAAAGGACCTACTTTAGGTAGTAGAAAACTAAGAGAATAAAATGTATGTATTATTATCTATGGATTGTCAATCACATTATTTCTAACTATTGCTAATATTACGACAGCAACTTGAAAGGCATTTCCAACCAAAACGCCATATTCTAGAAAAGATAGAAAATTTACTGATACAAACACTTAAATCATTATTTTGTTACTAAATGTCTGTATCAACTGTCATCAGGTTTTGATACAAATCCGTGTTGAGATATGTCTACGAAAACCTCCCGACACCCTAAAAATGGATCAATAAACATTTTTCAGTGTAATCGTTTCTTCTGATTCGGGTTATTCTGTGTTCCGGCAACATAATATTACTCCTAATTCTTACCGATTCTTCTTTGTTAATTTGCAAACTTATCATAATTAGTTAAATTTAATTATTCTCAAATTAGGTAAATCATATCAATCATCGACCACCAAGAAATTAGTAACAATATGAGTAGAACAAACTTCTGTGCTTAAATTTCTTATATAGCCAACTGGAAAGCAAGCATAAAGTTGATACCTGTTTGATACCTGATACCTATTTGAACTTAACAGTAAACAACTTTGAAAGATCGTCTCTCCAGAAAGAAAGATTGCATATTAATTTTCAAAACTTCAATACACTAAATAAGATTGTTTCCATGACGAAATGTCTGTGTATATGTGTTAATATAATGGTATACCAAAGATTATTAAAATAAAAACGCATAACTCCATTACTTTATGCTTCATTCATTCATTCAAACTATCGAATTATAGCGTTTGCCTACAGAACTAAATAATGAACTAATAAATTGTTGAATACCTCACAGTGCTCCTTTTTAGTTTAACCACTTGACCACTTGATGAGATAATATAACTAAAGTTACGATATTTTTCTGTATGCACTGTTGACTGTTTTACCTTCAACATAGAAAAATCACTCTTGATAATGTTCGCGGATGCGAATAAAGAGCGTTATCATTATGCAGCTGACGTGTATTTCTTTACTTAGAGAGGTGAAGTATTGAGCACATGTTTGTTTAGTTCAAAACGGCAGCTTGTCCTTAACATATCTGTGAACCAAAAGTCAGCTGAAAAAGACCATACATAGGTTTACCAAATAAAATGTTTTTGTTAAAAATTTTAAAGGTCAGCTTACCAAACACTTGTTATAGCATCTTATGTAAATTTGGTGTACATAAAGAGCGTTTTCATTAATAATTTAGGTTATCTTCCATGTCAAAAAACTCGTTAGTAGCTCACATTTATCCTAAGTCAGAATAGAGCGTTTTTTCGACTGATCAACGAATATGAGCTTCGACAAATCGAATACATGTCATTTCATAATAGTTTTGTGGGGAAGTATCAAAACGTTTTCTTAAAAGAACGCTGAAAAAGCAAGATTCAGAATTCGCTTTTGATTCCAGTGTAAATGTAACTAACCAATGACAGCCACTGGATCTATCTGGTATGATGCTTACCTAGCTGTTTTTGTCGCAAATGATAACAATAACAACCGTAAACCACTTATACACATAAAAGTTGTTAGGATTTTGTGAAACCATCTTGTGTTCATATCTTTAAAGATGAACTAGATATGACTGCATTTGTGAAACCATTTACTAGAGGATTTTAGTAAATGGTTCTTATTTTTTATCCAAACCAAATGCGATAACTTTTGAATGTTTGCTAACTTGAATGCGCTTCTTACTAACTGTGTGCTTCTCTTCTTTTATCTTTGTGAAACTCCTATTCTAGCTCTTTTCCAAAGCTGAGCATATCTGACAGTATACATTAAGGGTTCTATATTACTGTTTGGCTTGTTATTAGCTAGTGTATTTGTTGTGGATAAATAGTATTTACAGCTGCTTTATATTAAACTTCTGCATTAATCGATATTGCATTACGAAGAAACGTCTAATTTATTCTGATGAGTATTGCAAGATATGATACTGCAATAGGGTGTCTACTACTTTTAGTGTTCAACTATCACAATTGGAAGACTACACTCTTAAAATGCTAGGTTGGAGATACCGTTGCAATTTTGCTGTTGACTAGATTATATCCATAGAACATAGCCTACTAAAACACAGCTTTCAGTTAAACGTTGCCGCACAAATTTGTCAAAACACCGAGTACTTAAAACTAAATAACAATATTATTAAACTTCGTTTTTGTAATTTGATTAATCACAGGTTATCTGAAGATACGTTTGTTCATGTAAGAAGATAAAAATAATTATTTTTAAAATGTACACTAAGGTTAAATATATAAGAAGAGATTTTGTTTCTAAATTTAACCCAAGACGTATTATATGCGGACTAAATCTGTTGCAATAATCAATAATTACTCGAGTAATATAATCATCCGAATGATTTTGAGTATATGAGCTTTATTCGAACATATTTATATATGCGTGTTTGAAAGGTAAGCAACAAAAATAAATTAGCGAAGCAGAAATATTCTCTACATTTTACGTACCTAACGATTTCTTACCGTTTAAAATGTTTCTTCCATATTTCTTGACCTCTTAACGAATACAATTTATGGATATATTACATTCACTAACAAAAACTCAGTGCAAAATTGTGACACAATGGGAAAGGCTTAGAGAAACTTACAATCACACGATAAACAGTAACAATCGTGATTTGGACAGAAGTCAATGAAGTATTTTTATTATACTTAACAGAGTTATAACCAAAGTTATTGTAATTCATTAATTATACTCAAATCTATAAATCTTCGGTAACATAGGTGATATCAGAGAATTAACTTGAAAATAATATATAGCATGTACTTTAACAATATGACTGGTTTTGATTTTCATAAGTCCTGTTAAAGTGGCTTAACATCTATTCAGCCTTTATTAACAAATTACATGCAGAGACATTCTATTAAAAGTTTAGTAACGCTGTAATTGTCGTGATATTAGATATCATTTATTTATTAAAATACACTTGGTAATGTATCTTGTGTCAAGATACTAGAAAATTAAATAAAAACTGTCAGTAGGATTGATGAAGAGTATTATTTTATTTAGCACTTTATTAAATAGATGGATCAACCACAATTTGGTTCCATTCTCTTTTGATTTGTCCCTTGCCTATACATAAAAACAAGCATGATTTAGCATAAAATTATAGTATCTATAAGATTTTGATTTACAGTATGGAAGAAATTAAACAATGTAATAAACAATCACGAAACTCATTGTGAAAATTATCACTCTTGCTTGAATTTGCAACAATTACGACACTGTTGCTTCAAATCTCAATTTCGTCAGTTTTTAAACAAAAGTAATTGTTTCTGAGCAGATTTTTATGGCCAAAGACAATCAAACATAAAATTAACCACAAGCCAAATACTGTCTCTTTTAAATATGTTAAGTATAAAAAAATATTTCATCGATAATCGACATGATGTGTGAAAATCAAATGTCATAGTAAGTCTTCATTTCAAAGCTATAAACCATATCACCCTTAGTTTAGTATGTTTCCGGCTATATATGACACACCATAATACTCATGTTATACTAATAGGTTTAAATTTACTTAATACCCACTATTACTTAGAAAAATAGCCGGCAAGAAAAATGCACAAATGAATTACTTACATGGATAATTCTACATAGAATGTTCTGCATAAGATGTCGCACACAGACCTTGTTGGTAATAGATGTCAAAAAATCAGCAAAAACTATTCATGAGTTCAAAGTGAGTTTCCATAACAACTGTGAGAACCTAAACCGTTTATAACACCGAAATGTGGTTTTCTGTACATTCAGGTTATTTTCCGTTTCACTTATTCTGAAAAATTTTGATAATATTAAAAAGACCAAACACTTTAAAACACGTTTAAGCCGGAATGTGACAGGCAGGTGAAATCCAGGACTAGCGTCTCGTCCTACTTAAGACTCGTTGGGTAGAAACACCTGTACTCCAATGTTGATATTCACAATGGGATTCAAACTCAGCTCGCTTCATGCAAAACGCTACCGCGTTCACCACTTGGATAATGAGTCCAGTGTATGTAAATAAAAATGTTTATCCACTGTTTCTTGTTGTTATGTGATTAAAATGGATTACTGTTAACACAGTATTTGTGTATTAATTAAGCCTTTTACACCAGTCCTTTCTAGTTTTACAAAGTTAATATTTACTAAGGAGATGGGTAACTAGGTTATATCACTTCTATTTATTAGTGATTACCTGCTGCTCATATACATAAAATATGACGTTACTGATAACATTCTGAAGCAACATTTGATTCTAATTGAAGCATGCGGAATTTACACCGTTTTTTAAACATGACTTTAAGGTTGACAAGCAGAAATAAATTCACATGTTATAAACCAAGCAACCAAAAAATAATTATTAAGGATTTAAACAATAAGATATGGAGGTCAAATAAAATTGCTTTTATCCTAATATAAATGAAGTCTGTCATCAAAAAGTATACAAGATTGTGTAATTAATACTTAAGTTTCTTCGTCACAGGGCTTCAAAATACTTAACATTGACAAATGAGGCAGAATCATCCGCTAAAACCTATTTTGGCTATGAGTTGCTACATGCTGGACTAAGCATTACAGTTTGTTTTATTCAATCACCAGCATAATGTACTCCGTTGTAGATTTTTCACTAATAACCTTATAGGAAGAAATGAACTTATTTACAAGAATTCCAGGAAATAAAAATGTTAATCAACAAAATCTCCTTACCTTTATGTATCCAAGTGGGTCAAGAAGTATATTTTCTGGTTTTAAATCCCGATATATTAAGTCAAGGTAGTGCAAATATTCCAGGGCTAGTATAACCTGGCTGGCATAAAAACGCGCTGCAGACTCACTGCAATCACAAATGTGTTTACCACAAAATCTACCTAAATCTTCCTTTTCTTCTAAGATATGAAAACATTTCACCTCCAGACACGTATTCCAAACCTAAGAATAAGTATACTTCGTTCTGTTTTATTATTTTATTTAAGAAATATGTAAACCTTGAAACTGTATTCAAGACGGATTAAAAAAGGAAAATCAACAGCTTGCAATATTCGTTTCTCATTGAGGGTATGTTGGACTTGTTTAAGTTTTATTATCTTTTAGGAGTGAAATTTAGTTATGAGCACCACGATACCTTTGCTTTATCGAGAATTTTTAAGGCAAAAAAGTCAGATGATTTCTTATGTTGTACAAGCATAACTCTACCAAATGATCCTGTTCCAAGGGTTCTCAGTTGTTTAAACTCATCTAAAGATGCAGGTTTCTTTAGAAATTAGGTCATTTAATTGCCTCCTTACTTTAACAGGATGTTCATAATTTTCGAGGTAGTTACGCTTTGCTGTTTCAAGATATTCTGCAACTAAAAGCAATCCATAAATTTGAAAATTAACAAACTTTCTTCAGAGATGCATTTTTTAGGAGCATGAGAATTACCCATGTGTCAAAATAAATAACTAGCGAGAACAAAAGTGGAATTCATACTACGCGGTTTATCACCTTGGGTCACTCAGGCTCCAATATCCAATAGCATTTTATCAAACTAGTTTAAACAAAGTGGCTTTGCTAGCGTTGGGATGTTGAGGTGGGGTTCGAAATTTTTGGTAGCATCCAGTGTTAAAATTTTAGCTACTTGAATGTACGATATCCTTTGGTGATGATCTACGGATTTGTGCAATATGAAATTGGATGTAGGTATTTCTTACAACGATGAGTTAGAGAAAATCACCAGCTGTCAGTTAGCCAGATAATCGGTTCGATAACAAACAATTAAAAAAGGAGGTGAAAGAAACGGAAAGGAAAGCATGATTGATGAAAAAACGTATAAATGATGAGCAAATGAGATAGGAGAATTGATTGTAGTGGCAGATGCAGCACTAATAGGTAATAGGTACGCAACATAGGAAGCGGACAAAAACTCAGTAAGTTTCTACTGCACTAGATGAATGGAATTCCGTACGTACATACATATTTGTCCATAACTTCGTAAATATATTTCATAAGTCAGACAACCTT
This sequence comes from Schistosoma mekongi, assembly GCA_034768735.1. NCBI lineage: Eukaryota > Metazoa > Platyhelminthes > Trematoda > Strigeidida > Schistosomatidae > Schistosoma > Schistosoma mekongi. Next base: position 50,161,453 of record CM068305.1, on the reverse strand, counting down.
ATAGTAGTGTGTGCGGAGCATTATAGACGGGTAGACTCTCAGTGAGTAAAAAGTGCAAGCTGTTATGCCTATTGCAGCTGATTCGACTTTGAAATGATTCCTTTCTAGATAAGCTGCCTTGTTCATCATCGACCAGAAGAATCTTTGTAGCTTAGTGGTAGAACAAATTCCAGAATGACGGAGATTGTGTAATGTGTATAACATGTAGCGTCGATAACTCTTGGGAGGGATTAAGTGGACTGTACCTGTAGAATAATCACAAGGCAAAATGTTTTTACCCTCCCAATTGCTTTTGTTTGAAACTTAAGTGTTGTTAAGGCTAACTCGTGATGGGGATCGTCATCATGATTATGAAGTCGAGCTAGTTCAACATGATCGATTTCTTACATACGATTCAAGGTATCTATTCTCGATAAGATGTCGGCGACTACATTGTTGACTCCAGATACATGTCTTATATAATCGAAAAACTAAGAAGTATAGTCTAGATAGCCAGACTCGTGGAGAGTACTTGTCTGAAGATGAGTTCATAGTAAACGTCAGTAGTTTATGGTTTGTGAAGATAGTAAACTCTCGGCCTTCGATGGAGCTCTGAATATGTTATACAGCACAGAACGTAGTTAATAATACCCTAATGAAAGTATTATATCACGATTCAGTGTCCTACAAATGTATTGAAGAGAATGCCAAAGGCAGTTAAACCTCGTTAATCTACTTGAGAACTACACTTTGACCGTTGCTGGCTCTGTTAAAATAAAGACTCTCATTGTCTCTACATCCATCGCGTCAATCGTTTTTGCTTACACGAAGTTGGTCTGTTAGGGGTTTCACGAGAAATGCGCAGTTAATTAAAAGCTCCCTATGAAAGATTACCAATCTGTCAAATGGTTCCGGTTTGTTAGTTTTAGCTATCACAGAACAACCGATTATCTAACTGCTCACGAAGTGCTGCACAATTTACGAAAGTTGATTACTTTTCGATTTTTTGACTAATATGTGTATGTAACATTATAGTCCCGAGATCTTTCTAACGAAAACGTCTAGGCGCTACATTAAATTCTAAGTAGTTAGAAAATCTGACTCACAAGATTAGCAAAAATTGTCACAACACTTGGTAAACGGTAAAATTTCACTACCTATTTTCTTTTGACTCTACCCAAACTTCGAAGTTGGAAAAATGTTCTAGTGACCCGAAGACAAGTACGAAAATTTTGTATACAGGACAAGAACATATAGCATCCAATACCACATTTACATGTTGGTTAAGACAGGTTGATGAGATGTATCTAGCAAAATAATAACTTATAAGAAATGTCCCATCTTACTATTGATGCGTTTGTTTAGCTAGCATAAAACTTAAAATGATTTTGCTAAATTAATCTTTGATGAAATACTAAGCCACGTACAACCACAATACTCGCTGACTCCAGAGCGACTTTCCTATCTTGCTAACTTATCAAGGGAGAGAGAAACCTGGAGAGCAGCTATAAATAACAGAAAGACTGTGGATGTAGTATTTCCTGGGTTCAACAAGGCATTCTGCATAGTGTCTAGTAGTGAATAGATATGAAAGCCGTCAAAATTCAGGTGTACGGGATTCGCTCAAGATTGGACATAAAGATTTTAAATGAGCGAAGACAAAGACTACGAGTATTAAGTATCGTCTTTTAAGATGCCATCTTCGGCACTCATTTATTGCTGCTTAATGTAAATGGATTGCCGAGGCTGCTAAAATTGTTGATTTTTATTTGATGATGCTACTTTGTCATCATTACTTGGGGTCCTAGGGTGTTTTTTTCATTTAAAGTTAGTAATGTGAGCCAAAATACAAATGAATACAATCTCCATGTTATGACGCAAGGAAAATTTGGTTGGTTGTGGCTAACGCCAGTGAGGTGTGCCTAGTTGATAAACGCCTGCTTGCCCTACGGTCACCCGGTCTCAAGCTGGAGATAGTGGAACTAACCAAACAGAACCAGAGTTGGAAACAGGATCGAGAACCAGAAACCTATTGTATTTAAATCATGCTTTTATATGTAAACAAAGTCAGACCACACAGTAAACCAATCAAGAATCTAGCATTGATACAGAGGAAAGGAAATAGTGGTAGTGAATGGGGACAACTTGTACACAACTAAGCAACTGTAGTTCATAGTAATACACAATATACTAAGAGTAAATATACTAAACGGGAGGAAATGAAACGATTATATTATCCACAGATATAATAATTTAAATGATGTTCTGGAGCACATCTTTCGAAGATGATCAATCTTCTTTAGGTGCTCGCAATATCACTCCATAAAACTGAAACAGACGACACTGGTGTCTCTTATTCATATTCTTACTGACCAAGATGTCAAAAAGCAACAACGGCTTAAAGTTGACAGTTCCAGTCATGTGAGAGATGGTGAATGTAAGTGAACAGAAAATAAACGTTAAATTACTAACACGACTGTTAACGCGATTGTGAAGTTAAAGTTCAAACACCAGTGACTTCTGCTGACACTATATTTACGGGTTCGTGAAACAACCTCAAAAAGCACATCTAGAGTTACTCACACCACTTATGTAACAAAGATCAGGGCATCTTGATAGTTAATTGGCAACCTAAAGAATCTAAAAAAGTTAATTACAGTCTCAGAAGCGCAATACAACGTGTTATGCGACTAGTATATTACACGTGTTGGTCTGTAAATTCAGACGGAGACGACTAAGACAAGAGAAAGGTATAAGTGCGACCCTCAAGCCGTACACATCACTTTAAATTAACAAAGCAGAGCTGTTTATATTATGGAGAACATAGGGCATTATTTAGTGGAATAAGGGAAAAATCTGATTAACTCCTCCGCTTGTTTCTATATCCATAAATATAACCCTTTAATCAACATCCTTATGTGACAGAACATCTATGTCTTTACTAAATTGCTAAAAGGCTGAAGGGAACTGTGGAATCCACTCACAGCAGGAAAAAATCGGTACTCACTAGACGACGCTGTGTGCCTAGCGAAGGACAGGAGATGAAGTGAAGACTGTCAAGGCTAAATAAAATTTTACCTAGTGACCAGCCTTCAACAGTAAACGAACAGGTTCAGCCCAATGCCAAATAGTAATTACGCTGAGGTTACTTTCAACATAATCATCACTACTATGTTTCTTCTGCAGCTTGATAAACTTGATGAATGATATGCCGGGCACCTAATGAAGATTGGCTGTCTTCGGGAACTGTGCCTTAGAACATTATTTCATTTATTATAACTGCGGACAGTGTTAACATTTCATTTTCTATGACTGTTACGTTCCCCTTGCCCCGTTCTCTTGTTTCGCATATTTTGCTCTTAGTATGTTGTTTATTTACTACGAACTATGCCTACTTAATTGTGTACAAGTTGTAACATTCACTGCCACTCTTCCCTTCGTTCTGTACAAATGTTAGATTCTTGATTGGTTCACTGTGTGGTCTGATTTTATGTATATATAAAGGCATGATTAAAATATAGTACGTTCTCCGGTCCTCAGTTCTCGGTTCTCTCGCTTGTGGTTGTCCTATTGTCGGCCTAGGGGGGTGAATGGGCTTAGGTCAATCGCATATTCTTAACTAGGAACGCATCTTATTGGTATTCGCGTCCACCAACCAAAATCATCATCCTCGTCCTTTTTATCACGTCATAACATGATAATTTAAAAGCAACTGTGCGATTCCCTATAGATTTAAGAAGTATGGCCTCTGTTCATTGAATGCCAAAAACTGATTATTGAAAATTCTAGGATGCCAGTTCAAGACACTGTTTCTTTCTGACAATTTGGCTCTCCTGTTTAAAAAGACACAGAAAAACGTTTTCGTGATAAAAGAGGATACTACACTACTGGAAATTATCACTTATATATTAAAATTGACTTTCTTACTCGACATAACAAAAAAGTAGCAACTCCGACGGACAAAATAAATAAACATCATTCCTAACTAACAACGCTAAACAAAAGTCTACTGATCGTAACACAGAATTTCAGGTAACTTTATTTACAAAATATTTTCACAAATACAGATAATTTAATAATGATTTTTTCCTACACGCAATTATTACAAAATTCACCAGCTAGAAACACTAAGCTAAAAGGGTACCTGAAATTGTTAAAATTTATTCAACATATTAAACTTAAAATACGTTTAAATAGATTAAAACATCCAGACGCTAATTAATGTTATTGCATAATATTTTCTAAAATTGTGGCTTGCTAAATCGGTTTCAGAATCACTTTATATAGCTTCATAATCTAGGTCATTTGGCATTTTCTACCACCCTAAAATTATAGCAGTTTGAATTTAACAAACTAAGACGATAATAACAATTTGAGGGAGAACTATTATTTTGTACATGAAGTGGTTTGCTTGGAAATCAAAACGACAAACTTCAAGACGGACCTTTAACATATAAAAGTTCAAGCATATAGTCACAATTGTTTCACATAAATTGGTTGAATAAAAAATATGATACACATTAAACGACCTAAGTAATAAATTTTATTGTACGATTAGGTAAGTGATAAGTGAACTAATCGTAAAGGAGAGTATATGCATGTAATAAAAATAACTATGTTTTTAAAAATAATTAAGACACAGATAACAAGTGGGAACTAATAGTAAAATAAGGATATGAGCATCTCGCTTTTATTAACTATCAAAGTGAAAAATGTATTTGAGGAAATTACGTAACAACAACATTTGAATACCTCGCATAACTGTAATAGACATCAGATTACAAAAATGTTATCACTACAGTTCACAAAAAAATTCCGTATTGAATAATTATTTTGAGTTCATAATATCTTATTCTAGATCTTTATTGTTTTCTTTTTGAGTTTAATATCCTTGGAGTCGTACAGCTGATGGGTAGTATGCTCTTCTCGGTAAACATCTAGTTTGATCCAGATAAATGGTTTCTGTTTTTAATTCAATTTCTTTTTCAAGTACCATTTGCGTATCGTGTAAATCCTTAAGTTTATTCTCTACTGTTGAATATTGATGTAGTAACTCATCCAAAGATTGACCTAATACATTAACTTCATCAACTAAACTATAAAACAAAGAGAAATCGAAAGAGAATATTATCAAACAAATTGTTATTTGTTTAAGTAAGCTTGAGTTAAAATACATCTTCATAACTAACAGAGAAGTGTCTGATACAACTGAAGCTAGGATAATGTTTCTTAGTTTTTCAAAATTTAACCAATTTACACGATGCAGTTTTAAGATAATGATCCTTCGCTTAAACTTCAGAATTATCTTAGAATAATATTTGTTCAGAACTTAATAATTAAAGGCTCTACCTAAAACTATATTTAATCAAAAAGTTGAAACAGTAATAGTAAATATACTTAGAAGCCAATTGGCGTAAGTTAACAGTTTATTTCAATTCAATTTTACGAATGATATAATACATTAATACATTGTTATTTTTATCTCAACATACCTTACAGATGCCGCGTCCTTGCATAATTCCATATTAGGTCTAAATGTGCGTAAATGCAACCTTGTTTGTGATGTCATTAAAGGATCATCTTTAGCTCGAATAGCTTCTTTTAATTCATTCAAATTATTCTCCAGTAATGAAATCTTATATACCACCTAATTAAATAAGTACAATATATTTCAGAATCAATAAATGGTGTAATATATAATCACTTATTTAAAAGAGGGTTTTATTTGCAATGATGTTCGCGGATGTACACACAGTTTGCAAATATTTAAGTTTATATTAAGTTTTCTGAACGTGATGAGTTGTAATATGCAACAAGAAAATGACTACATACTTTTAAACACGTTTCATTCTATTTAAATTTTGTGAGAGTCAGAATTAGACAGTATGCGGATATAAGCTAAACTTGGCTCCTCCTAACATAAACGTAAGAACGATAGACAGTTGTTACGGTTATGGATTTCTCAATAGCCCACACTCATGAACATATCCAGTATCAAACCAAGGACTGTCGCATTCAGTAGCAAACATAAAACACTTAAACGACTGTGTCAGTTTTCATTTCTTGGTCTCTTAAATTTGTAATATGGCGTGACAGATGGTCATTACATTCTAACTGTCCAACAATTGAACCCAATTAAATAAAAACTTAAGTTGTCTAGTACTGTCGAATAAATAAATGTTGATAATAAAAATAATAAATGTCAATGAAATATTACATTGAATATTAAGTTAACGATGTGCCTACCAGATAGAAAGCAGTAACAAATACTGCTACTAAGTGCTAGGTCATTTATAATATGTATTCAACTGGAAAAAGATATAAATTAAATAAACAAACTCACACTTTTCAAATCTTCCTCCAGTGTTGTTTTAGCTTCCGTTAATTGATTCAAATTATTTTGAAAAGCAGCATTGACACGATCAAACTGTTGTCGCATGTCACGTGATGTATCCAAAATTAAATTGGATATCAACGAACGTAAATCAATGCTGGCAAGTCGTTCAGTCTCTGCACGTGTAATCACTTCATTTGCATCTTTTGCCCAACTTTCAACAGATGACATACTTTCCTAAAATAATAAAACTGGTGATTGGAGGATAGTCATTTGGTAATATCTGTGACCTATCGAATTACTAACACGATGGTAAAATAGATAAGAAATTGCTCTATTTTAATTTAATAGTCATAGCAATCGGTTTGTATTTTAACAATCAGCCTTCAATACTTAGCATAACACTGACTGTTCTAAAATTTGTTACTCTCATACATACTTCTGTTAAGTTGATTTATGGACTTACTTGACACAATGCAACTCCAGCGTAAAATTGTTTATTCGTCGAACAATTTTTTAAATTTCCCGCCTTTGTGTCGATTTCTTCAGCCTCCTTTTTATCACTCCAATTAATTTCTAACGCTTCTTTTACCGCACGATTTTGACTGGAAGGATTTGAATAAAATCAAATCATAAAGACACTTTTAGTTGAAATTACTTGTCTCTGTAGTACTATTTACAAAGAAAACTACAATCAGATAACCAAACATCGTATATTTAGATAGTGTAAATAAATTCGGCACCGCTAAAAAGCTGTAACAGAAAAGAAGCAAACACAAAATGACTTCTATCTTGTAGCTTATACTGTCAGAGCTTAAAGGTTATTGGGTCAGCCAGCTCTTATGAACTATCCATTTTCTATATTTGGTAAACTTAACAATTAACAGTTATTTTTGTCAGTATATGGTCTGGCTGTTTTAATATTCAATTCACTGCTTAACATTTTATTTTTAATAATAATGTTGACCGAAGAGAAACTCGTAAAATGTGAGTGAACGTCTAGAATATTTTTAGGGTCAAGAGATTAAAGGGTTTAAAAACGTGTCTAAAAGTTTGCTAAAAATAGCATTTTAGGAAGCTCATCTTTTCCAAAGTAAAAACGTGCATATAAGTGTTTAGAACTGTGTAAATACTGGAATTAAATTTTTCCTTTTAGAAATTTTATAATACGTTAGCAACGGAAATTATTTTCAATAAATATTAGCTTAAATATTAGGTTCACGTCCCAGATTAGTGTAATAGCTAACTATAATAAAATGAAACAAAATCATTTAACGGAGACAAGTGTATAAAAATCTCTATGCAAATATTGGGGATATTACATAAAATAAAATTATGGTTAAGCGGAGCTAAGTCACAAACATCTAGAAAAAGCACGTGGTTAAGAAATGATAAAATAAAAAGTTAAACAACAAACACAATAATTAAGTTCCGAGAGATTAAGTTAAACGAAATCAACAAAACAGATCTTTTTCTACATTATATCATAAATATGTAACTATTTAGTGGAAATTTGTAGCATTCTAAAAATATTTATTTTAGAATTAATAAGTAAGATATAAACGACAGCGTAGTGGTTTCACTTTCGTATGTCTGTGTCTAACACTAAATACCATGTTTATTCCAACCATTAACATTTACTTTCTTCCAGGTGCTTGTTTGGTGGACCTTTGCATCATAATAATCAGATTCTGTCGTATCAAGATTTTGTATATATTTTACTTAATAGGACTTTTAGAATCTCTTCACTAACTGCACTGCTCTGCTACCTACAAACATGCTTTTAAAGAATGATTTTTCAATATAAATAACGGCAATTGAACACTATCAGCAAAGTTTATTGATGTGCTGGGAACCTGAAGGATATTGATCATCTTCGAGAATTTTTTTGTAAACTATTTTATTTTTTCTAGTTGTGTTCAACCTGAAATTTTATTTCTATTATTATTCAGTTTTCCCTGCCCTATCCTTCCGTTTAACGTATTAACTGATGGCATATCACTTCTCATTGATGAACTATGGTTAATTAATTGTGCATACGTACTCCAGTTTACATTCACCATTACTCCTAATTCGTATAAATATTAGTTGTCTAATTTTTTGATAGTATGGCCTAGTTCTACGTTTATGTAAAGGATTGTATGAAATACAATATGATTCTGTCTGGTTGGCTCATCCATCTTGTGTTTTGTCATTTCCGGCTTGGGACTAAGTGAGCATACGGCAGATATACAGTGATCGACACATCCAATTGGCATTTGACAGTGCGACTACATTTTTTACCATGACGTTTATCTTTTAATATTTACTGTTTAAAATAATGCATACAAAAGCAGAAAATATGTCATTCAACCAGTACAAAGTAATAACTCATAAAAACATAAAAACAAGTAATCTTCATTGACAGTTAGCCTACCAAATCTGTTTGTCTGCTTGCTCAATTGCATTTTTAATCAGTTTTTGGATGTTTTGTATAAGATTCACCTCCTTCAATATGCCCCGCAGTTTTGGTGTCCCAGTGATTTTAGAGAATAAATAGAAATAATCAACTATATTGTCGATATTACTTTATGAAAGCGCAAAACTGAAACTGAATACACAAAGACTGGAGAAGGAACTTTAATGTATATAAATAACAAAAGTATGCCCTGAGTAAAAACTAATACTAATAACCTACTACATTTCGTAATAGTTATCCGCCAATCCCCCCCCACCAGTTAAAATGGAGCATTCTGTTTGAAAATGTTTCATAAACGTTTTGAAAAATGTTGGTCTTTATGGATTTCGAAATACTTCACACATATTTAAGCCTGTTGAAATTGGATAATGCCTGTATACCTATTTAAAGTGCCACCATATTGGCAAACCACAATCTACATGATTTTATTCTGTACTGTCTGAATTAAGATCAATAAGTCTTCATTCATTTAAATTTCATCTTGTATTGTTCAACACCAACTAGCTCCGTAATGTTGCCAGTAAACCTAATTTAAATCCATACTGTTTAGTGGCTAAAACGTAAATATGGATAGTAATGATGTGCTGTTTTACTTCTTGGGTGATTTCAAAATTGAACCTTGCAACATAACCAGACAGACACAAAGTCACGTACCTCGTCTATGAAATTGTAATTTTGTACTTTAGGAACCCTACTTATTGCACTGCTGTATATGTACAAATCAAAAAGCAAACCAAAGGAGCACTACTGATTAAAAACAAACATATTTGATTCGCATAGATACAATCAATTTGTAACTTGTGACGCACGGGAAAATAAAGTGGAAATTAATCACTATCAGCCACACTGCCGTAATTCGTACAGAAAATCGCAAACACTATTTTTAACAATATATAAGCATCGTATCCCACTACTATGAGCTATAATGTCATAGCTTGGTCCCTTTAAACAGGGGTTTGGCAAATAATTGGAGTCCAACGGTAATAAAAATGTGATCTTTACGCATTTCCAACGACGAGTTCAGCAATTAATCACTTGTTATTTCGAGCTGATGAATGGAAAAAATAATAATATGCGCCACTACGTACGTCAAAATGAATTCCGATGTACATCCCAAAAGCATTCAATTCTCAAATGTTACGTGACACAAAATTATGACTATATAACAGGTTTTTCAGGACTTAGCGCATAATCCAGTTAGTCAAGAAACGTTTCTTTTAAAAATTGTGTTAGTGTTTTTGTATCGTATTTGAATATACTATGATTACTCACAATATATAATTCCGATTCTACAGAATCAGCTACTTTATCAATTCCTCTTCTATATTCTCGTGTATTCAAGTTCTCAGTTGCAATTTGTAGAGGTAAATCAGTTTCCAGTAAAAAGCTTTGTAATCTATCTCTTTCATTAATTAAAATAGAAGTTTCTTGAATAATGTCACTAATTTCCCTATCCAGTTCTTGTTTCCAGAAAAGTATATCATGAAGTCTTTCTTTCAGTCGTTTAGTTGAGTCAGCTTGTAGCTTCTGACTTATTGCATTTGTACTTTTGATAACCTTAACATAAAATTCAAATAACAAGCAGCACGTTACCGATTTCGTCATATCATCCAGGCATTCTGTTTGCTCACATTCTTTAACTGACTGGAAATGCTTTTCATTCTTATAGGAATTCCACTCTTCTGGTGTGTATTTTGATGACCTGAAACCAATTGTGGAAGTACCACAGCAAACGTTTCCTGCTTGTTCAAGTGGATTTTTATGAATTGCGAAATCCCCCATTTTAGAAATTTTAAGTATTTAAAAAACAACCACTTCCGCACACCATAACAACAGCGGCATTTTATTTTGTAGTAAAGTTAAACAAGTACAAAGTATTTTCAGTCTTAGTGTTTTAGTCTAAAAAAAGATTTTAGTTTGTAAATGTGGATTATTTTCATATCTTTTGAAATTTTAGGTTATCGGTAACTGAACAGGTTCTTTTTAAGATTTCTGTACATTCTACAAAATGATCACTAATTTCTTCAAACGGGAGACTTCGTAAATGAAAAAAGCTGTAATACATGTCAATAAGTATCAGTGTGTAAATATGAGTATTCGGTATGTATCATACTGCTTCATGCTATACGTCAAATAATTAGGCACGTTACTCCTCACTGAGGAGCCTAGGCCACTCACCAGGATTCTCCATTGAACCAAGTTCTGAGCAATCCTTTCCAATTGTTTCCAGTTGCTGTTTATCTTTTTAATATCTGCTTCCAATTCTCGACGCAGCGTGTTCTCTTGCCTTCCTCTTTTCTGTTTCCCAACAGGATTCCATGTTAATGCTTGTCTCGTGATGCAGTCTGATGGTTTCCGCAACGTATGTTCAATCCATTTCCAACGTCTTTTTCTAATTTCCTCTTTTGCTGGAAGCTGGCTTGTCCTCACCCATAGTAAGCCGTTGCTAAAGGTTTCCAGCCAATGGACATTCAGTATCTTTCGTAGGCAGTTGTTTATAAATACTTGTACCCATCTGATGATGTTTGCAGTGATTTTCAAAGTTTCATCCTCATAGAGCGGGACTGTCTTGACTTTCGAATGGAAGAGTCTGACTTCGAGGTTAGTTGATATTTGTTTTGAGTCCCATATGTTTTTAAACTGCCCTGGCTTTGCCAATCCTTGCCTTTGTATCTGCATCGGACCCTCCTTGTTCATCAATGATGTTCATAATTATGTGAAAGTATCTACGTCTTCCAGAGTTTCTCCATCAAGTTCAATTGGGTTGGTGTTCCCTGTGTTGTTTTTAAGAATCTTTCTCCTTCCCTTATGTATGTTCAGGCCTACTGGTACTGAGGTTGCTGCTACACTGGTTGTCTTCGCTTGCATTTGTTGGTGTGTATGTGCTAAAAGAGCTAGATCATCCACAAAGTCCAAATCATCGAGTTGCATCCTATTTGTCCATTGAATCCCGTACATTCCCCCAGATGTGGAGGTCTTCATGATTCAGTCAACCACTATGAGGAAGAGAAAAGGTGAGAGTAGGCAGCTTTTTCTGACTCCGGTCCTCACTGGAAATGCATTTGTCAGTTGTCCTCTATGCACGACTTTGCACTGTGTTCCGTCGTAAGAGTTCCGGATGATGTTGACAAGTTTCTCTGGTACACCGCAGTGTCGAAGAAGTTTCCATAATGTTCTCCTATCTACACTGTCAAATGCTTACTCATAATCAATGAAGTTGATGTACAGTGACGAGTTCCATTCAATTGATTGTTCAACAATGATCCGTAATGTTGCGAATTGGTCTGTGCACGACCGATCCTTACAAAAACCAGCTTGTTGATCTCGAAGTTGAGCATCCACGGAATCCTTCATTCTTTTCAACAATACTCTGTTGAAGGCTTTCCCTGGTATCGACAGTAGTGTGATCCCTCTGTGGTTGTCACATTTGCTCAAATCTCCTTCCTTTGGTATCTTGATAAGATGTCCTTCTTTCCAGTCTGCCGGCACTCGTTCTTCCTCCCAGATCTTTCTGAATAAAACGTGGAGTATCCTTGCTGTTAGATCGATATCTAACTTGAGTGCTTCAGCTGGTATATTATCAGGTCCTGCTGCTTTCCCACTTGTGACGTGTTTGATGGCCATTTTGATTTCTTCCATCGTTGGTGGAGTGACATCTATCGGGAGATCTGTAGGTGCTGCTACAATGTCCGGTGGGTTCAGTGGAGCTGGCCTATTTAGGAGTTCCCCAAAGTGTTCTACCCACCTATTCTTTTGTTCTTGAATCTCAGTGAGTGTTTTGCCTTCTTTGTTCTTCACTGGTCGCTCTGGTTCACCATGCTTATCTGCCAGTTTCTTTGTTGTGTCGTATAGTTGTTTCATATTTCCTTCTCTTGCAGCTTTCTCCGCTGTCGTTGCAAGGCCTTCGATGCATTTCCGTTTGTCGGCTCCAATGCTCCTCTTTACTTGCTTATTTGCTTCTGTGTATTCAGTTTGTGCCTTAATTTTTTCTGCTCTTGTTCGGCCAGTTTCTTTGTTGTGTCGTAAAGCTGTTTCATATTTCCTCTGTTGTTGATTTCTATCTTCTTCTTCCTCCTTTGTTGAGTTTTGCTCAATGTCTCAGTGTAGGTCCATTCCTTATAATGGTGCTTCTTGCGGCCCAGAACCTCCTGACAAGTTGACGTCAGTGCTTCTTTGATTCCTTTCCAGTTATCCTCCATAGTGGTTTCTTCTTCCTTCGGTAGATCTTGTAAGGCTTGGAACTTGTTGTTGAGAGATATTTTGAATTCATTGAGTCTGTCAGTTTCTCGGAGAAAAGCTGTATTGAACTGTCGTGCTGCTGCCATTCAAGTTTTTCACTGCTTCTTTAGCTTCACTTTTATTTTAGAAACCACCAGGTGGTGGTCTGAAGTTATGTCAGCTCCTCTCCTGGTTCTTTCATCTTCCATCGATCTTCTAAATTTTTTATTGGTACATATATGATCGATTTGATTCTCTGTCGTATGATCTAGTGAGTCGCATGTAGCCTTGTGTATGCGTTTGTGGGCGAATATTGTACTACCTATAACCAATTTGTTGAAAGCACATAGATTTGTAAATCTTTCACGTTGTCATTTTTTTTATCTCAGTCCCTGTCGTCCCATGATTTCTTCATATCCAGTGTTGTCCATTCCGACTTTGGCGTTTAGGTCCCACATCAGGATAGTCAGATCCTTCCCTCGACACTTTGCTATGATTGATTGCAGTCTATCATAAAACTGATCTTTGTCTTCGTCGTTGCCGTCGTTGGTAGGTGCATAACATTGGATAATATTCATCGTAATCCCTTTCTTCATTGTTTTGAAAGATGCTTTGATGATCCTGGGTCCACGTGGTTTCCATCCCACAAGTACATTACGTGCCCCCTTGGACAGCATCAGAGCAACTCCATGGGTGTGAGGAGCATTTTCCTCTTCGTGGTCGGAGTATAGCAGTATCTCTCCCGAAGCCAATGTTTTCTGTCCAGCTCGAGTCCAATGGGTTTCGCTGATTCCGAGTATTGTCAAGTTGTATCTCCTCATTTCTGCAGCTATTTGATTTGTCTTCCCGCTCTCCCACATTGTTCGAACATTCTATGTACCTATAAAAATATTTGCTCTGGTTGTTAGAAGGGTGGGCATCGGCCTCATGACTTCCGAAGAATTTCGGCTTTCATCATGAGGCGTCATAAACAATCCTTCCACTCCCAAGGCAGAGTTTAAATGGTTTATCTTGTTTAATCTGGTTAGCGTTTTTTTAGCAAGCTTGGGTTTCACGAGAAGGGGATGGTAGGCCCATGCTCAACCCTCCTCCTTTACCCGGGCTTGGTACCGGCAGTAACCCTATGGGAGCTACAGGCGGAGTTACTTATATATTATTATTTTTTTGAAATTTAGTACAGAATTCACGCCAGTTTACAGGCATGGTTATTAAGATACAGAAAATTTAACTCTCGCACAATGGAACACATCAACTAATAGATAATTTTAAATCTTGGCTTCACGTAAAGAACAGAAGGTGCATCTTCAATCCAATATAGCGTGTATATATTCTAAGTTTTGTTTAGGTACTGTCTCTAATTCATGATTATATGGAACGCTCAGTTTTATCATTAATGTATTAGTATATATCCTTTCGTAACTCTATCTCCTGTAAGTTCAGTGATGATCAAATGTACGGCTGCAATAAACCTAGTAATAGCGTTCTAACTGCCACTAGCGCCAACCGTTTTTTGCATTTGTAAGCCATACTAGTGGAAGTTGGTATATCACAGTAACGAATTAGACGGGTTTTGAGTTTAAGGAGGATAAAATAGACGATTGTTCAATAAAGGATGACGAATGTATAAGTGTTACGCAGTATGCCTTTTGTAAGTTCGTGTATTTAACACCATTTCCAAGTGAGTCATGATCTGAAAGGTAAGTACGAATTGGAGAGCGCCTTGATGGATGTCGAAACAAATTTATCTATTTTTATTGGACTATGTTTAGGTAGTCCATTAAATTATGTCTATAATAATCTCTGGGTAATGTAGAGGTACAGAATGTGCGTTAACAAAGTCCAACAATCTTGACAAAAACATGTAATCATTATCTAACTCCAATCAACAGTTTACAGGCACGAGAGTGATTGTCTATTTAAATATCATCCGGCAAAATCATTATATTCTAGTTTTAATTACGAAACTCGAGTATGAAACTCGTTTATTATTTGGCCTCGAGCAGTGGAATGTGTTAAACGTCAGAGTGAAGTAGCCAAAAGCTTTCTGGATCAACTATATCTGTAATGGGGTTTGTAATGGGGTTTGTAATGGGGTACTGTAAAATGCTTATTGACTCTCACTGAGGCAGTGTTCTACACTTGGCTTTAAAAGCCTGAAAATGACATCATCTAGTTTAATTTATCTACTTCCTGTAAATGCCTTAACTAAACAACATTTCAGCTTGTAATGGGAGGTTTCCAATATTTGTGTGCATAGCATTGGAAAACAAAGGAACGTAAAAGCAATTGGGCTGAGCTGTTCACACTTGGAGAGACAACTGGTCACCCAAAAGTCTGGCTCCTGCACTAAATAATGAAGCTGTCAATTGAGCTAACTGTATTGATACGAACGAGCGGTTACTGAACTTCAGAATACTATTATTTTTCTTCTAATTAACCGAGTATCGACCTTCATTATTATTCCCACAACCCAACAGAATAATAGTAAGTCGTCAGAAAATGATTGATTACTCCAACGTATATTAAAACAGAAATGACGACAACAATAACAATATTTTGTGAATAATAGTGACTCAATCAGTAACATGAACGTTTGCTAAATCGTTCCATAACCAATGGCTGCTACCAATGGAACTCGATTCAACCAAATAATATTTACTGGTACAAATGTTCAACTTCTTTGACAGAAGCTTTAGTAGTAAACTTGCATAAAGGTGTTTTATGGTGAGGTCTGTACACAGTTCGCTGTCGCTCTGTCTGTAAGCTAGACAATCATGAATATATATGAATATATATCAGGGAATTTATATTTGATGCACAGTAGTCGGTTTGGTGCCATAATCTGTAAACAACCTGACGATATATGTCCCCCAGCAGTGTTTTCATCTATACGCATTTCATTATGAAGTTCTGCCGTGAATAGCCTTAAAAGTAGATAGCAATTGTTGAAATGTGATCATATGTAAAGTGTTTCAGACACATTGGTTGATTGATTATGACATAAACGAGTGAACCGTTAAATAATGAATGCAAAACAGTCAATAAAGAAAAGTTTCCTTTCGACGATTTTAAGCAATTTAAATGTACGATCAAATATATGTAAAAGGTTACGCACTAAAATAGAAATGACAAAAAATGCTTTAAAGAGCCATACAATAGTTACAAGAATAAGAAAATAGGAAAAGATTACACAGTCGCCTAAACATCTGCTGAAAGTAACTTTGAAAACGTAACTATAATAAATGTTTGAAAGGAAGATAGAGACATCAATATATAAATGAGGTGAAAAACGATAATTTAAGAGGCAATTGAAAATTCATTAATTTTATGTATTATTCCCGTTTAGTATTATACGGTTCGACAACGACAATAACTTTGTCCTAAATCAGAACAAGTGTAGATCAGGTAGCATGATATACTGAGGAAAAAATAGCAGAAGGCAAAAAGGCAAAGCAAATAATTACACTATAGTCTGTATAAACATCTGTATAAAGTACTCCCAAAGCTTCCCGATTGCTCGTTGGCTCTGATTGGCTAAGAAAGAACCAACCACAACACAGTGTCGTGAGCATGTTTTAATCAAGCTCGTTTCGTGCTAACATTTATAGAGAACACGAGAAGTTTAGGACTAATTTAAAATAAAATTTTTAATGTGTTTTTTCTGGTTGCGAAGTATTGGTGTGAATTGATGGATGGCTTAGGCCTCTGCCGTACATATAATCTTCATTTACGTCCCTTTTGAACCAAATGCCAAACTTTATCAATGATTTGGAGGGATAATTCTGGTGTGGGGGTGGGCGACAGGGCCAGTGTTTACCAAATATTCAACAATAGAGCTGTTGATCGATCTGCGTATTTACGTAGCTGGCAAATTGTTGTTACCCTTCTAAGAAATTTGAGCAATGAAGGGGGTTTACAGGATATTTGATGTTTAATAACCTCAAGGTTTAACGAATAATCAATTTGTTGGACTAGAGGGTGTTAGTAGAGATACTTACATTGAAAACATAGTTGAAAAATAACGTCGGTTTTTCATTCATCCGAAAGCACCATTCAACTATATGTTTAACTCTAACTAGATGTAAGGTGCAGATAGGCAGATTCGTTTTGTAACAAATTTCATGTGAGTGCCTGGAAGATTAAGTGGTAGTATATTACCAACACCAAACTCATAGTTTTCTTTGCGAATGTTTCCAGTAGTAAGATAAAAGACAAATGTTTTGCCCCCCTGTTTTCTTTACATCAGGAACTCGCGTAAAATGCTCTGACATTGTACCTAATAAAATCAGTGATCACTTGCAAGCATACAGGTCGCGTTAACATGTGGAAGTTGTATTACACTAGCCTTTGCTGAAAGATAATCGTATATAAGCCAGCTTATTATACAAATATGAGACTATCATACTCACTAGTCTCATTGATCATATTGTTACGAAAATAAACTGAGACTAACCAATACCTCCTATAATAATTACCAATCAGTGTTTACGTCGACGTTTAGCCTAGAAATAGTGCCACGTTTTCGTGGGGGGGGGGGAAAGAGTCTACATTTTTGTGCAAATGAAACTTATTTCGCCTCTGTCACTTGGTTCAATCACCTTTTGTATGTATCGTTTGTAAAGCTACTGAACTGAATGGTTTTGGCTTACATTTTATCCACCCTTACAAATCTAATAAAGATACTAAATACTGCAAATGAAGACCCTTCAAGAATTTGTTTCTGGATAGAGAGAAATATGCATCCGTTTTGTCTGATAGAAGGAATCTGAACTATAAACACAAAAGCTCAGAGCTAATTACAAACACGTTCCGGAGCTTATTCTTTTATTCATCTCTAAGGCTAAAGAAGTACACCAAGAAGAACCAAATTGAAGATTGAGAGTTCTCCATTACTACTGTCCACCTCACCATTATCACATTCTTGGTACAGAAAAATCCAACAATGCTGACTACAAGCTGATTGAGTCTAGTAAGTGATCATAGTTTCCGGTCGATTTATGAAACCGGCATAAATTCCAAGGTGTGACTTGATTTAGTTATGATCATGAAGTATAATTTTATCTAGACAGAATGTTCAGATTTTTACCAAAAATCATATGAAGCAATGTATTTCGTTCTACCTCACTTGTTATCAACTTCACAAGACAAGGTTAAACCCATTGGTGAGGTTCCAAGCCAACAGACTACTAAACACTTACTTTTGACTCGAATATAACAAAAAACTACTTAATTCGTAAAGCCACAAACCTCCATTTATATTTACAGATTCTTAGTGTCCGACTACTGAAACGTATTCTTGTGTTCATGAGCCTATACTAGCACTATTACATTCTACTTGCCTTCTATCGTTTCTTTTTAAGCCCTAACAATGTTCGGTGAAGAAACTGAAGTGTACCCGATATATGACCAATTTACGTTTGTCTTATTACCAGGGCAACTTCTAACGATTGGACCCACTCTTACGAATGAGAATAAATCAGAAGGCAATGAAGGATGGAAAAGGAGTTATATTTGATAGTGAAAATAGCGGCAATGGGATAGCAACGTCTAGGCGGGGAAACTAGAGAGATGCTCCCCACGGTGCGGCGTGACATGATCTAGTGATGATGCGTGACCAAGTGCCTTCAACTAGTCGTGTCCGCTAAAACAAACATAGTCAGCATCAAGGTCAAACCTATGTAACTATTTATTTTGGGAATTATTTACCGCTACAAAACCATAATGGGGATCCCGCTTATACTATGTGTTTACTTCATATGACGTTTGGTTAGTACTCTCCTACATAATATGAGCAGCCTATATTCAGAAAATCCACCTAATGTGCAAGATATCAATAAAATCAAAATACGGTTAATTACAAATCCACCGAAAAGACATTTGATCATAAATATCTTGCCAAGATCAACACGATATATCACGCTAGATTAGAATTTAATCGGCTTAATAGCCAAACCAACCCAACATAAATCAGAGTAAGTGTTCTCCACATCTAATAAAGTTTGATACAACGGATCGTAACGCATCACCAAACACCACCGATATTATTTAGGCTAAATGATTCGTGATGAAAGATCTAGCATTTTATGTATCCGTACTGTTTAACTAAGGTTTAGACAAATATTTTAACTTTTGTAACTTGAAAGTATACATAATCACGTACTCATTTTAGTTCTTGCTTTTCCAATATACTGTAATCCAACATTATTCATTAAACTAAAAGCAAATAGCAAATAATTTTTGTAAAATAAATCTTTCCAGGACACTTAATTAGGAAAAGACAAATTTTAAAAAACTGTTTACATTTATTTTGCGAAGAATTCACACCAGTTATGACAACTTGTAACAAAATTGAACATATAGTTTACTTGCTTAATGTGTTTTGTCAAATGTTAAACTATTCTGTGCATTATTGTGAAATAAACTATTTAATGTATAGTAATTGCCATGTTCTGTATCTAATATTTCCATATTTTAATTAAAGGCAAAACTATTAGTACTAATGAAATTTTGATTAGTAATATTGTAAATACAATCACCTTTACTATTTATTACAAATTTTATTATTGAGGAAAGAAAAGAGAAATTAACATTAGTACTATTCTATTATATATATATATATATATATATATATATATATATATATATATATATATATATATATATATATATATATATATACTGAGTTTGCCTGTAAACCATTCCATCCACTTATGACAATGAAAAAAAGCTGTATGAACAATCAGCCCTATAATAAATTTAATAATCCCAATACAATAAGTAATTCCTTCAATATTGTTGATTATATTGGCAATTAACACTAGTTCAACGGCATTTGAATTATTTAGTTAATTCACATAGGTGTGATTGCGGCGACCAGAGTGAAGGCTGAACTTGATATTCAAAAAATACTGTTGACTACAGCTGATTGTATTTTTACCCATAATTCTTCTTATAATCTATGCAAACTATTTTAAAATTAAGCTTTTATGAGAAACAAAATTAAAATTAACGTTACATGTGATTCGCTTGTCATTTTGTGATACACTTATGCTTATAGTAATGCTTCCTACGTTCAACATGAAACCTTCTTAAGCTGAACATCATGTTGGCTACCAGTGTGCGTTTTTCCAGGTCCAGGCCAGTTATCTGGAGTTCTTGATTCTCGTTCTCCAAAACTAGTTTGAACTGTAGTATGTCCATGACGACAACCTATGTTTGATGTACTTGTCAGTGTTGGAGCTGGACCGATACGCCATTCCTCAGTGATTGGTTCTCTGTCAAATAAATTTATTTGTTCAGCCACATACGAAGGTTGTATAACAGGTTGACGCTGAGAATAATCCGTATCATTAGGATTAAAATAAGTAAGATGTGTCCGATCACGCGGAGGTTGTATTGCTAAATCATGGCTTGTATCGATATCATCCAAAGTATTTTGTTCCACAAGACGTGAGTCAGAACAAACTTTAGGAAGCTCTGCATCTTCTGAAAAACATCAATCAAAATGAAATTCGATAAGAATAAAAGATAATTAAACAAGAATGCATAACCATATAAATATAATTTGAACTACCATATGCAGGTCTGACAGCTAATACGTTCTGTAGCTGTATTCAATTACCGTAAACAACAAATCAACCCAATTTAACAGAAAGAAGGGATGAAGACTGTAATAGTAGCTATGTTGTTTAAGACCAAACGAACAACTTAAAATGCATGCTTATACATAGACTGATAAACAAATCTTAATATCAACACTGTCTGAACAACTAAAATATGTAAAATGAGATTTGATGGCTTCAATATTTGGATTCAGAGATATTGTGTTCTTCTACGTAAGTTGTAGTCACCAAATTTTCTTATGAATATATTAATAGTATTATTGAGGCTAGAATTACGTAACCATACGTTAAACATAGAAAAGCATCTGCTGAAAGATGCTTATTTCCGTTTCAATTAAACTTTATATTCTGTATGACACCAAGGCTTGTTCAGCCGATGTTCGCATAACCTAGACGATAATTACCTACAAAATCTTTAGAAAATACACTTATTTATTCTCAAATAAATAAATTTTAATGTAGTTTTCATTAAGAAATGAAATCGGATGTAAATAAGTAAAAAATAACTAGTTCATTGTTGATTAAAATTCTTATCATGTTAAACTCAAAATATTGAATTCTTCCTACAAATGCAACTCCACGAAGTCACTGGCTGGTAATAGTTCCCTCTTGGTATTCAATGGTCCTTTAAAAAGTTAGTTCACGTAAACATTATCTACAAAATTATATACTATCTTAACATAAGCCATATAAGCTGACCAAGGAAATGGATCATTGTATGTAGTGTATAATAAAAGAACTTTAAACACGCACGACAATCATAATCTTGTATTCCAGTATACGGCATAGATGTTGTTGCCTTTTGTTCACTATCAACCATCGATCCAGTAGGCTTAGATTCTGCTAACATTTGGCGAGATGACTGAGATAGACTTGATGATTGCAGAACTTCTTTATCAATATGATTTTCATTCATTATAAGCACCGATCCCGGTGCGGGTAAACACGGCACATAAGCTAATGAAGCAGAAAAAGATTGTTTTTGTTCGTCATCACCCGCCGACAAACAATTTAGCGAAGGTGGAGGTGGAAGTTGCATTGCGTCTTCCGCTGCTTGACTACGTACACTGGAACAAGCCATTGAGAAACGAAAGTCTCGAGCAATTTCTTCATGCAAACTATGCTGAAAGTATACAAGAGGAAACACACAAAAAGAAAATGAGTACAGGATAAATCAAAAGTTATGGATTAAGCAATATAGTTCTGCAAACGGTCACGTTAAAATAATCAGTATATGAAAACAATACTTTTAAAACATTAATATAGCTATCATGAATAACAGCAGGTTAATGAGAGGGAGATTGATATGCAAGCCAAGAGTTAAGCCTAATAATTAAGTTATGTTTACCATCGAATAAGTGACCTACAAAATTAATATCCGGTAGTCGTTTATAACAACTAATCAAGTCAATTTTTATGTTGACATTTTGTGTACAAGTATGTCATTTAATTAAACAAAAACCTGCTATTCTGGATGGTAGCATTGGTTCATCTAGGGTCTTCAGTCGAGCAGGCATCACTAAATAATTGCGTCACTCCATTTCATCAGTCGTTCAGCACTATATTCATGTACAAAATAATCCTTATATATTATTCACTATGAATCTTCAAATCCTTCACAATAACAAAGATAAATAAAATTAACACTTTGACTAAACCACATGCATATAACCGCTCACCTTCACCCAACTCCAGAACTTCTAAGTTAAGTGAGAGAAAACTACAAATAGATTTTTTTATATCTATTCAAGTAGTTGCACAAAATAACGCTATTTTAACACTAGCATAGAGAAAACATGCAATAAAAAAACACACGGATTCAAACTTATAAACGAATCTCCGCCATTGATTGACTGAATATACATACATAATGTTACTTAACCTGTGTCATGTTTAACAGCGAATTTGCTTTTAATATTCATTTTAGAACATATAAAGAAATTTCACAACTAGATAAAAAATCGAATTTGGGTGGTTTGTGGTTATTGGTATTAAGTTTTAGTTGACTGAGTTCGTCACAAATTGATGTTGGTAGGGTACCATTGAAAATCAGGGATCAATGAACAGCTGTTTCTTTCTAGTATAGGAACTGCATATCCTAGATTCCGCCACTTGGGCTTCAGGCTTTCTAACTAACCATTTCTGCTGTTATCAGAAAATCAAGAATCCTTTTTGAAGAATCTAAGTGTACGTTCGAACTTTAAAAGAATATAGATACTCAACCAGGAACAAAAATTGAAACAGTTATGCAGTGGTTATTTTTATAGCATTATCAAAAATGGCTTAATGTTGGTTCTAATATAGACATATAACCTCGTTATTTGTACTAAAGAAACAGTAAAAAATATATGCTCTTGGTTTAAGTCTATTACATGGATTGTATATGTGATAATCGAGGTGTAGTACATGACGTGTTAACCTCAAAAAGTCTCGTACCAGCTTGATACTAATTAGTAGTGAACAGACTACTAGATAGTAAAAAAGGCGTAAAAAGTGTCACATCTAACCTTACGTCACGGACTTCCATCTCCAGCGGTAAGCCCTTCTAAACAACGGAGCTAACACTTCCAACCTTCCTATGGCAAGGCTGTGCGTGATCGGTCTCAAATAGCTGTCCCATAAGCTCTGCGATCGAGCACTTAGGTCACTAAGATCAATAGTAATCCAGTTTCCTTTTCAGGCACCTCAAGAAGTAATGTCACTCCATGTTGTGGGCATCCAAAAAGTGAAAACCGCCACGATACTTCTAACAGCGTATGAGATCACCTTGTTTGAGGTCAAATCTAACCCTCAACACTCAATAACTCTCTTGTTTCCATGACTAACCTCACCTTACGCCTCTGATGCTAATAGTTGAAGTTCACTAAGTGTTATTCATGGTCTCCTAAAACCCAGAACTAAACTATATATCGGAGCTTTTAACGTCCCCTTGACTGGATTCCCATAAACAGTTGCTGTCCATTTAAACGGGACAGTAAGAACTCGAAAGGATAGATACACCCACCATTACCTCTTTGTTGTCTCTGCCTACTCTCCCACTGATTGCAGCTCAGATGAAGTAGAAGATAAATTTTGCAGAAAGCATTCCTAACTCCTTTGGAAAGCTAGGCGTACTGACGTAGTGATTGTGGCTGGTGATTTTAATGCCCAAGTAGGTAGATTAGACGAAGCCGAAAGGCACCTAGATGGATCCTATGGTGTCGAGGCTCAACGAACCGATAATGGCGATCGTTTTTATTACAAGTATGTTCAGATGATCGTCTATTTCTCGCAAGCACCAGCTTTAAACATAAGGAAAGACATCAGTTGACATGGCGACCCCCACAATTAACTCAACACTGGACTCAAATAGATCACATTGCCATCAGCCACCGTTGAAGAGACTCGATAGAAGACTACCTCTGATTTTGAAGTACATGTATAGACTCAGACTATGCTTTAGTACGAGCAGATATTAGTCTGCGTCCCACTAGACATAAAAAATCCACGACAAAAATCCCTCTCAGAGTCTAACTTAATGATGAAAATGTCAAGAATACATTTTAAGAACAACTACAAAATCAACTAGTCACCTGTACAAGCGATACCCATCCCGAGTCGGCTTGGAATGATATCCAGAAGGCTGTTGAAACAGCAGTAATATCTACTAGTAAACTAAGCCAAAAAGTTAAGAAAACTCAGTGGATTTCAGCTGCATCTGCTGAACTGACAGATGCTCAGTGCAACACATCCCGTCTGGTTCTGAACACGATGAGGAGCGAAGGCAACTTAAACACAGGCTGCTTGAAAGCTTACGCAATGATCGTAAACAGTGGTGGATGGTGAAAGCTAAAGAGATGGATAACGCAGCGGTAATAGGTAACAGTAGGCAACTGTCCAGACTTATCAAGGAAACGGGTATCAGAAATCCGACTGTAAGTGAAACTATCTCAGACAAAGATGGGACCATTATTCACTGTAAATCCAGAAAGTTGGACCGATGGGCACAACACTTTAGCGAACAGTTCAACTAGCCCTCAGCCTCATCCCAGTTGCCTACCCTTTCCAAGCAATCTGAGTGGCAAATTAATATTGGTCCCCCAAGTCTTAGTGAGGTTGGGAAGGCTATAGGGAATCTAAAGCGAGGGAGAGCAGCAAAACCTGATGGGTTAATACCTGAGATATTTAAGGATGGTGGTCCAGTTTTAGCAGCGATATTAACCAGGATCTTGGCTAGAATCTGGGAACTGGACATAATTACATCTGACTGGTCTCGAACACTAATCGTCCCAATCTACAAGAAAGGACAGAAGTCCTCTTGTGATAATAACCGAGGAATCAGCTTAACGAATATAGCGTCTAAAATATTAACTTTAACAATACTTCGACGTCTAACTAAAGCTCGTGAAGAGCAAACTCGAGAAAACCAAGGTGATTTCGGACCTGGAAGTGGTTGTGTAGACCAAATATTCACACTTCGGTAGGTTCTGGAACTTGGGCACACTTTTAGACGCCCATTAATAGCTGTATTCCTTGGCCTTAAGACGGCGTTTGACCCTATTGATCGTAGGGTTATGTGGCAATGTCTGTCATTGAAAGGTGCACCAACGAAGTACATCAACCTTATACAAGCTCTCTACTCAAACACCACATGTCGAGTCAGTGCTTATGGCGGATTGTCGTCGGAACTGATTACTTCAAGTAGTGTTAGTTAAGGTTGTCCTCATTCCTTATTTTTATTTAATTTCATCATTGACATACTTTTACAGTTAACATTATCATTGCCTGATCCCTCTGAAGTTGACCTCCTTCCAGGAGATAGACTTGTTGACTTAGAATATGCGGATGATATAGTTCTATTGAGTGAAGATGCTGATAAAATGCAGAATCTTCTGACTACCTTAAGCATCAATGTAAGGATGTTTGGATGCGATTCTCCCCATCCAAATGAAAATTGCTGCTTCAGGATTGGCTTGATTCGGCACCGAAGTTAGTAATAGGGAGCGAAGCAGTCGAATGTGTTAACCGCTTCACTTGCATTGAGAGCCTCGTCAGTCCTGACGGTCTGGTGTCTGCTGAAATCTCGGTTCGTATACATAAGGCCCGATTAGCTTTGCCAATTTGCGTCACTTGTGGCGTAGGCGAGACATCCGTCTCCCGACAAAGGACGCGTTTACTGTGCAACAGTTCCATCCGTTTTACTTTATGGATGTGAAACATGGCCATTAAGGATAGAGGATATTCGTAGGCTTCTAGTACTCGAGCATAGATG